>CM056382.1:18187870-18721652 GCA_029718625.1 Synaphobranchus kaupii
GCCGTCTGCGACGCTTGATTCCGGGTATGGTGAACCATGGGGCGCCGGGGCATCTGGCTAATTCTTCCGGAATGTTATTTCCGCGGAAAAACTCGGCTGTAACGGTACTTTCGCCGCGAAGTCTGACTTCTAGTAGGTCTTGTCTGCTATAACTCTTTTTCGCCCAACACGATGTTATCGGGGAAAGTACGGAAACATACACAAATAACAATAAAAAGCACCAAACGGGAGAGCACTGAGCCTCTGCGACTGGTCGCGACGCCATTTTTAACCATATCTCCCATTTTCATCACAATCTCGTACGAGAAGCCACACTACATACCCCCTGGGGGCAGAACCTGCTACTGCAGACACAGCAGCCCAGCCTGGTGAGAAGACCGTTGAACCCCTGGAGGCAGAACCTGCTACTGCAGACACAGCAGCCCAGCCTGGTGAGAAGACCGTTGAACCACAGGACGCGGAACCGGCTTCTATAGGCCCATCAGCACTGCCAGGTGGAGAGGTCTACGCACCCCAGCAGGTGGAGTCAGCCCCCACAGACCAGTCCACCCAGGCCGAGGACCCCACCCCACCCCTTGCAGACTTTTCTTCCCCTCCTGCTGAATCCGGGGAACCTCTGTCTGCTGCACAGACAGACGGGGTGTGCTCTGTGGACTCTCCCACTTCCACAGTTCCTGTGACGGAGGAGATAGGGGAGCGAGGCTTTCGCAGGGGTCCTCCTATCAGAGCTGCAAAGAGACCCCGGGAGAAACAGAGCAGGAAGCCAACCCCCGGCCGTTTTACGACCCCTCTGGCCCTCAAAGTCCCCGCCAGAGTGTTGTCTTGCACTCCAAAGCAAGATGAAAGCAGCCAAGTTAGAACAACAGCTTCCCCCACCCTTGTCTCTCCACCCCCGAGCCACACCTGCAAACTTCGCACACACACGTCATCCAGGGAAAGTGCAAGAGCCCCTTTCCGACGTCAGAAGTGTTTGGAGAGCAGTGATGGACTGGATGCCTACGAGCGACGATCAGCCCAGCTGCCCAGAGAGGGAACCAAAGCCAAAACTGGCATAGACCCCTGGACAGAGATGAGACGGCGTGGTTAAGGGGCATCCACGTGCGGAAGAAGCAAGATGACAGGATTCCTCCTGTCATCCCGGTTTGCTGAACGCTGTGGCCCTCCGCAGCCAAAGGACTGCCAGTAACCACACTGGGGTTCTAGGAGGTAAAACTGGCGCCCCCCCTCCCCACATCCCTACTACCACCTTTTAACATAAGACCGTACCCATGTTTTTAAGTCCCTTTTCTAAAGTGTAGGTGCCCCCTCCAATGCTGTTCCTGGACACTTATGGACAAGTCTGCCCTATTCAGGTGATTATTTGGACTGGCAATCCCGTGGATGGTAAACCCTGTCCGTAAGGTTCCCCTGCATGGACTGACAGCAGTCATAACATGCAGTGCTATCGTTAATTGTTCCGCTCTTCACATGTTGCTGTGAGTGATAATGCCTAAGCTCTCAACTCCCACAGTCTTCTCCTGCCATTCCCTAAAGGATACCCACAGACACAAGTGCAAACAAGTGCAACCGGTCTCACACCCTGCCGCAGGAAGCTAGCCTAAGCAACTGCCGTCAGCAGTCCACCCAACTGGACCCAGGCTAAAGGAGCCAAAATGGATTCCGACAGGGAAAGAGGCACTTCCCCGCCCATCAGAAGAGAGGTCCTGAATGCACTTTGCCACCTGTGGATCGTCCAGCTTCCTGTCACCGGAGACAGAGCCCCCGCACACTGTGCAGAACTGGTAGAGACACTATTGGGAGTAGGTTGCTTTTCACTCACGCAATTGCAACATTAATGGGAAAAAGCACTGCATGTCACCCAAAGTCCAGGGAACCTCTTGTCCCTTGCCAGTCTAGATACCCAGACACTGGAGAAGGAAGAGACTGAACCAAGGTGTCATAACAGCAGCGACACAAAAGAGTGTCTAATAGATATGACTCCGCACCACACTGGATCATCGTGAGACATACGTCAGTGTGTCCATATATCTGCTGGCCAGCAGATCACAAAGGGACTATTAAACTGGGCATGGACTAAATGTTTTAAAAATGGTTGGTGAACCATTTGGACAGTTGTTTTTGTTGTTAGCAGGTAACTGCATCTTCAATGTTAAAATGTATAATGTGATTCCTATTTGGTGATGGTTTTTAGCGGGTGCATGCAGCTATTCTTACAAGAGAGGAATGTAGGATATCTAATATTTAGATATATATAAGTACCCCCCCCCCCCCCCCCCTTCTCTCTATCTCTGTCGCGCTCTGTCTCTCTCTCTCACTCGCTTACCCCCCACCAACATTAAAGATAAGCCACTTTAAGTCTTTGTCATAAATGAAAGAAATTTGGAACAGAATAAATGTATGTCAAAGTGGTCACATACAGTTTATTTTTTTTAAAAATACATATAAGAATACAAAAAAAAATACAAAGTGTTTTTATAGTTTATCACTGAATATCTCAACTTCAAAGTACTGGAGCAAGCCAGAATTGCTTATACTAGTGCACTAATATGTTGTCCACTTGTGTATACAATTTGGTAAAGATATCTACAGGCTTTCCTTATGCATTGGTATTCGCGTATAAATGTATAAAATAATCGTAATCGTTGAAGCAGCAAAGACATATGACCAGCGCAATTACTCCATACAGCAAACCACGTATACGTAAAGAGAAAAACTGGCCTATGACGTACATACAGCTAACAAAAGTGGCTAAAAAATGTACTTGTACAGCAATCCAGTCCATCCCTTCCAGGATAAGCTCAGTAAAAATGGCCACAGGTGAAATCTGATCCTGTCTACAGCCGAGTGCGCACAACACGATTGGGCTGGGCTGTCGTTACGCATGGATACAGCGCCGTTCTCATTCGCTAGAATATGACATATTTTACCTCGTTTTAAAGGGCAGGAAACCCTGTAGAAGATAATCTATGTGGTTTACGTTAGATCATCCCTGAAGCTGTCTAGTAATGTTTTTACGCAACGGTAGTAACGTAGTACAAACACAAATGCATTGGCTACGCACCATGGACATGGAGATTTTTCTGGAGAATGGATAAATGGATTAAGAAAAAACGTTCAAGATTCTTCAGAAAACAGTTATAACTGCTTAACCAGGTATCAAATTTGATTGATTAAACATGTTTATCAAGCGATCTTGTAGAAAATAAAATATATTGAAACAAAACCGGAAGAACATCGGTTGTATGCATAGTGAAGTGAGCACGGGGAAAAAACACATAATGTTCATTTATACAACTTTTCAGTAACATTGTTCCTAAATCGGATCTTGATTTTTTAGCATGTAGAAACTGTACCAAGAGTTTTTGTGATATGCATTTTATTGCCTGTGACTGCGGCGAGGTGAAGGCTGTATACAGTGGGTTGGGCTATTAGCACCCTGCTGCTTTATGGCCCTGTAGTGTAACCTGAGAGCTGATAAGCATATAAACTAATGTGTTCGCAGGCTGTGACTGTTTTTAACAATTTTGCGTCAAAGGTTCCGAGTTTTATTAACCCTTTCGCGCGTACCATCACAAATATGTGATCATTCCAGACGTGGCCCAAACGCGTACCATCACAAATATGTGATTAGAACGTATCATTGGAACGCTTCGTTGAGAATACGGTCACAATGGTTTACTGCCGGCTAAACACGGTCTAGACACGTCACAGAGGTGCGCATATTATGGAAAATAAACCATCAACTTGCAATTTCAGAAGCTGAAATGAACGATAAATGACACTGCTGTGCATCGAATATTTTAGTTACATCAACACTGAGCTAGTTTAGCAGTTTGGTGGTTTTTAACCTCCTTAACACAAGCTAACAATTGCATCCTAATGTAAAAGTGCAAACATGATTCCAGTGCGGTACCTACAAGTCGTTTATTGCTGTACTGAAATGCAAATGTTACTCTGTTAACGTTAGTTGTTATCCGAATAGTCATCTAGTTTCATTTGCAGTGTATGCATATGGGTTAGGCTACTACGTAGCTAGTTGTATTATACCGACGATCTCACTTACATGCACATTCACAAATCTTGATAGGCTATACATTTGCATCTTGTCCAGCACTGTCAAGTATCCGAGTACATATTTGCTAATAGCCTACATTTTCAGCCTATGGCGGGTACACGTTCACGAATCTGAGTAGGCTACGTGTTAGCATCTTGTCCTGCACGTTCAAATATCTACGTACATATTTGGAAATGTTACGCTACACATTTGCGATAATAAAGTCTTGGTTTTATTTCCATATTCGTGTACTCGTATATCGTAACGTCATTTTATCCAAACATTTATCGAAGCAAGTAACAAAGACAGTTTTTATTTTTACATCGGCTTGTCTGGGGGTGCATTTAGTTATGACGTTTTTCCCATGGCCCTGCCTGATGACGAGTGTAAACAAACAAGGCTGCGTACATGACCGAACTTTATTTTCAGCATTAGCTTTTTTTAAAATCGATAACAAGATGTTGTATTAACATAATTCTCATAACAAATTTACAAATATCAGAATCGGAATGTCAGACCTTTTCATCAAATGTACTAGCATGATATAAGATGAGCAAATAAAATATTTTTACCAGAGATGCTCTTTGCTTGCATTGATTTCTATCTAAGTGTTCCCGCTGTTAGAATATGGGGTTACGTGCACCCCTCACGTGCATCCATCACCTCAGTCTGAACACCAGTATCAGAGTATCAGAGAACAGTATCAGCGAGCTAGAGTACAGACGCAGAATAAATATGTTTACGAACAGCAGGCGAAGAGAACTCACTGATGAGGAAATTAGGGAAATTTTCTTTAATTCAGACGATGAGGGTGATTACAATACTGAATCAAGTGGGAGTGACAGCGATTCTGAGGAGAGACTACCCCCAAATTTAGTTTCCCTTGAGAGGAACCCTGAGCTCGGGGAGGGAGATGACGATGTGGAGGAAAACCCTGAGGAGGGTCCATCTGTAGTCCCCTGTAGCCGCCCTGAAGGTCCGGTGCCAGTTGAGGAGGTGAGGTCCAGTGACTGGAGGACTGCCGTCGACTTCACTCCCCCTGGGCCAGGAATTGAGTTTGACAGCTCAATTTCTGGTGTCCAAAATCCTCCGGAGACTCCCACTGCAGTAAACTGCTTCAAGATGTTTCTCTCTGTAGAGACAGTGGGAGAGATTGTGGAGGAGACCAACCGATACGCCAGTGAGCAGCAGGGAAAAACAGCGATTGGCGTAATTGGAAAACTTTCCAAATGGGTACCTGCATGTCTAAATGAAGTGTACACATTCCTCGCCATTGCCCTTCTGAT
Source organism: Synaphobranchus kaupii (assembly GCA_029718625.1). Lineage (NCBI taxonomy): Eukaryota > Metazoa > Chordata > Actinopteri > Anguilliformes > Synaphobranchidae > Synaphobranchus > Synaphobranchus kaupii. The sequence goes on from CM056382.1 coordinate 18,193,211, forward strand.
GGGACTGGTCAGGAAATCTACCCTGAGGGAGTACTGGAGTACTGACCCGGTTCTCCTCACTCCATTTTTTGCCTCAGTTTTCTCCCAAGACCGTTTTTTAAATCTCCTGCGGTGTTTACATTTTGTCAACCCTGCCCATGCAGACACCAGAGACCCCCTCAATAAAATCCGAAACGTCTTCAATGCCCTCACCTCAGCCTTCAAGCGGTCCTTCATCCCATACAAGGACCTGTGTGTGGACGAATCCCTGATGTTGTGGAAGGGTCGACTGGGATTTCGGCAATATATCCCTAGCAAGCGCCACAGGTTTGGCATAAAGTTTTTTGTCCTGTGTGATGTGGTGACGGGGTATGTGCAAGATATGGTCATTTACACTGGGGCCACAACATCTATCGAATCAATTGAAGGACTGGGGGTCTCTGGGTCTGTGGTTATGACCCTCCTGGCTCCACATCTGGGGAAAGGGCACATCCTGTATGTGGATAACTGGTACAGCAGTCCTACGCTGTTCCAGCACTTACTCCACCAGGGGACTGGGGCGTGTGGGACAGTCCGGCTGAATAGGAGGGGGATGCCAACGTTCCCAAAGAAAATGAAGAGAGGGGAGGTCACCTTCAGGGAGAATGGCACTCAGCTGGCGGTAAAGTGGCAAGACAAGAGGGATGTGAACTTCCTCACAACTGTTCACCCCTCTTCCATGGCTCAATCGGCAAGGCTGGACCACTTCACCGGGGAGCCAAAGGTGAAACCTGCATGCGTCCTCGACTACAACAAGAAGATGGGAGCAGTGGACAGGGCGGACATGATCACCAGCTTCGTTGACTGTGCCAGAAAAAGTACAAAGTGGTACAAGAAGCTGTTTTTTCACCTGCTCGACACTGCAGTCCTCAACGCCTACACTGTCCATCGAAAACTGTCTGGTAAGAAAATAACATTTAGTGTCAAGACCCACATCAACAATATACTACTACTATTACTACTGCTACTTTTATTTCTACTACTTAGAATAACAAAAAGAATAACAACAATAATAATAATAACCAACTACAGAAATAATAATAATAATTAAAAATAATAATGAAACAATAATAATAATAATAAATTGTTTTTACTCACCCATAGAGGAACGCATGCCGTATAAGGACTTTCGGCTGAAGCTGGTGAAAGAGCTGATACAGGAGCATCCCTTACCCCGGCGATCAACTGGAGGGCGACCTTGCATCAATACCCCACTGCGGCTCACAGGGAGGCACTTTCCCTCTTTTGTGCCTCCTACAGAAGCCCAGGGACAGAGCACAAGGCGGCACTGCAGAGTCTGCCTCTACACCACCCGACGCAAAAGGGGAGAGAAAACTAACCCGTTACATGTGCTCCTCATGTGACACTGCCCTGTGTCCAGCTCCCTGTTTTGAAGAGTTTCATACTCTAAAAAATTACTAGGCCGGGGGGTTGGGGGATGTGACACAGCATGATTAGTACTGAGTTAGCTGGATAACTGCACTGAGTAAAACCCGGAACCCTCCCAAATCTGGAACATGGACTGAAGAGTTGTTCCGGTTTTCACTTAGTGCAGTTATCCAGCTAACTCAGTACTAATCATGCTGTAATCCTGTTTTCTGGAACAGTTAGAGTAGGATAGGATGAGATATGGGGGGGAGGGGGGGGTTGTGTGTCAGTGTTCAGTTAGGACGGTGTTAGGGGTGGGTGGGTGTGTGTGTGTGTGTGTGTGGGGGGGGGGGGGGGGGTTGTGTGTCAGTGTTCAGTTAGGGGGGTGTTAGGGGTGTGTGTGAGGGGGGGGGGGATTGTGTGTCAGTGTTCAGTTAATATTGTTCTGGTATTCTTGTTCTGCTTTTGTCTGTTACTGTTGTGACTTTGTATGTTATTGTTGTGTTGTTATTTACATTGTATATAATTAAATTTTCTATAAACAAGCAACATGGTTTCTGTATTTTTATATATACATAGAATATGGTATTATCATAGCATAAATTATGCCAAGTAACGCTTATTTACTCATTTAGTATCAATGGTCAATACAAAAATCAAAAATATAACATAGCTCATACTAATCTTAGACATTCTGTGTGTTTTTACTAATATAAATTCAATAAATGACAATATAAGCGCTACCCTCACAATAATCACAGTTGTGAAGCCATAGCAGCTACGGAGCACGCTGAGGCAAAGTGAACATGAGTGAACTGAACTGCACAGTATCGTGGCGTGTAAAATAAATACTTCTTTACAACTGCAATAGCCTGCTAAATGTCTTAGATAAAATGCTAATATATACGTAGACCTATATATTTAAAAAATCAATTTCTACTTACGAGCTGGTAGTCGGGAACTCCGAAGGTAATGCAGACGGAAAGGCGACTCCAAACAGTTTGATAAGTAAGTCGTAGTCTTCTAATTTTGTTAATGGCGAATTGCTTCCGCACCGGGGCATTATCGCCACCTAGTTCACCGAGTAAAAGTAAACTAGTTATGTGTATTAGCCCGGTTTGTTGTAAAATTGAAGATAATAGGCATATTGTAGATGTTATTTCCTGATTTATGAGAGAAAACTGATTTGAACTCCACATTCTTAATTTTCTTGAAGGGTCTGTCTTTCTTGTGAGTATCGTGGCCATTTAAAAAAGACGCGTAGGCTACTATTATCTCCTTTTGATGACATTTGTATATGATGTTTCTTTATTAGCTGTAGTGTATCATTCAGGTTTGTATGCCCAACTCTCAAAGATAATACAAACAAGAATCATTACATTTATATACAGTAAGTGCTTTACAAATAAATATAGTTAGCCTCATAGATAGCCAATCATTAACTAGATGACGAATAATAAGGGGATTTTAGAGGCAGATCTGTTTGTTGCGTCATAATGACGGTTTAGAACGTCACATATTCTGAGAACACACGCAAAAAAATAACTCACGCTGGAGGGCCAGTGTCTGGAATCTGGAACTTACGTGCGAAAGGGTTAACGTTTTAATTTAGAATTTAAGAGAAATATGAACACTATAAAAAATTGGGACGCATGCGTCCCACCACTTGGGGGCCAAAGTCCATAGGGTTAAGCATAGCCATAGCCTCTATAAATTCCCCCCAACCCCCTGGGTCTTCTATCGTCAGAAATCTTGTGAGGGGCTGTTATGTTCTTTATTAGGTCCAACATATGCGAGCCACTTACAGCTGTGCCATTAAACACAAACTCCCCTTTATCGTTCCATGTTGCGACATTTCCTGATTTCAAAATTTTATCCAAAACGTAGGTGGTATTTTTCTGGCTTCTAGGTGGCACGCTTTGTACAACATCTTCAACTCGGGCGGTGTCAGTCCTGACATTATCGCGACCCTCAACAAGGGTTAAATGTTGCATTTCGGCTTCACCTTGTTTGACCAGCGCTATGAAACGCTGTAGAGCAATCGCGTACAGTTTTGCCTTCTCATGAGGACCAACATCAGTCCTTGATAAGATATGGGTTGATCCAAATAATTTTCAACAGTTTGTCGGATGGGCTCCGGGGTAAAAGTAAGATTCTTTAATTTGTCCAGCTGGCTTTGAGGCACAAGAAACATTTTATGTGCATGTTCCATGTTTTTAAACGCCGCTGCGACCCGCTATGAAACTGGTGAGAAACGGTATTGCGACACTCAGTAGAGGCAGAAGGAACCCGCCCCTCTGATTAATAACTTTTCTCTTCTTTCGAATAGATGATCTTTTGTTAACCAACAGTTTAATTCCGACTTTTTGTTTTCTTATTTTTTTCAGTTGTGTATCCGTTAGGGGTATATTGCTGCGTAAAACATTGAGAGCTAGTTCACAAATTGTGTTTATAAGTTCACCAGAAGCAGACTGTAATATGGTACGTCTTTGCCGTGCATTACCTTGAAATAGGGCTTTTAGAAGCGTCCAGTTCCGTTTAATACGCGCAGACATATTACTTTTTCTTTAGCACATAAACTACCGGCCACTCTGGAGTGTACAAACCAGTTCTAATGCGGTATTCCTCAGGCATCTGCGCTTTTAAGTCCACTAATAGGTAGCCATAAGGTTTTCTGGTCACATCATCGAAACATTCAAGGAAAAACTTTGAATGTTTGGAGTACATTTGCCAAAACATTAACTTGCATTTTATCTCTTGGATTTTTGAACAGAACAATATACACTACTCACAAAAAGTTAGGGATATTCGGCTTTCGGGTGAAATTTCAGGATGAACCTAAAATGCACTATAACCTTTACAGGTGAAATTAATTTGACCTTCTCTAAACTTTTGAATGCACATGTCCAACTATTCAATGTTTCAGTACTTTTTGCACAACTTGCTGTTCTCTAACAAGGAGCTGAACGGCAAAATTCACAACAGGTGTTTGATCCATGAATCGACCAATAAATTTCCTGGTTCAATTAGAATTGGTATTTAAACAGTCCTCTTCATCATGCTGTTCACATTTTGACATCATGAGACCAAGACGACACCTAACAATTGATCAACAGTACCTCGCCATTGCGAGGCTTCAAACAGGATGTTCTCAGAGGGAAGTGGCCACTGAGCTTAGAGTGTCACAGAGTGTCATCAGCAGGTTGCAACAGAGATACAGAGAGACTGGAAGAGTCACAGAAAGGCATAGAAGTGGACGTCCTTTGGCCACATCCCACACTGATGACCGCTTCATTGTGAACAGTGCCCTGCGGAACCGGATGATGAATGCCACTCAACTCCAGGCACATTTAAGGGAGGTGAGAGGCACCCAAGTGTCACGTCAGACCATTCGAAACCGTTTACATCAGCGTGGTCTGCGTGCTAGACGACCTGCAAGGGTACCTGACCACACCACCAGGCACAGGCGTCATCGTCTTGCATGGGCCAGGGAGCATTTACGCTGGACGAGGGACCAGTGGGCCTCAGTGCTGTTCTCTGATGAAAGTCGATTCACGTTGAGCAGAAATGATGGCCGCCAACGATGTTGGAGACGTCAAGGAGAGCGCTATGCATCAGCCACTGTTGTCACCAGACGACCCTTTGGTGGTGGCGGTGTTACAGTGTGGGCAGGTGTGTCTAGTCAATACAGAACTGCCCTACACTTTGTGAATGGTACAGTGACAAGCCCATACTACCTGAATAACATCATTAATCCAGTCATTGTGCCCCTGCATGAACAACACAGGCCTAATTTCATCTTCATGGACGACAATGCTCCAGCTCATCGAGGTCGCATCATTAGGGAAAGGCTGCTGGAGACTGGGGTACCTCAAATGGAGTGGCCTGCACTTTCTCCAGACCTGAATCCCATAGAAAACCTATGGGATCAGCTGACTCACCGTGTAGAGGCTCGTAACTCTGTACCCCAGAACCTCAATGACCTGAGGGCCGCCCTTCAAGAAGAGTGGGATGCCATGCCTCAGCAGACAATAAGTCGACTTGTGAACAGCATGAGACGTCGTTGTCAAGCTGTAATTGATGCTCAAGGGCACATGACAAGTTATTGAGACATTGACATTTTTGTTGTGGTATACCCACCACTGTTGTTGGCTTTTGTTTCAATAAATTGTTTGAGATGAGGAAATCACCATTGCATGCTTTTACTTAAATGCCCTACTTTCATGATACGTATAATATCACTGTAGCGTGAACTTACATTTCCCATAAATTTCACCCGAAAGCCAAATATCCCTAACTTTTTGTGAGTAGTGTAGTTTGCATTAAGATTTATTGTGCGGCTGTTTCGACCCTGGAAGAAAAGATTCTGAACAAGATATATGATGCTTAGGTTTCTATGGTGTGTATACTTGGTAAAAGCTCTCTCAATTTCAGAGCTCTGACAGACTGCATGAGGTCATCAACAATTACCATAATGGTTTTGTGCAAAGGTAGCAAAACTTCATCGGTCAAAGATTCAGGAAGACCTTCTACAAAATGTACATTCTTTATTTTACAAAGCACTTCATCATACATGGGTTGCCAGCACAAATAAAACCATACAAGCGTACTGGCCACAGTTTGCGTGATTTTAATTAGACCTCGTTGAACGCTGATCACATTAATTGCATTGGTAGTTTGTGTTTGTTCCGCGATTGGCTGTTAGATTTAGATTGAACGCTGATCATATTATTTGCTTTGCTAGTTTGTGTTTGTTCCGCGATTGGCTGTTTGTTAGATTGTTAGATTGACTAGGCTGTTAGTTTCGCGTTATTGTGCTTTTTAACTGGTAGTACTTATTGATCCGTGCTTGCGAAGTGTCTCACACAGCTGTTAACCACTTGCAATCAGCTGTGTGCATTTCAAAAGACATCTGGAAGAGCGACACCCTCCCAGTTTATGTGTGTTCTCCCTATCCCTCTCCCTGTCTGCTCTCTTCCTTTTAGAACCCGCTTCCGATGACGTGGCCCTCCACGGCGACGCAACCCGTTCAACCTCCACTACCCCTCGCTGACTCCCTGCGAGAACTTCACCGTCGCAAGGGGGCTCTGGAACTGCCAGTCTGCCACACGGAAAGCAGACTTCATCTCCGGCTATGCCTCCTTCCTGTCCCTCCCAGTTTCTCGCCCTCACCGAAACCTGGATCACACTGCCCTCTCCTCCTCCTTCTCCTTCTCACACCCCCCCGGCCGTCTGGTCGCGGAGGTGGTACTGGTCTGCTACTCTCCCCCTCATGGTCATTCTCTGTTCTCCCCCTCTCTGATATATCTATTATTAGTTTTGAATACCACTCTGTGTTAATCAACCACCCTATTAACCTGTACATTATAGTTGTTTATCGCCCTCCAGGTCCCCTGGGGTGCTTCCTCGATGAGCTCGACACCCTGCTCAGCTCCTTCCCAGAGGACAGCACCCCGCTGATCCTGGGAGGGCGATAAACAACTATAATGTACAGGTTAATAGGGTGGTTGATTAACACAGAGTCCTGGGAGACTTCAACATCCATCTAGATGCCTCCCAGTCTGCAGCCTTCCTTCTCCGCTCCTTTGACCTCACCCTTCAACCCCCCCCCCCCAACCCACAAGGCTGGCAACCTCCTAGACCTGGTCTTCCAGAAGAACAGCCCCTGCTCTGATCTCACTGTTACCCCTCTCCATACCTCTGATCACCACTTCATTTCTTTCTCTCTTCCTCTTGTTCCACACCGCCCCCCCCCCTCCCCCCACCCCCACTGTCTCTGTCCGCCGTAACCTCTGCTCCCTCTCACCCTCCTCTCTTGCTCCCTGTGTCACTGCTTCCCTCCCCCCTCTCAAATCCTTCTCTAAACCTCCCATCGACTCTGCATCCGACACCCTGCTCACAGCTCTCTCCACATCACTTAACTCTCTCTGCCCTCTTGTCTCTAGGCCCACACGGCCATCTCCTCCCTGCCCGTGGATGTCCGATGCCCTGCGCACCTCCAGGGCCGGTCTTCGCGCAGCAGAGAGGATGTGGAGGAAATCCAGAGACGCATCAGACCTCTCCTCCTACCAGTCTCTCCTAGCGGCGTTCTCTACAGCAGTCACCGCTGCTAAGGTAACTTACTATCACACTAAAATTCACAAATACAGTTCTAACCCCCGTCAATTGTTCTCCATCTTCTCCTCTCTACTCAGCAAATCCCCTCCTGCTCCTCAATCCTCGTTCACTGCAGACAACTTCGCAGATTTCTTTGATGAGAAGATCGCAGACATCCGCAGTTCCTTCAGCCCCTCTCTCTATGCCCCCCCCTGTTCCCCCACTCCCCCTCCCCTCACGGACACTGTTTTCCACTCTCCTCCTCTTTCTACCCCTTCTGTGTCCCCCCCCCCCCTGCTTCTCCACCTTTTCTCCCCTGTCTGATACCGATGTATCCCACCTCCTACTCTCCCATCGCCCCACTACCTGTGCCCTCGACCCTATCCCTTCATCTCTCCTCCAGGCAATCACCCCAGATATCCTCCCGTTCGTGACCTCTCTGGTGAACTCCTCCCTGACCTCTGGCTGCTTCCCCTCATCCTTCAAGAGAGCACACATCACCCCGATCCTGAAAAAACCCACGCTGCACCCCTCGAACATCCAAAACTACAGACCGGTATCTCTTCTTCCTTTTATTTCCAAAACTATTGAACGTGCTGTTTCTAACCAACTGTCTTCTTTCCTTACCCAGAACAACCTACTAGACTCTCACCAGTCCGGCTTCAGACCTGGCCACTCGACGGAGACCGCACTCCTCTCCGTCAGCGAGATGCTTCACGCAGCTCGGACAGCCTCCCTCTCCTCTGTGCTAATACTCCTAGACCTCTCTGCCGCCTTTGACACCGTAGATCACTCCATCCTCCTGTCGTCCCTGTCTGCAGCGGGGATCGGTGGCTCGGCCCTGGCCTGCATTGAGTCCTACCTCTCGGAGTGCTCCTCCCAGGTTGCCTGGGCTGGTAAAGTATCGGCACCCCGGCCCCTTACCACAGGAGTCACCCAGGGCTCAGTCCTTGGTCCCCTCCTTTTCTCCACCTACACCAAATCCCTTGCCCCTGTTATCACTGCTCATGGTCTTTCTTACCACTGCTATGCTGACGATACTCAACTCTTTCTCTCCTTCTCACCCTCTGACACTCAGGTGTCAGCCCGCATCTCCGCTTGCCTGAGAGACATCCAGAGCTGGATGGACAACTACCATCTCAAGCTCAATCCAGGCAAGACCGAGCTCATCTACATTCCTGCTCTAACCTCTCCCCCTCTCAATCTCTCCATTTCCCTAGGGGACACTCCACTGACCCCAACGCCCTGTGCCAGGAACCTCGGAGTGGTGATGGACAACAGGCTGTCCCTCTCCGAGAACATCGCAGTGGTAACCCGGGCGTGCAAGGTTCTTCCTGTACAACATCAGGAGAATCCGTCCCTTCCTCACCACCCACTCAAACCAGCTCCTGGTCCAAGCGATGGTGCTGTCCCGCCTGGACTACTGCAACTCTCTCCTGGCTGGCCTGCCAGCATCGGTCATTAGACCCCTTCAGCTTATCCAGAACACAGCAGCGCGCCTGGTCTTCAACCTCCCCCGACACTCCTATGTCACCCCCCTGCTCATTGACCTCCACTGGCTACCTGTGATAGCTCGCATCAAATTCAAAACATTGGTGCTCGCCTTCCAGGCAGTCCGAGGATCAGCCCCTCCATACCTCCAAAAGCTCATCAGACCCTACACACCTACCAGATCCCTGCGTTCAGCTTCCTCAGAACGACTGGTACCCCCCCCCACTTCATACTAGCACCCGGTCTCGACGTCTGTCTGTCCTGGCCCCACGGTGGTGGAATGAGCTCCCCGTGGAGGTCAGAACAACAGAAAGTCTGACCACCTTCAAGCGCAGATTGAAGACTCACCTCTTCAAGCTGCACCTCTCTCCACCCCTCCCTACCTCCTTGTGACCTCCCTTGATTGTGTTTTTCTGAATCCTTATTTAAGTGGTTCAAGCTGCTAGTTAATACTTAAGGTTACTTATTGGCTTACTGTTGTACATGCCAATGATTGATTGTGTGGTCCCCCCCCAAAAAATAAATAAATAAATAAATCATACTGACTGCGCCTGGTGTTTGAAATCGTATTTACCTTTTAGGGTTGTTTTAACACACTTGTTTCAAGTTGGAAAATGCACTAATGTACGTTGCTCTGGATAAGAGCGTCTGCCAAATGACTAAAATGTAAATGTAACAATGTTCTGCGGTACTGTTGACAATACATGTTGTGCATTTTCGAGCAGTGTTTCCACAAAAACGCTTTTACCGCTGTTTGATGGACCTGAGATTATGCATGAAAAAGGATGTTGAAGGCGGTTGTCAAAACCCTCACCCCCAAACACTTGTCTAGAATCCATATGGCAAGGTTTTGAAATCAGGGAGCAGGACCCTTTTGTTGTAAACTACTCTGAATCTTTTAGAAACTATGCGGTTGCTGAGAGAGAATCCTCTCTTATTCCTCACAATTTGTTTTGTGTTGGTTGTAATTTCACGAGCTGGGGCCTCTGGATTCTGTACATAGTGTTGTACCAACTTGCGTGTTAGTATGTTGCAGGGTTATACCTTTTACTTTCATGCATGTTTTAGCTAGTCAATTCTCCCAAAAAATCACCTAGAGAAGGCATCCAGTCACCCGGGCGGGTCACAAAGATTACAGAATCTGTGTCGTGGTACAGAACCCTGTCAGGCATTTTATCCATGACATCATAAAGCTCGAGCCGGGCATAAGCGATGGTGAAACACATTGCTGTATCTGGGGACCTTTGGAAAACACTTAGTAAGTTTCCACTGTACCAGAGCTACTGCTTCTGTAAGAAATGAAAAGTGTGAGATGTCATACTCATCTGAAAACATGAATTGCAGAAACTGTTCAGGATCATGGATCAAGGTTATGTTTGGCTGGTTGCTTCTCTGACCAAATTTGCCCCAAAGACTATTTGAAATTTGTCTCTTGGCTTTGTTTACTGAAATATTGTTTGGGTCCAAACAAACGCCCTCCTTCTCCCAGTAACTCTGCACATAGGCAGCCTTGTCAGAATCATCAGAAACCCAAGAGGGGTATCCTGACGCTTCTTGTTTGCCCTTTAAATGCGTCTTAATGTAGTCACTGAAAAAGAGAATCGGACCTATCTTGGAAATGCCAAATTTCAAAGATTTTGTCGATGACGTAACCTTTTTCAATAGCTTTAATCATTTCAATGGTAAACCATACACCTGTGAGAGAACGCAACTCATCAGAATGTTCACACTCACCTTGATGCTCAGATTCTGCGCAGGACCGGCAAGTGGAAACATTAATTTACCAGAGACTCTGTACGGTAACACAGGTATTGTAGGTTTTCTTGGGGTATATACCCTGGCATTGACCAGACCGAAATAATTTTCAATCGGTTCAAAGTCACGGAAGATGATGATGGGGTGATTTGTTGGGGTAAACTTTAGTTTTTGTTCACGAACGGGTATAGACTGGTGAAATCAAAATAGTGTATTTTCTCACCTTCTTGAGCCTTGTAGTAAAGTTGCAACGCATTAGTTCGACCGCCAAACAGAGCCTCCTGAGGTTCCAGACGTTCCGGGTAGTCATGATGTCGCAGGAACTCCTGAACCATGGGACTCTCACGTTTAAGTCTTACCCATTCATGCTCCCACATAACTACAGCATTCAGGTTGTATACGCGACGCAGTGTAAATTTTCTCTTGAAATTTGTGATATATTGAACCAAAATCTGTTTTTGTGAGAGGGTTAATTGTGCTTAAATTAAAACATTGAGGGCGAGCATGAAAAAAAACACCCCGCAAATTCAAAAGCTGTCCGAACGCCGTCCACCTCTGAATACCCATCTAGATAATAGTTACCCATCTTAACCTCCCCCCAGTTCAAGGCATGCTGAATGAAAAGCTTTTCCCGATGACTCACATATTCTAACCATTGAATGGCGGCTGTGGAAAATGAATTCTGCTGTTGCTCGTAATTATCAGGAGATGTTACTGCGATGGTGTTTTTGGACAAAAAGTTTGTGCAGTATTGTTTCATGCACACCGAGGCTATTGTAATGCACTGGAATGTGTCTAAAACTGTGCTCCCAAGCACCTCTGTCCTAAACCGCAAACAAGCTTCCCGCAAAATAACAACGTCATTCTGAGAGTACTCTGACATTTCTTTTCGAAAGTCAAACACACCCCCAGACACATTATTATATCAGGACATAAATTCCTCCCTCTCCTTTTCCATCATTGTATCAAAACCATAGTACAAGGGAGGCGGGTATGGACCATTGTAATTCTGGTTCTCAATTTTATTCCAGAAATGGGGAAAATGCCCTTTTTTTGCATTGTCAAAACCTAGAGCACCAGGCATGGCACTCAGCTTCATAGTCAGGAAACAGAGTGAATCAATATAACTCTGTTCAAAAGCCTCATCTGTAATGCACATGAGCTTGCTGCCTTGTGCTATGATGTTTGGCGTCACACCTTGCTTAACAAAATACTGCATCAGCAGATACCCATCGTAACCCTTCGAATTATGTGCAATGAATGTATAGCCCTTGTACTTTGGTGGTCGATACCTTTTTTAAAAAGCCTGTACGTAACCATCACCCTCTGCAGTCCAACGCTCGCCATTAAAATCCATGCAACATATGAAATTTGCAATGTGTTCGCCATGGTCCTGCCGACACTCAAAATCATAAAAAACATAATGTACGTTGGGGTGTTCAGTTTCCACAGGTTGTATGTAACACACATGCTGGGTCAATACAGCCTTACAGGCTTTGCAGAGCTTTAGATTACATGTGTGTGTTTTAGATGTGTTGCTACTTACGACATATGTTCGTGCACATTTGTCACAGAACTTGCGAGTATCACACGAATTGAGCATTTTATCGCTAGACTCCTGCCGTTTCAAAACTTTATGTTCGTTATAGCAAAACCTAGACCGACAGATTCGCTTACAATCCTTACACCTTATCATTGTTGTTGAACGATGTGTAAAACATTCTGAGCAAAAACAGACGTTACAATAATGTAAGCAGGAGTGGCTATGTTTCGAGGTGTACGGCGTGTAACAAAATGTACAAACATATTGACTGCCTAAGACACCTGTCAATGATTTGATATTGTATTAGTGTCTGCCATCGAGGTACAAAAAAAAGTTTTTGAGTGTGGTGTGTTGCTCGTTTGAAACTTGTTTAAGACGCCATTATTTGAACTGTGTGCCCATACAACTATCTTGATGTTTAAAAACCTCTCAAACATTTGAATGTCCGAAAAACTAACCTTATCCTGAACACCCAAGCCTACGGAACGTTGTAAATGTTCAGGCTCTCTTTCAGCGTCACACGTTCTGAATGTCAGATTTAAAAGATGTCAAACACGTTGCGAAACAGAGATTGTTGCCGGTGTTGTAGCTAACTATTAAATGTTTTAGCTTTTTGCGAATGATTTCGCTGTTGAGACATGTTGATCATTTTCGCCGGTTTCCACTGCCATTAGGGTTCTGAATAATGTGTGCCACAAGCATCAGAGTTTCATCCGACAGGATATCAAAATTGCTTTGAACCAACTTTTCAATCATGCTCAAAAAATCCTCCAAATCTATTTCATCACCGTTTAGCTGTACAGTTACACCCTGAGACAGAGAATCACCCCATTAATTATAACTGTACGTAATCGCTGAGGTTCGACAGCTCACAAACTTTAGCCAGTAGATGTTCTAAAGTGTTTAAGATGTGCACATAAAACTCTGCGTAGTTATTAACATCGTACAAAGATGCAAAGTTCAAATGGAGCTGAATTTCTATACTGTTGAATGCTGGCCTGCATATCGCCTGAATGTCTGCGTTATTAATCACCCCCACCATTTTGGAATGGAAGTCCATGCAGGTTATTATCGACAGTGCTTTGGGACATCTCTAGTTCTGTAAGACCATGCGTGTTATTTTCTGCGGTGTTTGGGTTCATATCTGTTTCAACGCGACAAGTGAGTTCACCGGTTTACAGAGTCCAGCGCTCTTAATAAACCCACAAAAACATCATGCTCTACAGCTTCATTACTTGGTTCATGCGTGTTAATAGAGGCTTGATTGACATCATCAACAAGAGCTAAGAGATGCGGGTTAACATTTTTATGCGGTAAATCTAATTGGTTAGTGTCATGGTTTTCAGCATTTTCTGTGGCAGGTCTTTTACTCTGGCCCTCTGAACACGAACACGTACAAGGTCTTTTAGGAGCCATTTTTACTTGAATAGGATTTCAAAAATGTTCAAGATTTGACCGAAAATACAGATGAGCCGGTTTTTCTGATTAAGCTGGTCTGAGTCCTGTTATCCTCTGGTTGTTCGGCGGACTGTTGAGGTCTTTGGTGTTGTTTGTGCCTGTTCTGGCGATGTCCGTGGTCCTGGGCTCACGCGTTTGTTAGGCCGGCTTTCGTTAGATGGGGTTAAAATATCCAGGTCGATCACCACACCCAATAATTTGGCATCAGTTATTTCACCGTCTGGAAAAAAAATGTAAAGATTTAAAATTTTAAAAATTCTAAAATTAAAATTTTAAAAATTCTAAAATTAAATTTTAAAAATTCTAATTACAAAATAAAAATAAAAAAAAGACTTAAATAAGCAAACATTTATTTTAAAACACACACACACCACACACACACACACACACACACACACACACACACACACACACACACACACACACACAGACACAGGGAGAACTTAAATCTCACTGTTTTTTCTCTTCTGTCCTTTAGCCTGCAAGGTGATGTCTCTGTAACCGTCTCTAGAGGGTTTTCAGGGCCTTTTTAACAATAAAAATAAAAAACATAACAATGTTCAATATACATAAACAGATGTTGAACAAAGTACTTAAAAGTTTCATACTCTGAATATAACTGTAGTGAAGATCATCTGCTGAAGCTAAAACCTGGGCATATACACGTTGTGTAGGCCTCGTGTACCCAGTATCTAAAAACAATTAAAACATTCACCAAAAATCAGAAGAATAAGACACATAACAATGTTCAATATTCATAAACAGATGTTGAACAAAGTATTTAAAAGTTTCCTACTCTGAATATAACTGTAGCGAAGATCGTCTGCTGAAGCTAAACCCTGGGCATATACACGTTGCGTAGGCCTCGGCATCTAAAAACAATTAAACATTCACCAATTATATATACAGATCCTTTCCAAAAAACTAGAATATCATGGAAAAAATTTTTTTTTTCCATAATTCCATTCAAAAAGTGAAACTTTCATAGATTATAGATTCATTACACACTGACTTAAATGCTGATATAATAACTGAATTAAATAACTGAAGTAAATGCTGATTTTCGACACACTATTCTAATTTCTTGAAATACTGTTTTGGGGGTTTTCTGGAGCTGTAAGCCAAAATTATGAACAATGAAACAAATAAAGGCTAGAAATATTTCACTTTGTGTGTAATGAATCTATAATCTATGAAAGTTTCACTTTTTGAATGGAATTATGGAAAAAAAAAACTTTTCCATGATATTCTAATTTTTTGGAAAGGATCTGTATATATATATATATGTATATATATATATATATATAAAGCATCTTTAAAGTACATTTTAAAAATTGTAAAAACATCTTACTCTGTCTAACGTTAATGTCGTTGTTTAAGGCCGCTTGATCGGGGGGCACTTCAATAAATTCCTGGAGCCCTGCCTCGTGCTCGACTCCCCACCGCTATTCAATATTTCGACCAAGTCTGTAATACATTTACATTAACAACCGTTAAGTTAAGAAATAGAACATTCAACATGTTTAATTAACTTGTAAGTTTCATACTTTTGCAAAAATTAAAATAGTAACACATACCTTGTGTTGAAAAATCTACAGACATCGCTTGCAAATGGTTATCTTCTTGTTCTTCTTCACGTCTTCAGAATGAATCAGGCCCTTTCAACAGCTACTGTAGTCTCGCGAAGGCTGGTCCATAGACTTGCTTAACATGGACAAGAGCCGCCCACTTTGACAAGTTGGCGCATTTGATTGACATGCAAGATAACCAACCACAGACCGTCTATGTTCCGTGACGTATTGAGGCGATACAGAAGGCGGTCGATTCTGAAACAGCGCTACAAGAACAACAGACCGGCATGAAACAAATGTGATGTACTAAAATGGCACGGCAATCTCCATTAAAACAGTCTATCACACCGAAGAAAGATACAGAACCTGACCTGACCTTCTTAGACATCTTTGTAAACATTACTGTAAACTAATATTAAAACCAAATGTTCACACTAGCAAGCCTACATGCAGAGCACAGAACCGGTCGTTTTATCCGTTTGCCCTGTAATTAACAATTTAGGCTAACGAGTAACGTTAGCTGGCTAGCTGACTAAAACATTGTAATGTATTCGAGACTGTTTCCGTTGTAGTTGAAATAAGAAAATTATATCTTACCATTGCACTACGGTGTGCACTTCACCAACTGGATAGCTGCTACATTATGGGAAGGATGTGCTTTGTCTTGTCTGTTCTGTAGTGATTTCGATGACGTTTCTGTATGCACTTATTGTATGTCGCTTTGGATAAAAGCGTCTGCTAAATGACTGTAATGTAATGTAACTGCCATTCTGATGAGGCGTTCCAGATAAACTTCTGTTTGTAGCACGTCTCTCCATTTCTTGGTACCCACAAGTAATTCGGGTGATCCAAACACCCTGCTGCGATTTCTACATCGGTGGCCTCACTCTCCTCAACACATGCCACAGACAACCCTTTGCCTGTCAGGTACTTAACCTGATCTTCCATTATCGATGTAAGGGGACAGACGACTAACAAAATAGGTTTAGTTGGGAAGCCTGGTATGTGTTTGCAGAGGGTCGGCCATGCTTGAAATATAAGGCTTTTCACATCCTGTCGGCAAACTTGCGAGTATATCTCGTTTATTAATTATCTGCCTCAAAACAAACTCTTCAACATCTTTCAGACATGGAATGTCGTGAACTTCTAAAACTTTATTCAATCCAGCGTTAAGCTCTTGGTCCAAAACACTCATTGTTCTTGATGGATTCGCAGCATTCACTAGCTACCGATTAGTTAGAAGAACTAAACGTGTTTCCCGGCGGACTGTTAAAACCAGAAGCACTGCATCGTACCGGAAATACGCAGGCACTCCTGTGATTGACAGTGCTACTAGCCAATGAGTGCTAACTGTGAGTTTTCCCACAGCTCTGTCCAGCTTATGCAGGCCTATGCATCAGACGCTGCGTACGAAGTGCGTCAAAGCAGCTGAGGCTGAGACTACAGCTACTGTAACCCATGCTGTAAAACCCCGTTTTATAGTTTAACAGCTAGGATTGGCTGATTCATCTTTAGGGGTGGGGGTCGTAACTTGAAAAAACCCACTTTTTTACAAGCCCTTCGATACTAAACAGTAGCTAGGTACGTCTAGCAAATAGCCTATATATTAACTTTGTTTTAAAAACTCTAAGTAGCGAGTCTATAGGCCTACGACCTCTGCTAAAAATTGTATACGCCCTTGTGCAAATAGTCTACTGAGCGGTTTGTTTGTTTCACTAGTCTAAGGTTTATTTTAAATATGTATTAATCTATACATTTTCATTCAAAAGATCTTTGAATAACCCCGCCAAAAACCTGTGGTCAGTATACCAGCTGTTTCCGTCCTTCAAACGGATTCCTATGCAGGCCCAGTTCTCCGAAAATTGAATACACTTTTTAAAGTAACTACATTTAAACAATATAGGCTATATATGACGGCTCAACCCTGTTTAAATTGAAGAAGCCCGCCTTTTTACAAGCCCTTCGATACTAAACAGTAGCTAGGTACGTTTAGCAAATAGCCTATATATTAACTTTGTTTTAAAAACTCTAAGTAGCGAGCCTATAGGCCTACGACCTCTGCTAAAATTGTATACGCCCTTGTGCAAATAGTCTACTGAGCGGTTTGTTTGTTTCACTAGTCTAAGGTTTATTTTCAATATGTATTAATCTATACGTTTTCATTCAAAAGATCTTTGAATCACCCCGCCAAAAAACCTGTGGTCAGTATATCAGCTGTTCCCGTCCTTCAAACAGATTCCTATGCGTGCACAGTTCTCTGAAAATTAAATACACTTTTTAAAGTAACGTTTAAACAATATAGGCTATATACAGATCCTTTCCAAAAAATTAGAATATCATGGAAATGTTTTTTTTTTTTTCATAATTCCATTCAAAAAGTGAAACTTTCATAGATTATAGATTCATTACACACAAAGTGAAATATTTCTAGCCTTTATTTGTTTCATTTTTCATAATTTTGGCTTACAGCTCCAGAAAACCCCCAAAACAGTATTTCAAGAAAATGTGTCGAAAATCAGCATTTACTTCAGTTATTTCAGAGAATGAATGTTTTAGACTGAGTGTCACACTATCATCTAATTTACTCAAAACACCTGCAAAGTTTATCTCAGGTTGGTTCAGTATGGGGAAGACTGCAGACTTGACAATTGGCCAGAAGACCATCATTGACACCCTCCAGAAGATGGGTAAGCCACACAAGGTCATCGCTAAGGAGGCTGGCTGTTCACAGAGTGCAGTGTCCGAGCATATCAATAGAAAGTTTAGTGGAAGGGAAAAATGTGGCAGGAGAAGGTGCACAAGCAAAAGAGATGACCGTAGGCTTCAGCGGATTGTCAAGCAAAGACGATTCCAAAATTTGGTGGAGATGCAGAGGGAGTGGACTGAGGCTGGAGTCAGTGCTTCAAAAACCACCACGTACAGACGTATCCGGGACATGGGCTACAACTGTCGGATTCCTCGAGTCAAGCCACTCCACTCATTCTCTGAAATAACTGAAGTAAATGCTGATTTTCGACACACTATTCTAATTTCTTGAAATACTGTTTTGGGGGCTTTCTGGAGCTGTAAGCCAAAATTATGAAAAATGAAACAAATAAAGGCTAGAAATATTTCACTCTGTGTGTAATAAATCTATAATCTATGAAAGTTTCACTTTTTGAATGGAATTATGGGGGGAAAAAAACTTTTCCATGATATTCTAATTTTTTGGAAAGGATCTGTATATAATCGGCTCAACCCTGTTTAAATTGAAGAAACCCCATCTTTTTACAAGTCCTTCGATACTAAACACTCATGTTGGCGCTAAGTACTACCTAAGATTTACCTATCATGAAGCTGCCCCGTTGAAAAAACACATTACAGGGTCTGGCCTTATACAATACTTTGGAAAACGCTTCTTGGACGCCTTTTCCATGGGACTTTTCAACGACATTTCGGGGCCTTTTGCGGCCTGTTGGTTTATTTTCTAGTCTATGCATTTCATTCTTTCTTTCAAAGGTTCTTGGCCGTCCCGCCCAAACCCCCCCCCCCCCCCCCCCCCGGCTGTTCGTGTCACTCAAAGGTGCTCTAACATCGCATGAACGCACACACCAGCAGATGTTACTAAACCCTCAAGTATTTTACGACCCCCAGTTTGTCACAAGCGATCCAGCTCTCTCATTGGACCGTGTAAACGTCCGCAATTTCATAGGGGCCAGGAAGAGGATACTACGGGGCGTATCCCCTTTTTACATATACTCCATACGGAAAGAAAATGGACCCATTTGTGCTGTCGCTGTCAGGCTGGGAACATCTCTGCAGGCTATAGTCTATAGGCTATCCACGGTCTTCTGAAAAAGTTCTTTTTAGGTTTTGCGTTTTAATTCTGTAAAACGTTACATAGCCTATTCTTTTATTTTTGATTCTTTCTAGTCTTTCTTTCGAGTCCTTCTAGGCTTTCTTTTAGAACACTAACTTGCTTTTTAGATATACCACTTGGCTATTTTACACAGTTTTACAACTTCACGCAACCCCGGACCTCAAAAAATACTGTCTCTACGTAGCCATTCACGGACCTCTCCAAAACTCCAAAAAGTTTTTCTTCGGCTCTAACAAACATTTTTTTAAAACGGCATGCTTTCTTTCTTTCAGACAACTAACTTGCTTTTTCGATATAGCCTACCGCTATTTGTCACGTTTTAACAACCTGCTTGAATTATTTTATTCTTTTAAAACGTTTCTTCCAACATAAAGTGTTTTTTAAAAACTTAAAACTATTGCTACTAACCTATACATTTTTATATACCATTACTTTTTCACGATGTTGTTCTCATAAAAAAAACCAACACGTTTTCTCCCTAAGCATCAAGGCCCCCCATAAAAACAACGTTTACAACAACCACCCCCAATTAAATGACATCATCACAATGCCAATACATCCCCCCTCCTGAAACAACCCCCAGAACACCCCGAATAATAATAATACATAATAAATAAATAAAAAAAAAAAAATGTATGCATAATTTCACTGTCCAATATTTAAACTTTCCAATATTTTTTGATGCCCGAAAATGGGGGGGAGACTATGTACCAAAGGTTCTATAATTTCTAAACGGGTCATCCGATATGGATGAAAATACTCAAATTAGCTCAGGAAGCATGCGTGGCATGAGAGGTCGGAAGGGCTGAAGTTCCTGACGGTGGGATAAGCAATGGTCAAAAATCTTTCTAAATAGTTCTTATTTTTATAAATCCTCCCAAGATTCCAAGTGATAATAGTTAAAAGAAACACTGAAAATGACAGGAAATCCTTCCTTCTACCTTTCAGGTTACAACATGGAATGTTAATGGTTACAGGAAGGTACTAAAAAACATAAAGTCCTAAATTATTTGAAAGTCTGTCCTCTGACATCGTCTTCTTACAGGAACTTTAAATTGGGGCAAATAGAATACCTTAAGAGGAAGTGGGTGGGGGAGGTATTTGAAGCTGATTTCACATCTAGGAGTAGAGGAGTGGGGATACTCATCAACAAGAGGATTCCATTTAAGCTTTTTTCTCATTATGTAGATCCATATGGTCGAATTTTAGTAGTTAAATGTGAACTGTATGGATAACTATATACCCTTATAAATGTTTATTGCCCTCCTCTATCTGATATGTCTTTTTTAAGTAAAGTACAAAGTATAATTGATCAGTCACCGACAGGAGTGATTATATTTGGGGGGGACCTAAACAATATCTTTAGTACATATGATAGTTAAAACAAAAAAAGGAAAACTAATCCACCAAAAAAGTTCAGGAAATTCCTTTCTGTTAATGAATTACAGGATATATGGAGGATAATGCATCCTAACAGTATAGATTATACATATTTTTCACATGCGCAAAATAGTTATAGTTGAATTGATCATATATTCACACCAAATGCAAGTCTGGATAATGTAGTTTTAAGCAAAATTAATGATATCATAATATTAGACCACGCTACTGTTACATGCATGATGACACCGAAGTATTATAACTTTTCACATATGATTTGGAGATTGAATCGAAAATATTTAACGGATACTGAATTTTTAAAGTATATTAAAGAACACATTGATTTGTTTATTCAGACAAATATGACAAATGCAAATTCTTTGGATAAGCCAGAAATGGGTATTATTTGGGATGCATTTAAAGGGGACATGAAGCACTCGGTCAAGTGGCTCTGGTTCGTTAGCTTTTTACCTTAAATTAGATATGACCGTGCATTCAAATCTCAAACCAACCCGTATTTGCTGGAAAAAATAGTTGAAATTCACTTTTTTTCCACTAGGGTGCAGCCATCTTGGACCAACTGCGGTCGTGACGTCACTAGGTTGGTTGGCCTCTGCTGCTCAATGTATTCCTATGGGAAAATAGCTGACTTTCAGTGAGCTCAACGATGTATCGGGAAAGCCCTCCCGCCAATCCACGCGAGCAAGCATGGATATGGCGCTGAGGGCAGCAGCAACAACCCCCCAATAGGGTTACACTTAGAACACATCCGGCAACACTGTGAATAGTTTTTTTTTTTTTTACAGGTTCTATTCCATCAGTTATATATATATATGGCACTTTTAAGTGTCATGATCACAAACAATTTTCAAGTAACCGAGCCTAAACCCCCGTAGAGCATGCCTCGGGCGACAGTGACAAGGAAAAACTCCCTGCTGTTAGCAGGAAAAACCTTGGGCAGAACCTGGCTCTGAGGGGGGAGTCCATCCACCACTGACTGGCACCAGTTAATTGAATAGCTGATTACAGAATAGTAAAATGACAAGACAGAACATAAATGAAAATGTCGATATATAATGAGCTGGTGACGGGAGACAGATGTGAAGGCCGGCAGGTGGTATCAGCTGGGGACAGGCGTGGAGCTGGAGCTGACCAGCTGCTTCTGGAGAAAAATGTTCGTTAATCTATAGCTACCACTCCCGGCAGTTGCTGAAGCGGGAAGGAGAGAGAGAAAGAAAAAAAAATCAGTAGGCACTCGAAAATGTTGGTGAGCCATGCAGGAGCGATATGGCCAAGTGTCTGTGCGCAATAGGGGAACTGAGAGGATGGAGCTGGGGTGGAGGAGGGTGTTTTTTACTGGCAATGTACAGCAGGCGTGCAGGCAGTGGATCCACCATGGTAGGGCGAGGTGGTTAAATACCGTCTTGTTATGTGAATGGACTGATAGGTGAATCGTCACTACTCAGCTGAGCTGTCAGCTGATTCACCGATGGCCGGGTTTCACTCTTGTGACCTGCCTGAACTAACGCTACGCTCGATAACTAGATAACTTATTGCTTAAGAAAGCTAATGATTTTAGACATAATTCCAATAAATTTCAGTACAAATTTGCAAATAAATCATTTAAGCACACTAGTTAAGAGAATACTTGAAAAAGAACCAACAACATTAAAAGATCCAATAACAAACTCAACTATTAGACATAATCAGATAATTAATTAACAATTCAAATTATTTTATAAGGAACTATATAAATCAGAAATAAAACAAGAATACGATCCTGTTCCCTTTCTTAATTCAATTAAGTTGAAACATCTAACAAAGGAAGAAAAGGACAACCTCAGCAAAGACTTTACACATTTAGAAATCAAATGTGTTATTGATAGCTTTTCTTTTAAAAAAGCTCCTGGAATGGATGGTTTTCCTATAGAATTTTATTAAACATTTTGGTCAAGCATAAACATGGTCTTTTCACCCAAGTCATAAATAACTTTCAAATAAACCACACACTCCCACAAACAATGTACTTAGCAACCATTTCTGTGATTCCAAAACCTGGTAGAGACTGTGATACACCCTCCGACTTTAGACATATTCGTTTAATCAGAGTGCATCTTGTTGTGTCGAGGATCGTCTAGACTACGCTGGGATTCAGATAAGCGTATCTTTTTTCATTGCTTTCAGCTGTTGTTAGTTAGTTGAACATTGGAGTCACTCGGTAGCTTAGCTTATTTTGGATTGTTTGCAGTTAGTCCGTAGCTCGCTCGCTGTGATTGTGCCAGCTACCTGTCTTTTGTGTTGCTAATTAGGAGTTGGAACCTGTTTCACCTGTGTGTATTAGCCCCGCAAGCAGCTGAGTGCAATTAAGTAACTGCATAAAGCTAAAACAGATCGGCATCAATTTACTTGACCTGTTTGTTCTGATCTTGCTAGGACCCTATCTAACCTCTCTTTTCACCACCTACCATGTGTCTAACCCCCATTCCTCTGTGCTCTATGCCTCGCCCCAGGAGGTCCAACCACCGCAGGCGCTGCCCGGCTAACCTGGTCTGCCCAACCCTGTCCTCTTATAAGGAACTTTCAGTGGTGGGTGGACTATGGAACTGCCGGTCAGCTGTCCAGAAAGCCGACTTCATCACTGCCTACGCCAAGATGAAGTCCCTCCACTTCCTGGCTCTCACTGAGACCTGGATCACCCCAGATAACACAGCCACTCCAGCTGCCCTGTCTGATGGCTACTCCTTTTCGCACACCCCCAGGGCCTCTGGCCGAGGCGGGGGCACTGGTTTGCTTATCTCTCAGTCCTGGAAATTCCCTCCGTGTTAAAGGCTCCCGCTCGTCCCGACTGCGGAGCTTTTACACCCTAGCTCCCCAGTGGTGGAATTAACTCCCCACTCTGCTGCGCTCAGCTGAAACACTGTCTGTTTATCGGCGTGGTCTGAAAACGCACTTTTTCAGACTCCACCTTGACTAAATTATACCTATATAGGGCCATTCTGTAGTATTCGCTTCCTGTTTTCTATTTAACTTGTGTTTTTTGGTTATTCTATAGTTCAGAATGTATAGCTGACTGTGTACTTCTCATGTTTATTACTAGCGATAGCTCCTACGCTGTGAGAAAGCTATGCTTTGTCGGATTTGCTGTGTAGTCGCGTCAATGACCTTCAATATGCACTTATTGTACGTCGCTTTGGATAAAAGCGTCTGCCAAATGATTGTAATGTAATGTAATGTAATCAACAGTGACAATTTTTTTTCCAAAGCCATAAATAACAGAGTAGCAAAAATTTCACCCTCAATTATACATAGAAATCAAACAGGGTTTATACAAAAGAGATTTAAAAACCAATATTAGAACTTGTCAATCATTAACTAACTTTAATGGCAGTAGACACCGAAAAGGCATTTGACAGGCTTGAGTGGTCTTATCTTTTGAAAGTGCTTGAAATTTATGATTTTCCAGCTTATTGACATGATGAAAACTGAATGTGAATGTGAAATGTCAGAATAATAGTAGAATGATTTATTTCAGCTTTTATTTATTTCATCACATTCCCAGTGGGTCAGAAATTTACATACACTCTGTTTGTATTTGGTAGCATTGCCTTTAAATTGTTTAACTTGGGTCAAACGTTTCGGGTAGCCTTCTACAAGCTTCTCACAATACGTTGCTGGAATTTTGGCCCATTCCTCCTGACAGAACTGGTGTAACTGAGTCAGGTTTGTAGGCCTCCTTGCTTTTTTCCCACACACTTTTTCAGTTCTGCCCACAAATTTTCGTTTAGATTGAGGTCAGGACTTTGTGATGGCCACTCCAATACCTTGACTTTGTTGTCCTTAAGCCATTTTGCCACAACTTTGGAATTATGCTTTGATCATTGTCTATTTGGAAGAGCCACTTGCGACCAAGCTTTAACTTCCTGGCGGTTGTCTTGAGATACTGTATATCCACATAATTTTCCTTCCTCATGATGCCATCTATTTTATGAAGTGCACCAGTCCCTCCTGCAGCAAAGCACCCCCACAACATGATGCTGCCACCCCCGTGCTTCACGGTTGGTATGGTGTTTTTCGGCTTGCAAGCCTCAACATTTTTCCTCCAAACATAACTATGGTCATTATGGTCAAACAGTTAAATTTTTGATTCATCAGACCAGAGGACATTTTGCCAAAAAGTAAGATCTTTGTCCCCATGTGCAGTTGCAAACTGTAGTCTGGCTTTTTTATGGCGGTTTTGGAGTAGTGGCTTCCTTGCTGAACAGCCTTTCAGGTTATGTCGATATAGGACTCGTTTCACTGTGGATATAGATACTTTTGTACTTGTTCCCTCCAGCATCTTCACAAGGTCCTTTGCTGTTGTTCTGGGATTGATTTGCCCTTTTCGCACCAAAGCACGTTCATCTCTAGGAGACAGAACGCATCTCCTTCCTCAGCGGTATGACGGCTGCATGGTCCCATGGTGTTTATACTTGCGTACTATTGTTTGTACAGATGAACGTGGTACCTTCAGGTACCTTGGTCTTGCTCCCAAGGATGAGCCAGACTTGTGGAGGTCCACAATTTTCTTTCTGAGGTCTTAGCTGATTTCTTTAGATTTTCCCATGATGTCAGGCAATGAGGCACTGAGTTTGAAGGTAGGCCTTAAAATACATCCAAAGGTTCACCTCCAATTGACTCAAATAATGTCAATTAGCCTATCAGAAATTTCTGGCACAGTCAACTTAGTGTATGTAAACTTCTGACCCACTGGAATTGTGATATAGTGAATTAAAAGTAATCTGTCTGTAAACAATTGTTGGAAAAATTACTTGCACAAAGTAGATGTCCTAACTGAATTTCCAACACTATAGTTTGCTAACATGAAATCTGTGGAGTGGTTAAAAATTTGTTTTAATGTATGGAAGCATATCCACGCCAAAATTGAAATAACTTCAAATAGGCAATTGCATTTTGTTTACATTCGATGAGCGCAAAAACCATGACATAATTCAAATGAAAATGCAAAAGGCCATTTTGCGTTTTCATTTTCAAGTTGATGTACGCACTTTATCTGACAATTTGAAAATGTTAATGCAAATCCATTTCATATTTATTTTTTCTCGCCCTCTACGACAGAACCCTGCCATAATTTAAATGAAAATTAAAAACTACATTTGCATTAGCAGTTTCTTATTGTAGTCGCATGATCCATTACAAAAGATAAATGATAATTCACTCACTGCCATTTAACATATTGATTTGATGCTTTGCGGCTCAAAAGTGACCGTCAAACCACTGAATTTATAGTTCAACTTCAATGGTTGTCTGTGATTTCGGTCATCAGGCAGTTACCAGGCTAGATAGCGATATTTCCTATTTCTCTGTGTTGGGGGATTATAGGCTAAATAATAAGAATTAAAAAGGAAACGAGGTAGCCTGAAAGTTACGACGAGCCATAGCCAGCCCAATGTTAAGTTAACAGTTTAGATATGTTCCCCTGCTTTCGTTCTGGTGTGGTAACTAGCCTAATGTTACGGGTTTGCGTACAGTTAGTCAAAACCAGCCGGCTATTCATGGCAGGCTATGTCTGAAAATGTGCTACCCTTTTCACCGTGGGCATTTCCATCACGATTTCTATTAATTATTGTTTTCTTTTAGATAGCCATTGCCTAACCTTAGGCTATGTGCAGGTTTAGAGCACTGGTAACATAGTCCACAGAAAGCCAGAAAGAGACGGCGATCGAAACGAGACACAACCTATAAAAAAGGTAGATTATTTTGTATGGTGTAGGTCTATAGGCTAATTTAAAAAATATATAATTAAAAAAACTTGTGTAGGCATGTGTGAGTTCCGACAGTAGCGTATCTACACAGCTGTAAAATATATATTTTTTTAAATCCATGTCAGTATTGGCACAGTGCCATTATGCTCAGTCTTTTAAGAACATAGGCTACAGAATCATTTTAATTTAAATAGGTCTACCACTCTCAAACATAAGGCTATCAATAAAATAAGTGAGACATAAGCACTTATTTTATTGACATGGAATATAGGCTAGGTTTATCACACAGCCCTGTCTAAGGCAAACCGGTGAACGGAAATCAATTGCCTCTTATGGCAAGTCCTCCCTGCTGTTAAGGTTAAGTTAATAAACAACGGTCTGGCTAGGCTCATCGTAACGTTTAGGCTACCTCATTTCCTTTCTAGTTTTTAGCATTTGGCCTATAATCCCCAAACACAGAGAACTAGGAAATGTCGCTATCTGTATCTAGCCTGGTAATTGCCTGACGACCGAAATCACAGACAACCACTGAAATTGAACCATAAATTCAGTGGTTTGATGGTCCCCTGTAACGCCCCTTTCTTCGAGACCCCGCCTTGATGCTTTGACAGTTTGCATGTTCAGTTCGGAGTTTTGGCAGGGTTTTTGCGTGACCACACGGAAATGATAATGTAAACGGATGCAATGCAATTGCATTTGAATTATGTCATTCTTGTGCCGCAAAGCATGAAAACGATGGCAAATTGAATTATCATTTCCTTTCTGTCATGGATCATGCGATTGCAATAAGAAACTGCTAGTGCAAATGTGGTTTTTAATTTTCATTTAAATTATGGCAGGATTGTGTCGTAGAGGAGGAGAAAAAATAAATGTGAAATGGATTTGCATTAACATTTTCAAATTGTCAGATAAAGTGCGTACATTAACTTGAAAATGAAAACACAAAATGGCCTTTTGCATTTGAATTATGTCATGGTTTTTGCGCACATCGAATGTAAACGAAATGCAATCGCCGATTTGCATTTTCATTAGAATTTTGGTGCAGATATGCTTACAATTAAAAGTTAAAAACGTTCTTGTTGTAGTTGTTAGCTGTTTTAGCTATATTTACTAGCAAAGCCAAAACTTCCCTGTGAAGGGCGTGCATGATGCCAAGTCCCCAGTTGTGCACAGCGAACGCAGTGATGTGGGTAATGTCACGGAAACGACTCGTTTTCCACATCTGACCTCCGACCATAAACGAATGCAGGGTTAGCAAAACCCAGCTTCGTCAGTATGGCGAACTGGTACAAGGAAAAACAGAGTGGAGTGCAAACCCTGCTCCCCATAGCATTTAAGCTGCCTCCACTAATTCAGACCGGGCAAAAGCAATAACAAACGCCATAGCTTTTAAGAAAGAAAGATAAGTGCCTTCCTTTGTTCAGGAAATTATGGCCAATTAGCCACTGTTTACAAGTTTATAACTTCATAATAAATGAAAAGCAATTTTATGTTTGGCATTTATTTTTTTCCGCTGTACCGAAAACATACCGAACCGTGACTTCAAAACTGAGGTACGTACCGAACCGTGACTTTTGTGTACCGTTACACCCCTATGAATCATACAACACACCACACGCCTTTCCCAGGAATCTGTGCATCAGAAAAGAAGATAATAGCTACCGAGGCTACTGTGAAAGAAAGTACTTAGCATACCACAGATTATGATGATTATTGTTATAATTAATAGTGGTTGCAATACGTTGTGTGCAGACTGACATTTTTGGAGGCTATTGTAATTTAAAAAAAAGTGTATAACCATGAAAGTGATATCTTGGCTGAATTGATAGTATATAAATCCGATCCCGTTAGGGCTTGTTGGTTATATTATTGTAAATTTCCGTAGTAGTTAAAGGGTAACTACACCCTAGATCACTTTTTTTTTTTTAGCTGTAAACGTGTTTGTATGCCTACCTTATAATTAAACTTATTCATCCATTCCGTAATTTCAACAATTCTGAAATAATAACATAAATCAGGAGAAACTGGTAGAAAAACGTTTTTGTGCTGCCCCTAACTGAAATTTCCTTTCTGCTGCCCGCCCTAATCGTGACGTCTGAGTACCTATTTCTTCATACTACTACGTCATATAGATAATTGTTGTCGCCCACAATGGAAACAGCCGGCACCTGATTGGTTAGACCCGCTACGTTACTTTAGTTTCGGCTCCACGTTTTAAAACCGGAACAACGTTGCGTCCTGTTCATAAACTCTCTTATTCCACCTAAATAGTCCACTAAAATATGTTTCTGAAGATATAGGCCATGCGGTTGCTGAATCTTGATTAATATTTGATGTGCAACGTCTAATTTGACAGTTTGATCCGAGTTATACGAAATAATTAGCACAATCCTGTTACGTCCGCCGCCTCTCTTCCAGTCCACCTTCCCTATTGTTCTCCATGTGTTCCCCCTTCCTTTCGTTTCTTGTCATGTTTTTACGTTTCCGTGTTTGTCTTCTGTGTTGTGCAGGCTGGGCATGGTTTTCCTCCTCGTTTCCCCATTTCCCCTCACATTTTCTCCCAGCCAATCACTCACTTTCTCCATTCACATTCCACACGCTCTCTCAGCAGCTCACGTACTTCCGCAGTCATTCTCACGCTTCATTCAGCAATTATCTCATTAAACCCACTTATGTTCCCCCTTCTCTGTGTTTCTCATTGCCAGTTCGTACTCGTCTCGCTTTGTTGTATCCTGAACCCGGCCCGTGTATCTCGTTGTCAGTTGTCTAGACCTATTAACTTTTCAGTCTTGTTCCTTAGCCCCTGCCAGCCTGCTTGCCCTACCCGCCATTGCCTGCCTCTACTCCCGCTTCCAGTCGTTACCGGTATAGGGACAACAGACTACGTTTCCATTCATTCCACAGGTAACACAAGTCACATGTTCAAAATGGACCCCAGCGTGACTTCCGTAGCCAATCCTGTAGCTCGGAAATACGAGTAAGGGTCATAAAACCATAAAGCAGAGAAGATTGAAGAATTCCAGTCTCTCTCCTCCCATTCACTTCTCTTCCATCTCCTCTCGATAGTGCTGCACAAGAGGCAGCACTCCATTTTTGTCTTCCCCCTTTTGCTGGCTACGCAGCTACAAAGGTGGATCCCCATTGCACCAGCAACACCGCGGCAGCAGCATCAAAGGCTGTTGAGAGAGACGCAAACGGGTTAGCTTGCCTACGGCATCTAACCATAGAACTCAATTAACGCAACTCCGACCGAGGTGTGTTCCAGCCATGGACAAAGACGCAGGCGATAACCAGACGACCCGCATCCCTTCCAGGATAAGAAACGCCAAAGCAGGAGTCGCCCTGACCATCCACCTCCCGGACAAGCCAGCTATTATCAACTCACCGCGGACTTCAGTAAGACTGATCAAACATCCCAGGCATTAGTTTAGGATTTTAGTCTGAACTGTTTGTCGGTAATTTAACTGCATCTCGACTTTGTGCGATAATAGCGGTATAAACGTGTTGCGCTGGTAAGCAAGGCAGCCGGCTGGCCTACCTTTTATTGCTAATGTGGTACTACTAACTAACCTGAGCAGGCCTCACTGGTTTTCCCCTCTATCCTAACACGTACTAACATTCGTGTGATATGATCTCATTTTAGCTTACTGTAGATGGTTAACAGTATTTCCTGACTGAAGTGCGTGAACTTTATAGTAACGTCAGATTTAAGATCAATAATCACCATCGTGCTGCGACACAGTTAGCTTACTCCACGTGATTCCTTTGTTCCCTGAACGCACATGTGGCAAAGGCCTACACACGCACACACACCCATATGTGCATACACACATATAAATGCTACAATACGCACACCACACAATATGTCCATTTAGTAGAATGTAATATTCATGTTTGTCTTGTTTAATAAATCTATTTTTGTTAAACCTGGTGTCTGTTTTGATGTCGTATGAACACGAGAGCTGAGTCAAACCCAATCATTAGAACGTAATACCTTCAACCCTTATGAATTATTAGTTATTAGTACTTTGATGGTAAGTTGAAGTAGTAGTAATTATAATTCATAACAATCAAATGACTGATTTAATTTTAACCTAACTAAGGGTAAACCTCATTATTCCATAGTTATTGCCTATATTTCTGGCATCCCATGTAAGAGTTTTATATATATATATATATATATATATATATATAGAGGCATATTCCTTACATTTAGGGCGCCCCGTAGAGGATATTCTCTACATTTATGGTGCCCGGGTGAAGACTGGTAAGACGAACATGTTTTAATTGTCTATCACCATTACTGCTAAATGTTTATGTAAACACCTTGCATGAGTAATACTCCACATTAATATAATATATATGAGCATAAATATGATACTGCAAGTAAAAGTGTGCCGGCATGCACACCCCAAAACAAAAATTTTGTTTTGTAATTGAACCCTTACATAAACATGTCCCAGAAGATAAAGATAATTTAGTGTAAATTGGCTGAGAAATAGAGGTTGAAAAGTAATGGAGGTTAAAGTAACATTACCATTTTGTTGCATATGTAACTAACAGGACAACAAATAAGTTACATATGCAACAAAGCCTGTAAAATATACGTATGTATGCTTGAGTAACAAACAAAAATGCACTTACTATATATTAATAGGGAGGTCGAACGTTCTGCCCACAATGTAATCACAATGGGCATTCCATACACAAACAAAAAACAAAATTGACGTCTGGGCTCATCTCAACATGTAATTTAACAAGGAAATCTACGAAATGAGAGTAGATGAAGCTATTCATTTGTTTCAGAAGTGTACTTACACTTCAACAATGTTATTCTTTTACTTTAGAAGCCAGAAATTGTTATGCTAATTTGACTCTGTTTACGAGCATTTGTGCCTATACTTAACGCTGTACCGAAATCAATGGGGTCATTATAAAACATCCAACCACATTGAAGTCATTAATACACATTTTATTACAAGAAAAACTCACTGTGAAATGTTTTAGGTGTTAATCGATCGGTATGTATCGATATTTTCGTCTATTTAGGTGTCCTGAAAATGTGCTGTGCGTCCTGCAGGACTTCTACAGCCACTTCAGAAGCAAAATGGCACCAAAAAAATAAGGCGCTCGCCACCTTATTCGAAATAACCCCAGAAGGGATTTTGTAATAGTGAAATGAAATGTTATTTAAATTGTGGCCAACCCGTCTTGACATCATGCCGATTGTTCAAATCCGATTGGTCCAAGATATGCTGGCAAAGAGGCGCTCTGAAATGTTTTCCTCTGGGCGATATCACCGGTAAACTCCAGATGAACAACAACATTTTTACATGTAGATCTTCATCAAAATCTCGTCTACAACGTGGTATACAGCTTTTTAGTTTTGCGAATGGATGTTTTTTTTAATTAACGTGAAAAGGGAACATGCATCTTACTGATTCCAAGTCAAACGACTGCTAGAATGGCAGGTGGCATTGCTTGCGTTTGTACTTTAAACACTGGTGTAACTTTAATCTGCAAAATGGCATAATTTTTCATGTTAGATGACTACCTAGCTAACATTTTGAATATTAAGTTAGAATCTTAAGTTTATTTATTAATTTTTGCCTTTTCACCATAGTTAGGTGCAAGCTTAAGCTTGCTAAGATGGTCTTTGTGTCATGAGGGGCCAAAACAAGGGATTTTGGGTCACTACAGTAACGTATAATAATAATGCCTGACATTTATATAGTGCCTTTCTCACACTTAAAGCGCTTTACAATGATGAGGAGGAACCTTGCCTTAACCACCACCAATATAGGCTAGCAGCTACAGCCATGGAAAAAATTGAGACCACCCAATATTTTTGAAGAAATATCGGGGTTACTCGCACAATATTTATCGCTGAACCCTTCCTGAGCAAAGACATTGTTATTTTCATTATTTATGTATGAGTATAAACTTGTTTAGTTTGTATTATTCAGTGTATAGCAACACTGTGTATTATGCTTTGACCAGTTGTCATTGTCTGCAAAGATGTTCAGAATTAACTAATTGTTTGGAATTAAAAACAAATGTGGTCACTAGTTTATGAAAGAATATCAAAGATTAGATTTTATAAAGACACATACCCATGAACTGTGAAACTGAAAAATGTATGTGGTCTCTTCATTTTTGCCATGCTGTATATGTTCTCACACTCAATAGCCTGTTGAATGTGGCTTTTCTGTAAAGAATTGTATGTGCAGGTGGCATTGATGTGTGCTTGACATTTGCCTGTGACTAATAAGTTGTATAGGACACAGGAATATTTTCCCATGCTTGGCCAAACTGTAAATCAAAGGCACCAGCCACATTAGCTGCTGTATAATTGGTGCTATAAAATATACAACAGCTTCCAATCAAAATAACAGATAAAACCAGGCTAAAGAGGTTATGCTTTTGTGCAGAGAGGGATAGGTTAGATAAAGAAAAGAAAGTTATGAATAGAAAACTATTAAGCTTAGGTTAAGTTTCCGGGCCTACAGTATAAGTTAGCTAAGTGTACTGATAGGCCCTATCAGCATCACCACAAGAATTTACAAAAAAAGCTGAAGTGCAGGGGGGATAAGTTAGATAAAGTACAACAAGCAAGGAGCTTAGAACAGGATTCTATATCAGGCAATAGTTCAATTCAATTTTATTTGTATAGCGCTTTTTACAGAGAACTGTCACAAAGATGCTGCACAGGGAAACAGAAGGAAAATTGAGCAAAAAAACCAGGCCTTAGCCCCCAACCAGCAAAATGAGGTAAAAAACTCCCCGGTAGGGGAGAAAAAACACTGAACAGTGGCGAGAAAAAACTCCCCAGTGGGAAGAAATCTCAGAAGGAACCTGGCTAGAGAGGGGGTGCCCATCCTTCGCTGGCCGGTCCGGATTAGACTAAAGGTGGACTGAATGGTAATGGTCAATTCAATAATCAGTTCAATCATCAGTTCAAAGGGGGCGGGGTGATGCATCTGGGACTCCGGTTGCGTGAAGTCAGGAGGATAAACCAAAGGAGGGACAGGTCCGAAGCAGTCTGCAAACTCAGGGAGAGGGGGACGGGCCGGAGTAATCTGCAGCTCAGGGTGAGAGAGGAAAAGAGAAGTTTAGCCCCCCCGACATCCTTAACTATAGGATTGACTAAAGAGGTATGTTTTTAGCCTACACTTAAAGACAGAAAGTGTGTCTGAAGCCCGTACATACATGGGAAGATTATTCCATAAAAAAGGAGCTCTGTAAGAGAAGGCTCTGCCACCCATTGTAATTTTAGATATAATAGGAATGTTCAAATAGCCAGCACTTTGAGAGCGAAGTAATCTAGGAGGACAGTAAGGAATAAGTAAGTCACTGAGATATTCAGGGGCCAAGCCATTTAAAGCTTTAAACGCTAGAAGTAAAATCTTCTAGTCAATTCTGAATTTGACAGGCAGCCAATGAAGAGTTTTGAGCACCGGGCTGATATGCTCCCATTTCTTGGTTCTAGTAAGAACCCTAGCAGCTGCATTCTGTACAAGTTGGAGGCGATTCAGGGCTTAGCCAGTGCAACCAGACAATAATGCATTGCAGTAATCTAGTCGAGAGGTTACTGTTAGGATCCTGTAATTCTGTCTGTTTAATTTGTTATGTTTCCTGATTTCTTTTCCTTTTTTCCTGCATTTCCCTCGCGATTGTCAGTCCGCGTTCCATGTTCCTCAGATTCCACTCCCTGTCTTTGTCATTACACTATTCGGGTGATTTTGGGAACATTCTGGTTTCCTCTGTATTTCGTATCTCGTTTTCTTCCTTCTGGCTTTATTAATATTTGTATTTAATACTAATGTACTAATCATACTAACTGTTAGATTAGATTTAATACTAACCTGCTAACAAACTAACATTAGGGTTTTAGAGTTTGCTACTAACATTACTAATTACTAATTCATCTCGAGTTTCTACCTGCAGCTGTCATTTCCCTCCTCGTTATCCTATCCCTGTATCTATCTGATTTTGCATTCTCTGCACGTGTGTCCACTTTCACGTTCCTTCCCTCCGAGCTGTGCACTTGTCTACCTGCTAACCCCAGGCCGTTTGTTATCATTGTGTCTATGTGTATTCAAGTCCGTGTCTTACGTTTCCCCCGTTATTGTATTATTGGTCCCTGTTAACCCTCATTGTTCTCACCTGTGTATTCCCAGTTCTTCACAC
Organism: Synaphobranchus kaupii; assembly: GCA_029718625.1. NCBI lineage: Eukaryota > Metazoa > Chordata > Actinopteri > Anguilliformes > Synaphobranchidae > Synaphobranchus > Synaphobranchus kaupii. The sequence continues at coordinate 18,227,702 of CM056382.1, forward strand.
CTGATTCCTTTTGTGTAATCTTCTCCCTGTGTATTTAAACCTTGTTATTTCAGTCTGTCTTCGCGAGTTCCTTGTACCAAATATTTTGGTGTTTCTTTCTGTTCCTCCGAGTATTTGCCCGAGTTGTTTGTTTATTTCCTAGTATCTGTTTTCTAGTTTTTGTTTCCCTAGTTTTTTGCCTGTTGTTGTTTTGTTTCGTTTCCAGTCTGTTTGTTTTCTTTGTGTTCCTCCTACGACTCCCCGGTTTGGACCCCTGCCTGTGTTCTCGCGACCCTGTTTTTGGATTCCGCTTTTGTACCTTTGCTGTGCCTTCCCGGTTACGACCCCTGCCTGTTCCTTGACTATTCTTTGGACTGTGATTTGTTTCGTTGCCTGTCTCCCCGGTTTTTTGACCCTGCCTGTCTTACTACGGATTGCTGCCTTGCCCTCATTAAACTTCTGCCTGCGTTTGGGTCCTTCCCCCCCACCTGCTCCTAACAGTTACAAAGGTATGAACCATTTTTTCAGCATCCTCCAGGGACAACACCTTCCTTAATTTAGATATATTCCTCAGGTGGAAGAAGGCCATTCTTGTGATATTGTTAATATGGGGCTGAAAGGAGAGATCTGAATCAATAATTACACCAAGGTTTTTAAGAACCTTGTTGGCGGAGACAGAGAAGCAATCTAAATTTAAGGGAAGCTGTAAGAATTTATCTTGAAGGGATTTGGGACCTAATACTAATATTTCAGTCTTATCTGAGTTCAATAAGAGGAAATTTTGGGTCATCCAGGCCTTTACATCTTTGAGACAGGTCTCTAGTTTAGACAACTGGTAAACTTCACCTGGCTTAACTGATATATAAAGTTGTGTGTCATCTGCGTAGCAGTGGTAGTTAACACCATGTCTGCTTATAATGTTCCCAAGAGGGAGCATATAAAGAGAAAAGAGCAGAGGACCCAAAACCGATCCTTGTGGTACTCCAAAGTTCACCTTAGAAAATTCAGAGGACTGACTTTACCCTAACAAACTGGGATCTATCATAGAGATACGATTTAAACCACATAAGAGCATGCCCGGTAAGACCAACTAAATTTTCTAGCCTGCAGAGGAGAATATGATGTTCTATAGTATCAAAGGCAGCGCTCAGGTCAAGTAAAACAAGAATAGAAATACAGCCACAGTCCAGAGAGAGGAACAAGTCATTCATTACTAGGGCAAGGGCGGTCTCGGTGCTATGGTGCTTCCTAAACCCAGATTGAAACCTCTCATACACGTTATAAGTATGTAAAAATTAAGAAAGCTGTTGCGCTACACATTTCTCAAGAATCTTTGATAAAAATGGGAGGTTTGAAATGCGTCTATAATTAGCCAGGACAGTGGGATCCAAATTTGGTTTCTTAAGTAGTGGCCTGATTTCTGCCAATTTAGAGGATGTAGGAACATGGCCCGATAGCAATGATGAGTTAATTAAATGAAGAATTGGTTTGATGAGCATAGGCAATATCTCCTTCAATAACTTTGTGGGTATGGGGTCTAGAAGACAGGTGGATGATTTTGAAGAACTAACTAACTAACTAACTTAATTAGTTCGCTCTGAAGTATTGGAGTAAACGATTCAAGACGTTCAGTGTGTCTAGGAGGCAGTTCTATATCGTCAAAACCATGGTCACTAACTTGTGTGATCTTTTCCCTAATTTCAATAATTTTACCACTAAAGAAATTCAAGAAATCATTACTACTACATGAGACTGGAATTTGAGGGTTAGTTGTTGCATGATTATTAATTAGTTCAGCAACTGTTCTGAATAGAAATCGGGGATTGGTCTTATTTTCTTGTATAAGCTTTGAAAAGTAAGAGGACCTAGCATTGGAGAGAGCATGCTTATAGGCACTAAGACTCTCTTTCCAGGCCAAGTGGAATACCTGCAGTTTAGTAGAACGCCATTTGCGTTAAAGCTGCCGAGACTTTTGTTTGCGTGTGGTCGGTGTACCAAGGGGCAAGCCTCTTCTCAATTACTTTTTTGCTTTTTAACGGAGCAACTACTTCAAGGGTTTTGCGTAGAGCACTAGCTAATTCCTCTGCCAGATCATTGGTTGACATGGAGCTGGATGAAGTGTCTAAATCAAGGTAATCAGGTAGCACATGAATAAAGTTTCCAGTAGTGGAGGTAGTGATAGTGCGACCTGTATACGTTCTGAGTTCAGATGCTACAGAATGGGCTAATTTTAACTGCAGAGTAATGAGGAAATGGTCAGACAGAATAGGATTATGCGAGTGAATTTTAACATTAACAATGTCAATACCAAAACTTAAGACCAGGTCTAAAGTATGACTATGATAATGTGTGGGGCCGAAAACATTTTGAATGAAACCAATTGATTCCAAAATGACCGCAAATGCTGAGGTAAAAGGATCATCTGTATTTTCAAAATGCAGGTTAAAATCACCCAATATTAACACTTTGTCATGACTTACAGCTAAATGAGAAAGAAAATCTGCAAATTCATGAATAAAGCCAGCATATGGGCCAGGAGGTCTATAGACAGTCACAAGTAAAATAGGCTGAGAAGAGGGGCGGTTTCTACCAACCACTGCTGGCTGAGTGTTCATAAATAACACTTCAAATTAATCAAATGCATACTCTAATTTTGGAATTGACTGAAAGACAGATTTATAAATAACAGCAACCCCACCCCCTCTTCGACAGAGACGGGGGTTTTGGCTATATATGAACCCAGGTGGAGAGGATTCATTTAATGTAAAGTTCTCATCCGCTTACAGCCATGTTTCAGTTAAACATAGTATATCAAGAGAGCAGTCTGAGATTAATTCATTCACAAGAGCTGCCTTGGAATTAAGGGATCTTATATTTAATAAGCCAACTCTCATGGTAGTAATATCACTTGATTAATAGGATTGTGTTTTGTTTTAATCTTAATCAGATTATTAAAACAAACTTTTGTTTGGTTTTTGCCAGATTTGACATGGTTTTGTATACGGGGGACAGACACAGTTTCCATTTCTAAAGGGTGAACCCTAGCTGACGGTTCTGGGGAACAAGCAGACAAGTAGTTCTGCTTCCTGGCCTTGGCTCTAATTAGTCAGGGACTTGAATTACTAAGACTATAGGCCAGTTTTTTAGAGATAAGAGCTGAACCATCCCACGTGGGGTGAACACCATCTCTTTTTAAAAGATTAGGCCTCCCCCAAAAAGTGTGCCAATGATCTATATAGCCGATATTATTAGAGGGACACCACTCAGATAGCCAACAAATTAGTGACGTTAGTCTACTATAAGTTTCGTCACCACGCCTAGAAGGAATGGGGCCAGAGCAAATAACAGTGTTAGACAACCGTTTTGCTACTTAACATGCTGATTCAAAATTACTTTTTGTCATCTCCGATTGCTTCAACCGGACATCATTTGCGCCGACGTGAATAATAATGCTAGAAAATTTACAATTAGCTTTAGCCAGCATTTTAAAATTTGCTTCTGTGTCGGTCGCTCTAGCACCAGGAATGCACTGAACTACAGTCTTTGGACTCTCAATTTCTATGTTTCGTAGAATAGAATCACCGATTATCAAAGCTTTTTCAGCCGGTTTTACTGAAGGTGCTTTGCTCAGGGGAGAGAACCTATTTGAAACCCGAATTGATGGTTGGTGGAATACCGGGGGCTTACGACTACGTTCACGAACTGTAATCCACCTGCTGTTACTTTGCTGCGGAGGCATTTTCGGAATTCTAACATTAGTTGGGGACGGGCTAGCTGGAGCACCCAAAACCGAGAAGGATTCTATGAACTTTTCGGTTTCTCTAATTTCATGTAGGGTACGGATGCGAGATTCCAAATCGGCTATCTTCTCAGTCAACCTAGAATTTAATTTACACTTATCACAAGTAAAGTTCCCACTAGTGGCGGAGAAGGAATAAGTAAACATGTCACATACCGGGCAAGAGATAGCCCAAGAGGGCGAGGAAGGAGAAACCGAGCGAGGAATGGGAGAGACTGAGGGGTCAAACGAAGCCATAGCTTACCCTTGTATTAGAAGATATACAAAATTCGTCGGAAGCAGGATCAACTCAGGATCAATACTGCTGGTTCCGTAGAGGCCGGCTCGGCAGCCACTTTGTTTTGCTTTACCTAACCTAACCTAACACTGCTGGCCCGGTAACAGCCTGCTCAGCAGCGAATTTGTCTTACCTAACGTTAGTTTTTTTTAAAGTTTTTGTTTTGTCTTTAAGAACAATCGCAAATTTGCAGATTTGCCAGCACAAAACGATCACCACCAAACTTTTCTACAGCACAGCTCAGTCACTCACCAAACAGGAAACAGGAGCCAACAGGATTCTGAAACTATGATAGTAATTCCCACTTGATTAAATTATGCAAAAAGTGCAGGCAGAGAGTAGGGTTCAGGACCTCTGAGAATTTAGAAAAGATAAACTTAGAGAAGGGACTCCCTCTGTAGTAATTACTACCAAAGGAAGGCAGGCCAGGTTTTGAACCAGCAAGTTGAATTGTGGAGTGGGGAACATTTGGCAGTGAAGGAGGAATTGGATAGGCTTGTACAGGGGCATGCTGGAATATCTACATTTGAACACGGCAAATATTCTGATGATGTTAGGAAGGTGTACATGGATTTGGTGACAACTAGGGGGGTAAGTGCAAATAAAGCCACAGAGGTGGCCAGAGTCATTTCAGAGAAGCTTTCTGGCACACAGCTAGAGAGATTGCCAAAATGCCACTTTTTGTAATTGCATTGTGTCTTGGAGGTACAACAGGTGGCACTGCAGCATGTGCATGATGCTTTTCTGACAGAAAACAACATCACCCTCTATACTGATGCTACTTGTAAGTATAGATAAATACGGCACTGCATGTGTATATTTAAAAGATGGCACTAGGCTATAGTTAGGATATAGTTAGCAGCGGTAGCGGAGGGTTGAATGCCGAGTTCTGTGAGAAAAACATTCTAGTTTCAGCCAGTGCAGAAAAGTTTAATGAAATACAGAATGCAGAGCCAACCTTTTGCCAGATATAGTAGAGGGGTTTACTGAGTGTAGTGATATAGGATGCAAGCTTTCATGTAGTAAATTCGTTATTTTGTGACTTTCATCTTCGTCTGTTACACCAAGCCAATAACAATAGGTAAATGGGAAAATTAGGTGTTTGGCATTGAATAGTGAGGGTGGAGATAGTGTATTTTAATGAGTAAACGTCAGCAAGGATAAGGAAATAACGTAACATTATTTTCCTACCTAGTACAATGCTTAATAAAAGACATGAACAGTCAGATGGAGAATATAGGCCTACATAATAACTACCATATTCTAACTGAAATACACAATTAGCTAAAACGATTACTTTGGTAAAAAATAAGTTAAATTCACAGACATTTTACATGTTAACGTTATGTTGGCTCCACAAATAATTGGTTAACAATCTACAGAAGTACCATCACTAAATGGGAGCTAGCAACACATCTCAACATCACAAGCAAACGTCAAAATAGATGAGCAATAGGCTACAAGAAGGTTGTGAATACAATGGAATTCTGAAGCCGCCGGACCCGCTAAGTTTGAAATTGAGACGTTTGGCACGTATGGCGTTTTGGGAGTACACATTTCATTAAATGTCGCATCCCATGATAATATATACTAGTAAATGTGTAAAGTATATTCGTTTTCCTGTAGCAATACCACATCGGTTCTTCTTGTTGACAAAATAAGGATAACCGTATCCTAAAAGCAGCACAGATGATGATGTGTTTCCATCCAACGAGAGTGATTACACGGAAGTGCATGGGCTAATTTTAAAAATAATTTTAAAGCGAACAAACGTCCTTTTTCTGGCAAGCTAGCGGTTTGTATATTGTTATTTGTTCATATTGTAGCATTTAGGACAATATAACGGGTTTGACCTCCCTAATGTTAAATAGGGGTTGTTGTTGAGAAATGATATGTTTTTGAATAAAAACAACCTTGCAATAATTGCAGGGAACATTGTTTAAGTTTGTAATATTGGTGGGCACCAAAATTATTTTTCTTTTTCAAGTCTTCTGCTTGATAATATTTAGTGCAGGTATATCTTGTGTTTTCAGTCAGACAGAAAAAAACATGCATACCTACCAAATTTCAGTGTGTTTTTTTTGGTCTTCTACCTCTAATCAGCAATCATAGGATTCATTCATGCTCCTTAGATGCCAGGTTAGGATTACACACTAATTTTCTGTCATGGTCTATGGACCCCCTGAAGTAGGCTTGGCCACCCCATGTATAAAACTCTAGTTCCGCCACTGCATGCAACATGACCTTAGGAAATTGTGACAGACTATCTATGTATTTCTCCTGCACCCGGTTGTAGTAAGTGTGTGGAATGTCTCAGTCACTGTTTAACTCTTTTAAAATGAGCACCTTGCTGAATTTGTATGTACACAGTCATTATGTGAAAAGCTAAAATCAGGAATTAAATAAACTTGAATCAGACAAATAACTGTGGTGGCTAATGATTTTAATAGATAATGGCAGGCATGAAAATAAGGGCAGCTCTCTCCAGAGGTTGACACCTATGTGCAAGATACCAACAATATTGGTATTTCAAAAGTGACTTCATTAACTAACAAAATGTAAATAACTGCTCTCATCCACAGTCAGCACTGCAGCTCACACTGAACGGTGTCTTATTTTATTTGCTTTGGGTGCACTGTGGAGTGTTTAATTGCGTTTGGTAGTGGATGCTACCGGCTGCCATAGAGTTGCGCTAGCATTAGCAACGTGTGTATGTCCAAAAGAAGGGACAGCATGGAATTAGCTGAAAATTATGAGGGGCCGTTTAGGCCATAATTCATGTTGGACCTCTCACATACATACAGTCAAGCCGGAAAGTCTCCCCACCCTTTCACCTTCTCCACGTTTTATTACGTTACAGACTTATACTACAATAGATTGAGTTAATTTTTTGCCTCAAACATCTACACACAACACCCCATAATGACAATGTGAAAAAAGTTTTTTTGAGATTTTAGCAAATTTATTAAAAATAAAAAACTAAAATTTCTCATTTACATAAGTATTCATACCCTTTGCTTTAACGTATTTTTAAAGTATCATATTTCATATTTGGTCGCATATCCTTTACATGCTGTTACTTCCTGAAGTCTGTGACCATCAACATCAAAAAACTGTCGATATCTTATTTTCAGGTACTGTTACAAGCGATACTATAACCTCTCTGCATTTGAATGGATCTCTATGGAAATTGGGGGGTGAGACTAGATTCAGCTGTAAATTACACTGGTACATTATGGAACACATGGCTGGCTAAATGGCTGTAAGTTATCAAGGGTCTGAGCTATCAAACGAGCCCCAAACCATCACTCTGTTGCCAGATATGGAGTAGATGTGGATGGATCACTTTAAGGGTTGTTTCTCCTGACTTTTTTCCCCATAGAGTTCTATAGGAAAATGAGTCCGGAGAAATAACCCTTGCAGTGATCCATCCACATCTACTCCATATCTGGCAACAGAGTGATGGTTTGGGGCTCGTTTGATAGCTCAGACCCTTGATAACTTACAGCCATTTAGCCAGCCATGTGTTCCATACTGTACCAGTGTAATTTACAGCTGAATCTAGTCTCACCCCCCAATTTCCATAGAGATCCATTCAAATGCAGAGAGGTTATAGTATCGCTTGTAACAGTACCTGAAAATAAGATATCGACAGTTTTTTGATGTTGATGGTCACAGACTTCAGGAAGTAACAGCATGTAAAGGATATGCGACCAAATATGAAATATGATACTTTAAAAATACGTTAAAGCAAAGGGTATGAATACTTATGTAAATGAGAAATTTTAGTTTTTTATTTTTAATAAATTTGCAAAAATCTCAAAAAAACTTTTTTCACATTGTCATTATGGGGTGTTGTGTGTAGAATTTTGAGGGAAAAAATGAATTTAATCAATTTTGGAATATGTCTGTAACGTAATAAAACGTGGAGAAGGTGAAAGGGGTGGGGAGACTTTCCGGCTTGACTGTATATTCTCACTCTCACATACATATATTCTCACTCTCACATACATATATTCTCTCTCTCACATACATATATTCTCACTCTCACATACATATATTCTCACTCACATACATATATTCTCACTCTCACATACATATATTCTCACTCTCACATACATATATTTTCACTCTCACATACATACATTCTCACTCTCATATACATATATTCTCATAAGAGAATGTATGTATGTGAGAGTGATAATATATGTATGTGAGAGTAGAATGTATGTATGTGAGAGAAAGTATATACACTACTCACAAAAAGTTAGGGATATTCGGCTTTCGGGTGAAATTTCAGGATGAACCTAAAATGCACTATAACCTTTACAGGTGAAATTAATTTGACCTTCTCTAAACTTTTGAATGCACATGTCCAACTATTCAATGTTTCAGTACTTTTTGCACAACTTGCTGTTCTCTAACAAGGAGCTGAACGGCAAAATTCACAACAGGTGTTTGATCCATGAATCGACTAATAAATTTCCTGGTTCAATTAGAATTGGTATTTAAACAGTCCTCTTCATCATGCTGTTCACATTTTGACATCATGAGACCAAGACGACACCTAACAATTGATCAACAGTACCTCGCCATTGCGAGGCTTCAAACAGGATGTTCTCAGAGGGAAGTGGCCACTGAGCTTAGAGTGTCACAGAGTGTCATCAGCAGGTTGCAACAGAGATACAGAGAGACTGGAAGAGTCACAGAAAGGCATAGAAGTGGACGTCCTTTGGCCACATCCCACACTGATGACCGCTTCATTGTGAACAGTGCCCTGCGGAACCGGATGATGAATGCCACTCAACTCCAGGCACATTTAAGGGAGGTGAGAGGCACCCAAGTGTCACGTCAGACCATTCAAAACCGTTTACATCAGCGTGGTCTGCGTGCTAGACGACCTGCAAGGGTACCTGACCACACCACCAGGCACAGGCGTCATCGTCTTGCATGGGCCAGGGAGCATTTACGCTGGACGAGGGACCAGTGGGCCTCAGTGCTGTTCTCTGATGAAAGTCGATTCACGTTGAGCAGAAATGATGGCCGCCAACGATGTTGGAGACGTCAAGGAGAGCGCTATGCATCAGCCACTGTTGTCACCAGACGACCCTTTGGTGGTGGCGGTGTTACAGTGTGGGCAGGTGTGTCTAGTCAATACAGAACTGCCCTACACTTTGTGAATGGTACAGTGACAAGCCCATACTACCTGAATAACATCATTAATCCAGTCATTGTGCCCCTGCATGAACAACACAGGCCTAATTTCATCTTCATGGACGACAATGCTCCAGCTCATCGAGGTCGCATCACTAGGGAAAGGCTGCTGGAGACTGGGGTACCTCAAATGGAGTGGCCTGCACTTTCTCCAGACCTGAATCCCATAGAAAACCTATGGGATCAGCTGACTCACCGTGTAGAGGCTCGTAACTCTGTACCCCAGAACCTCAATGACCTGAGGGCCGCCCTTCAAGAAGAGTGGGATGCCATGCCTCAGCAGACAATAAGTCGACTTGTGAACAGCATGAGACGTCGTTGTCAAGCTGTAATTGATGCTCAAGGGCACATGACAAGTTATTGAGACATTGACATTTTTGTTGTGGTATACCCACCACTGTTGTTGGCTTTTGTTTCAATAAATTGTTTGAGATGAGGAAATCACCATTGCATGCTTCTACTTAAATGCCCTACTTTCATGATACGTATAATATCACTGTAGCGTGAACTTACATTTTCCATAAATTTCACCCGAAAGCCAAATATCCCTAACTTTTTGTGAGTAGTGTATATATATGGAAGGCACTTACACTAAACGGAAGGCACTTACATGAAACGGAAGGAAGTTAGTTTATGGAATCGTGATTGGCTCAGAAGCTAGCTGGTACCATAGATATAAACAACTACTGAATTCCTTATTCGCCCATTCAAGTTACGTTTGCACTGTTACTATAATATGCCATACAGGCTCTTGTCCAGTTCCCACGCATCATCGTGGAGGGGGGAAACCAGATACATGTATTACAACAGGAAATTGGAGTAATGCATAATATATTATCGCCGCCTAAAACAGGCAGTGTATTGTCCTCATCTCTTGAGGCCAGGTCAGCGCTGTATCATTCTGCGCCTTCTCACAGCGAGATGAGAGCGCGATTTAGTCCCAGTAACATGAACTCCAGTGTAGCTACCTTAAGAATCCTCAGCAGGTCAGCTTGGACTTGCTCGGAGACAGTCTGCCGTCCTGCACGATATAACACTCCACAACACTTTGGCAACGGGACTCTCGGTCGAGGAAAAGGTAACAACTAACGTTAGCTTGCTACTAAGTTTAATCACTGTGCAAACAGACAAATGAACCGTTATCATTTCGTAACCATGTAGTAATGCTAAAAGATAATCACACCACTTGCTAACGTTAGCTAACTAACCAACAAAAGCAATGCTTCGTATAGCAACGGCCTTGGCTACTTAGACTTGCATTAAACAAGCTAACATTAGCAAGTGATGTGATTATTTTTTACCATTAGCTAGTACATGATTACCAAATTATAACGGTTCACTGGTCTGTTTGCGTAGTGAATGAACGTAGTAGTAAGCTAACGTTATTTGTTACGTTTTCCTCTGCCGAGAGTCAATGTGTATCTGTGGACATTAGCCTACACTCAGGAGTGAACATTACGGTGTAAATAGTGCTCTCATCTCGCTGTCAGCTGTGTTGTGAGAAGGCACTGAGTAGGCTAGGCTACAGGGCTGATGCTGGCCTCTCAAGAAGCACCGACTGTTTCAGGTGACGATAATATTTATGCATTACTCCGATTGCCGGTTGGAGGCTAATAACGTTAAAGGATAAGTTCGCTATTTTGGACCTTGGACCCTATTTGTGGTCTGTCTTCCATGAACCTGACACATTGAGTCCATATTTTCGCTGATCGGTCCAGTATTGAGCTAGCTACAGATTTCCTGAAGGCTCTCACTGGGCTACAATAGAAGTCAACGGGGCAATTATAAATGTTATGGAAAAACAACGATAAATGTGCTTTTATAGCTCAGTGTGTATTCTTACGGTCTCAGTATGAGTATGCTCTCCTGTGAAATCGCAAACGCAAGCCGAACGTTGAAACAACAGTTCCATTTGAAACAGCTGATTCATGAAACCGGTTAAAACGTAAGCTAAATCTGCAGATAAAAAAAAGTTGTATTCGGCACGTAACAGCAACTTTAATGTAGCAAACCATTTTTGTGGTTAGAGTTGCAGTAGCTATTTATTCAGTTTGAAAATACGAATTTAGTTGGAATTTAGCTAGCTAGGCTTAGTAATTAGCTAGGTGTAAACATAGCCTACTGACTGGTTGTGTGAAAGCAAGTTAACGTTACTTCACATCTGTATAGGCTATATATAGATAACTGTTTTAACTAACGTTATAACTATTACATTATATTATCATTGTGATTATTATGTTATTAGCACATAACGCTAGCTATTAGTTTGTTTGCTAGCTAGCATTCCATTCCTAGCTTTGTTTGTTTTTGTGTTGCATGGCAACAGCTACACTGGGGACTATTTTCTCTGCTGTTGAAATTAAATTAATAACGATAATTAAAAATTGTTTTATTGAAAATGTGCCTTGTCCTTATATATTATTTACAATATAGCTGGCAACCGTTTTATAAAAGCAATAAGGTAACTCGACGACGTAGCCTACAATATTGTCAATATAGTCACAGTTAAAGGGTTGCCGGCCCTCCGCTCCGCGTCGGGCCTAACAACACCCTTTAACTGTGACTATATTGACGATATAGTACTGCGTCTCGTACCTTATTGCTTAAATATAGCCTGGCCACCTTCGGGCGGTCAGGATCCACGTAAATAAACGGTATCGTAGCGTATTGACAGATGCATTTTTATAAACGTGATAAATGTCCGCATAACACGTTAATCTGAATTCCAAATTTCTCAGAACAGCTACGTATTTGCAAAACGCCCTTTAACTATTATGCATACGTTGTCAAAATGTCAGAGCTAATGGTGATTTTATTGTTTAAAGCTGCTAGAAAGCAGTAGCTAGAGGTTGGTTCTTAATTATTATCTTGGTAGCTCTGATTATTATAACCGTATTAGGCCATAGCTGCAAATCTTGGATGTAGTTTTAATCGCAAATGGAGAGCGATTTTACAGCTTTCCAGCTTGGAAGCAAAGTGGTGGAAGTCAGATCGCCGAGCTAACAAAGAGGCGTCCTATGGCATGGGTATCGGCTGTAAGACGTAAAAAAATATTAAAACATTTCCACATCCGTTGTGCTCATGGCATATAGCCTACATAATATGACAATGAGCATAGTGGATTCTAATGGAAAACCGCAAGTGTACCTAGAGTGTAATGTTGTTTGAAATGCAATAAACGACGTACAATGAATACAATTCTGAATGTCTTTATTTAGCAAAAAGGAAATGACTTGCATGAAATGTACAAAATGGATAATATACTTTGTTTGGGGTAGTAGTAGCCTACAATGAAGTTCACAGTGCAACTGGTAGTAGGCTTACCACAAGTGGCAGTGATACATTCCAGTAATATATTCCATTCAAGTAATTTAAGAAAAACGATTGCACACACAAATCCCTGTGGGATAAGTTGAAAGCACAAGGTAAATAATAAGTAAAAAGTAATAGAACCAAGAGCTGAAAATGCCCAAAAACTTGAACAATTAAGTGCTTCAATAGGCACAACATAGAACATAATTATGTGGTCAGTCTTTCTTTAAGGCTTCACCGTTGGTTACAGTTCTGTTCCACTCTTGTTTGCATGTGTGACAAAACCAGGGGTCATTTGCATCAGGTGCATGAGTCCAACACAATCAAGGTGGTTACACCTTAACATAACATAACATAAGGTGTCACCTTCACATAACAGCTAACGTTACCGTTAATGTTTATAGTGTGGCGGCCTGGGGGTTGTCAACTGGCCAGCTAGGACCGGGTAGTGAGCCGCTACCCGGTTGAAGTGTAAATAATTGTAAATAGCGTGCTGTGTGTGTTTTAATTGTGTTAGCTTGTTAGCCGCGTATTGTGTAAACTGTAACTGTCACTTCGTTTAAACGTAACTGTAAGTAACTGTAATTTATGTGTGGCTGTGATTGGCTGGGAAGTTGTAAGTGTTTGCGCCAATCACAGCCGACTTGTTGAAATATAAGGCAGTACCTGAAGTGTATTCCTGGTCAGTCTAAGAAGGTGCTTCAACTGTGAACAACGCTGAGCTGGATCCTGGAATAAGCCAACGGCTCTTTTAAGAGCTGGTAAAGGTAGCGTAAATAAAACAAAGCTCGGCTAGAGCGATTCGGGTACTGCAACCTGCTGTCTCCCTCCCTCATTCTCCGCGCTCGTCACATTGGTGTCCGGAAGTGGGATGGAACGAGCCCTACTGAGGGAGATGGAGGAACTGGAGCGGACTATCGGCGAGCTGACACGCAGGAAGGCGAGGAAGGCCAGGGCTATAACCAGCCCAGAGTGGCAGATTCCCGCGGTGCGAGTGTCCAGGCGACCGGACGGCTTCAGCGGCAGACAGGAGGATCCGGCATCGGTAAGCCGCGATGGCACGCTCGCGAAGCCGACAATGCAGCTGAAGCTACCTCGGTTCAACGGAACAGCGTCGCTGGAGTCGTACCTAGCGCAGCTAGAGCTAGCAGCTCAGCTGGCTAGCTGGACGCCGGAGCAGACAGCGGGACACCTGGCACTCGCCCTGGAGGGCCCAGCGCTGGAGGCGATCCTGGACCTGCCGCCGGCGGAGCGACAAAACCTACAGGCTCTGACCGCAGCACTCCAACGGCGGTTCACCCAGCACCGCTCCGCCGAAGCAAGCCGGGAAAAGCTGCTAAGCCGCTACCGCTGTGAGGAGGAGAGCTGGGGAAAAGTGGCGGCCGACGTACAGCGCTACGCCCGCGAGGCCTACCCAGAGTTCGATGCAGCAGCGCAGGAGAAGCTAGCGCTGCATGCATTCCTGCGAGCCCTCACGCCAGAGCGCCTACGTGACCACGTTAGCCTAGCCCAACCGGGTTCCATAAGCGAGGCTTTGAGCAAGACAACTCGGGTGGAAGACACCCTAGCTATCCGGCCCACTCCACAACCAACCCGCCAGCACGTCAGGGTGGCCGACGGCGAGGAGGTCTGCTGGACACGCACGCCACTACAACGGCCAGCGAGGCGACAAGGCCGTTGCTACCGGTGCGACGAGCCGGGCCATATCGCTCGCGACTGCCCAGCTCCAGCACCAAAGCCACGGAAGCCCCCGCCGTCGGGGAAACGAGGCAGGGACGGCGCAGTGAGGAGAACGCTGCCCCGGGAACCAACCCTCCTCAACCAGGTACACACCCCTGTGCCCAAACCCAGTACGGCCTTACCGCCCAAGTGGCAAAGATTCCAGCTACCTCTCTGGAGGCTAGCACAACCGCCTTTGCAAAGGCGACTGAGCAAGCTACCTCTGCGGAGGCTAGCACAAGCGCCTTTACAAAGGTGGCTGAGCATAAGTCCCATCCACGGGTAGGTCGGCTGGGCAAAGCCAGTGGGTTGTACCTCCACTGTTGGCTGGACGGGCAGGCCTGCCGAGCCCTGGTGGACACGGGGGCTACCATCTCCCTTGTCCGGCCAGGAGTACTCCACAACACCGGCGGGCCCCAACTTCCCGGGGCGTGGACGCCCACCGCCACACCGCTGACATCAGTGACGGGGGCAAAGATGGCGATGAGGGGGAAGAAAGAGGTGAAGGTGACGGTGACCGGGCAGGAGGTGTCGCACGAGTTCTGGCTAGCTGATATCGCGGACTCGTGCATCATCGGCCTGGACCTGCTGAAACGCTGGGGAGCCTGCGTTGATGTGTCAAGGGGCAGCATCACTCTTGGCACGGAGAGCAAGCAAGCCACCGTCACTGACCACAGTGCCCCAGCCCGACCACTCGCTCGCCCACCACCACCAGCCTGCCACACAGCAACCGCCTGCCCAGCCCAAACCAGCTCTGCCTGCCGAGACGACAGCAGCTGTCCACGCCCTGTGGCAACGAAGCAGCAGCGGGCTCGACCACCAGCAGCGCCAGCAGCTCAAAAGCCTCCTGGATGGAAACGCAGACCTTTTCGCAGTGCGGGATGAGGACTGTACCCAGACCGAGCTGGTGCAGCACACCATCAACACCGACACAGCTCAACCCATCCGTCTGCGGCCGCACCGGATGTCCCCTGCCAAGCGACTGGTGGCAGAGGAAAAGGTGAAGGAAATGGCAGCTGCTGGTGTCATCGAGCCCTCCGACAGCCCGTGGGCAGCCCCTGCGGTCCTGGTCCAGAAGAAAAGCGGGGAGTGGAGGTTCTGTGTGGACTACAGGCGTCTGAACTTCGTGACCACCAAAGACTCCTACCCACTCCCCCGCATTGACGAGGCCCTGGACCACATCAGCGGGTCGAGCTGGTTCAGTTCGCTGGACCTCCGCAGCGGCTACTGGCAGGTGAGGCTGGCACCCGAAGCGAAGCCTAAGACCGCCTTTACTATTGGGCACGGTCTCTGGCAGTTTCGGGTGATGCCCTTCGGGCTATGCAACGCGCCGGCCACGTTCGAGCGGCTGATGGAGCGGGTGCTAGCGGCCGTCCCTCGCAGTCGCTGTGTCGTGTACTTAGACGACCTCCTGGTACACGCCAGCGACTTCCAGCAGGCCCTCGCTAACCTGACTGATGTGCTAGCTGCAATCCGCCAGGCGGGATTGCGGCTAAACCCAAAGAAGTGCCAGCTCCTCCGGAGGGAGACGGCCTTCCTAGGGCACATCGTCAGCGAGCGGGGCGTAGCCACCGATCCATCTAAGGTGGCTGCTGTGAGGGACTGGCCGGTCCCTGGCAACGTGGGTGAGCTGCGAAGCTTCCTGGGCCTGGCGTCCTATTATAGGCGCTTTGTCCGGGACTTCGCTACCCTGGCTAGCCCCCTCCATCGCTTAACGGATAAGTGCCGGCCGTTTGTGTGGCAGGAGGAGCAATCCATGGCCTTTGACCAGCTCAGGGCGGCCCTCACTGAAGCTCCAGTGTTGGCGTACCCCGATGCCCAGCGACCCTTCATTGTTGACACCGACGCAAGCAACACCGGAGTGGGGGCCGTCCTGTCACAGGAGGATGAAGACGGCGAGCGAGTGGTTGCCTACTACAGCCGGGCCCTGGGGAAGGCGGAACGCAATTACTGCGTCACCAGGCGGGAGCTGCTCGCTGTGGTCAGGGCGTTGCACCACTTCCGGCCGTACCTGCAAGGCAGCCACTTCCTCCTGCGCACCGACCACACCTCGCTCACCTGGCTCCTAACTTTTAAAGACCCTGAGGGTCAAGTTGCTCGCTGGCTGGAACAACTGCAAGGCTATGACTTCGAAATCCGGCACCGGGCAGGCCGACTTCATGGGAACGCAGACGCTTTATCGCGCCGGCCGTGCGCAGCCCAGGAGTGTCGCTACTGCAGCCGCCAAGAGGAACGGGACCAGGTGAGCCCAGATGTGGCGGTGGTCCAGGCCAGCGGCGACGCGGAGGGGTGGCTGCCGCTGACGCCCATGGAGCTCCAAGAGGCCCAGGAAGCAGACAGCACGCTGGGCAAGGTGAGGAGCTGGCTGGAGGCGGGGCAGCGCCCCGAGCGGTCGGTGGTGTCGGCAGAGAGCCCAGAGGTCAAAAGCTACTACAGCCTGTACAGCAGCCTGGTGCAGCGCGACGGTCTCCTCTACAGACGGTGGCAGGCCCCAGGCCGGGGCAGCGACATCCTGCAGCTGTTGGTGCCACGGGCGCTCCGTCCTGATGTCCTCAGGTTGGTCCACGGCTCGGTGGGGGCGGGCCACTTCGGCAACAACAAAACCCTGCACCGGCTGAGGGGGAAGTTTCACTGGCCGGGGTGTCGTCACGACGTCGAGCTCCACGTCCATTGCTGCGACTCCTGCACGGCACAGAAAGGGCCTAGTCAACGCTCCCGAGCACCCCTGCAACAACACCTGGTGGGGGCCCCCATGGAACGGGTGGGGGTGGACGTCCTCGGGCCCTTCCCCGTCACCGACTCCGGCAATCGCTACATTCTGGTCGCGATGGATTACTTCACCAAGTGGCCGGAGGCATTCGCTATCCCAGACCAGAGTGCGGCGACGACGGCGGAGAGGCTCGTGGAGGAGATGTTCACCCGTTTCGGGGCCCCTGCCGAGCTCCACAGTGACCAGGGGCGCAACTTCGAATCCCAGCTGATGGCGGAGGTCTGCAAACGGCTGGGCGTGACAAAGACCCGAACGACGCCACTCCATCCTCAAAGCGACGGCCTCGTCGAGCGATTTAACCGCACGCTAGCTACCCAGCTAGCCATCTTAGCCAGCCAGCACCAGCGGGACTGGGATCGCCACCTGCCATTGGTCCTGTGGGCTTACAGGTCAGCCGTGCAGGAGTCCAGCCAACTCACCCCTGCTGCCCTGATGTTCGGACGGGAGCTCAGGACACCAGTGGACTTGGTGTTCGGGGCTCCGCCTGAGCCTGAAGAACCCAGCCGTACTCGGGAGGAGTACTACCACCGGCTGCGGAACCGCCTCCTCGTCGCTCACGACTTCGCCCGCAAGGCCCAGGCCTCCGCCGGCGTTAAGCAGAAGCGGTGGTACGACACGCGCTGCAGAGGACGGGCCTTTGCAGCGGGAGAGCAGGTCTGGGTTTATTGCCCTGAGCGGAAGAAGGGCCTGTCGCCCAAGCTGCGAGCGAGCTGGCGGGGGCCTGGAGAAATTGTGGAACGGCTCTCGGAGGTGGTTTATCGCATCAGGATGCCAGGCCGGGGGCGCCTGGTGGTGCTACATCAAGACCGGCTAGCACCCTACAGGCCCCTGGCAACTCCTGATGCAGCTGAGCTGGAGGTGAGCAGCGACACTGTGCTACCCAGTGAGCCTGAGCCCAGCGACACTCCGCCGAGCGCTACCAGGAGACCTAAACGACACCGGCGGCCCCCAGGCCACTTACGGGACTTTGATGTGAGTTGTGGGTGGGCTGCGGGGTCGTCGGAGACTTGTGACCCCTTGGGTGGGGGCAATGTGGCGGCCTGGGGGTTGTCAACTGGCCAGCTAGGACCGGGTAGTGAGCCGCTACCCGGTTGAAGTGTAAATAATTGTAAATAGCATGCTGTGTGTGTTTTAATTGTGTTAGCTTGTTAGCCGCGTATTGTGTAAACTGTAACTGTCACTTCGTTTAAACGTAACTGTAAGTAACTGTAATTTATGTGTGGCTGTGATTGGCTGGGAAGTTGTAAGTGTTTGCGCCAATCACAGCCGACTTGTTGAAATATAAGGCAGTACCTGAAGCGTATTCCTGGTCAGTCTAAGAAGGTGCTTCAACTGTGAACAACGCTGAGCTGGATCCTGGAATAAGCCAACGGCTCTTTTAAGAGCTGGTAAAGGTAGCGTAAATAAAACGAAGCTCGGCTAGAGCGATTCTGGTACTGCAACCTGCTGTCTCCCTCCCTCATTCTCCGCGCTCGTCACAATAGTTTGCATGTCTGCAAAAAGGACGATAATACCCACAACGCAATGCTGGTGTGAAGTCGTGCCTGTATACAGTACCGTTTGTTTTTACACAGATCTTGACCGCCCTAATTTGGCGGCCGTGAAGATTTGAATAGGGCAACTGAGGTATCTATGTTTGTATATCTATGGTACCAGTCAGCTTCTGAGCCAATCACAATTCCATAAACTAACTTCCTTCCGTTTAATGTAAGTGACTTCCGTTTCATGTAAGTGCCTTCCATATATATATATACTTTCACATACATACATTCTACTCTCACATACATATATTATCACTCTCACATACATACTGTCGGGTAAGTGAGGACTAGGTAAAATGTGTATTTTCTGAATCCAGCGGTTCCAACAGTCAATGCCCTCGTTAAAACGTTCAGCACTCTGAATACTGAACACAAGCGATATTGCGTGCTAGAACCCCTCACTTAACCTACATTCAAAATAAGCTTTACGTGATTTAATTTAATAATTATTATTAAGAATTACAATCATCAATTAAATCGCCAAATTCGTTAATAGGTAAGTCGAACAGTAACCTGGTGGATCAACCAACAAGCCAAAACAAAGTCTAAATCAGGTCTTGAGATTAAATAATTTTATTAAGGCGAGACACTGCAGGTGAATAGGGAAAAAAAATTAACTACAAGATATAATCATGAAACTTTACCAGTTGATTACTTACATTGTTACAATTCTTTTTTGTATTGGAAGTTCTTTTTAAAGTTACATTTAAATATGCAAATTAGGCAAGGCCTCATTAAATATGCACTAATTTACATATATTTAAAAACCAAAAATAGAAAAATTGGATAAAGCCAGGCTTAAAATCTTTATTTCATTTTGACAACATATTAGAGACTAAAGAAATTACAGAACAGATTTTGGATACATGCTTTTTTCATTTTATAAATGAGAAAATGCTATATACAGGTATAAAAAATGCATTTTCGCCATGTTTTTAAGAACAAAATGTGTAATAAATCAGGCAATTGGCAATATATTAACAAATCCTTCTGTAATAATCTTCAGAATATAGTTAAGAATGAACATGGAAAGTTTAGTGTATGTAAGTGATCTAGAAGTTGAGATTTCTGGTTCAGAGTATTGAAAAAAACTCATTTTGAGAAAATGGCCGTTAAAGATATCTATTGTTAAGTTTAATATTTGCTGACTAGAAATCACTCTTTATAGCAACAATAACCCATTAAATCACATCCCCCAATGCCCTATTACACTACTGAACACATCTAAACTGTATACTTACTTGATTAGATATACTTGTTAATAAGTACAACTAAGCACAGGCATAGTCAAAGGGCCTTCCAGTTACTGCGCAACCCTTTTGTGCCACCTGTTTGTCTTTGTCATAATGTGATAATTGTCTTCGTCATAATTGTCAATTAAGATAATTTTTTATCTCCATTTATTAAAAAACTAAAAAAAATCTAAATCAAAATACATAGGTAAGAGCCAATGAGATTACAGCTAGGGTTACCAGATTTGCAGCTTAGCCAGAATGACCGGACAAACTGTGCACACTGTTAAACTGTACGCTGTGAAATCATGCAATGATTGTGTGACAAAGTACTCTGGTTCTAGTAAGGCAATGGAACCTATAAAACAAAAGACAAGAAGAGGATGAAGGTCTTCTCTTCTTAGAATGGATGAAGATGCACGTTTCATTATAATTATTTTATCTTTTGACTACAGTCCACCCTACAGTCTGCCCTCCCTGCCACTAAAAGGAAAAGTATACTGTAACAATAAAACAAACTGGTGGCAATATTAATGAAGTACAATATGCTGAATTCATGAAATTGCACTTTATTATTCTGTGTTATGGGACGTATACAGTACAAATACAGTAAATAGATTGTTTTAAAATTTCTAATAGGCTTCTCTATCTCTACCCTGTTTACTATACAATACCATTATAGCCTACAGTAAATAAATAATTGTTTTACACTTTCTAATAGGCCTCTCTATCTCTACATTTTACTATACAGTACAAATATAGCCTACAGTAAATAAATAATTGTTTTACACTTTCTAATAGGCCTCTCTATCTCTACATTTTACTATACAGTACAAATATAGCCTATAGTAAATACATAGATTGTTTTACACTTTCTAATGGGCTTCTCTGTCTCTACCCTGTTTACTATACAATACAAATATAGCCTACAGTAAATAAAGATTGTTTTACACTTTCTAATAGGCTTCTATATCTCTACATTTTACTATACAGTACAAATATAGCCTACAGTAAATATAGATTGTTTTACACTTTCTAATAGGCTTCTCTATCTCTACCCTGTTTACCTGTCACTCTCCTGTCGTGTCTCTGATATGTCTTCAAGTGTAGTGATGGAATACCTAACACTTTACTAATTTTCCTTAGCGCAGCATATCCAAGCCCTAAACGTGAGGATGAAAACACGCTTTTTCTGTATCCGTTTTCTTGCGATTTGCATTCGCTACACTCCAGCAACAGACTGCTACAAAACCCTTGGTTTTGGGGATCTATGTTTATATGTAGACCGTTCCCCATGCAATTTGGACATAGCAATTCATCCAGCAGCTCATTTAAACGCGACACGTGCATTATAAGCCACTGTTGTGTGACCGGCCTGTCATCTATTTTCGGATCACCTTTCCCCATCTCCTGAATTTTGCGTTTTGACGCACAGACAGCTGGTGACTCAACCCTATAGCACGCCAATTCGTGATATAGACACGATTGTCCACTCAAGATTTCGTGGTATTGTTACGTTAATGTCCAATATTACGTGATAACACGATAACTTTGCCAATGCATTTTATATGGCGCAGAGCAGTCGTGGCGGTGACACGATAAATCTGGTCTATTTTAGGTAAGGAATTTCACTTTCAATATCGGACGGCGATTGAAACGTTTCCAATGCATTTTATATGGCGCAGAGCAGTTGGTGATGACACGATAAATCTGTCCCAATTTAGGCAGGGAATTTCGCTTTCAATATTCAACTGATAATGGTGTTTTCAATCTAAAAATGGGGTTACTCGGTGAACACATTTTGTGTTGAAAGCCGGTCGGCGAGACGCCGTCTCGCGTTCAGGTATAAAACCGGCTAAATTTGGTTGAAAAGTTAAAAGGTTTTAAGCTGCTGGGATGTAGCCAGGCTATATTCGGTAAAGCTTGAGCCAATTACGGCTAAATTGACATGTTCATGTAAAAAAAAAAAACGTGTCAAAACGTCTCTCAGCCTAATGTTAGATTTCTACCCAGAGATCTCTGTTCCACCCCCGTCGACGGTTCCGGCTTTTGCTCACTGTGTCGCTATATTATTTGTCCAGTTATGATAGGCTACTGTTCTAATGATTTTACTACCATTTGGCTTATATTTTTACGTGATAGCTAACAACAAACTTCGCCAATGCAATGTAGCCAATGACACGGAGCAGTCGTGGTGGTGACACGATAAATATGGGCCATTTTAGGCAGGGAACTTTCACTAGCTACCCGACGGATAATGGTAGTTTAAATCTAAATATGGGATTAATGTTATTAACGTTTGTCCTGATGTGATAGGCTACTGTTCTAATGTTGTTTTATGTCAATATAGGTTTCTATACACTTTGGCCTAGGCTTCTTTGTGTTTTGAACGGATTTTGTAGTCAGTGCGAATATGTTGTTGGCCGACCAAAAATTTAAGAGTTTGCCCATAATAACTTGTCTCGGATCAGTTTTGTCCGCCCTAATCCAATGGTCAGTCACGCACGAAAGCAACGCAACGCTGACCCAAGATCAGGAGACTTGGAACACAACCGTTTCGCGCCACGGGACCTGCACGGGACACTTGGAATACGACCGTTTCGCGCCACATCCACCATTGCGATTTAACTCCTTCTCCCGGTAAGATATGTTGGAAATGTTGGTATTGAAATAGTTTGCGTTTAACGTTAAATTAAGATTATGTTGTTATAATTTCATAATTGTATTTCTGATGCGGAAGTGTTTCTTTGCCATTTCTGATAGCTGGCTCAGTATTTCATCGTGCAAACATTAGATAACGTGGCTAGCTAGTTTAGCCTACTTAATTTCACCCTGGCTCCTTTTCAAACCGAGCGAGATGGGAGTGGTTCCGAGAAAGACGGCGTTTCCATGTAAAACTGGGGAAATCGGTTGGAAGTCTGTTTTATCTCTACAATGACAACAGAAACAGATTGTTTAGCCCATATTCGTAGTTTTGAACTCTTAACAAAAATACATTAATGTTACTGTGTCAATAACAGCTGCATGTGTCCTAGGCTTTTGCAAGGTGACTGTCTCCGATGGCACCGCTAAAAATAGACGCGAGTACAGATTATCCAATTTATTATTTTTAAAACTGCTGCTGCAGTAGCTGTTTTGTTCCCAGCTGCTAATCGTTTAAAAACTACAACTTCCAGATTCCACAAACCGCAATGCGCCAATCACAGTTCGAGGTGGCAAATGACAGCACGGCAGTCAGCGTCAGTGAGAGAAGTGAAGAGAAACCGAGAAGAAACATTGGGTGCCTCCCAATCAATTTTTAACGGTCTATGGTCCCAATACTCGAAAAGTGCACCCTCCTTTCCTGCACTACCACCCCCTCTCCTCCATGCCCCGGAAACGGATCTTTGTGTTTTATCTAATGTTGCTGGTTTCATATTAATTACATATTAATTGTTACATATTAATGAATGTCTTGGACGCAAACCGCAATGTCAGGTACATTCACATTGTATACTGTACATGCAACTACTTGTACTCAAAACGTTCAGGCTGTTTTGCATACTTCCGGGTAGGTGAGGAGTCGGGGAGTGGAGGAAAGGAGGTGGAAGTGAAGAATATTGGGATGCACCCCAGCACTTTAACCACATTATCATTATTCCTTTCACACTCTGAGTGCTAAAATAACAATGTGCTCACTGTATATGCATATTGTGGGCAGTGGGGGGTGCGGCCCAACTGGTCAAAACAATGCGTGTCTAAACAAGCTATAGCATAGAATAATAAACGACCAACAAACTGCAACAACAAGCTTGCACTACCCTACCTATAGCCTAGAATAAATATACCATAGGCCTACCTGGTCAGAGTCCAGAATTTGAACCTGATTTGTCAATTTTGTCTTTGTTGGAAGCCGGCGACATGGAAGCAGTTGGAATTAATTATGTTGCCGTAATGTCAATGTAAGTAGCATATAGCCTATTGCCTTGTCTTCAATGGTTTTTGTAACAGCATTTATTCCTTCGTCAATTTGATGTCAAAATCCGATATTACACTGTTTAATGCATCTAAATGTTGGCTATAGTAGTTACATGGGTGGTAACTTTACATGTGCTTCAGCAAAACAAACACATATAGGCTACGGTTACACTAGTGACTTCATGCGACTTCTGGAATCGGAATTCCAACATTCGATCACACCAGGTCAGATTGAGTTGCGTCCATACTTGACAGTTCAGTGCGACCTTCTGTGATAAGATTGCAGTTCGGATTCATTCCCCTGAGCAATATTTAATATATGCTTCCTGGAAAATGGCGTTTGGTGTTCGTGAGGTTGTGCTTCTTTTCGTTTTGTTCAGATTGTATAGTTGAGGAATCGTCATCTCATGTTATAAACTCATGTCATACTTGTAGTCCACCTGGTGTGTTTATTTTTTGGTCTACTTATAGTACAAAAATTCAGTGAAGCACAAAATATACATATTCACATTGAATACTTTTATGAAGGCTTAAAAATAACTAGAGCACATTATAAAACACTCGGAACACTGTTTTATGGGCGCAAAAAGTTTGTTTTGAGCAAGAGCCCCGCCTTTAATGTCACTCGTGTGGGCCTATAGTGGCGGAGAGGGATGGAACACATGCGCTAGAAACGTCAGAATTGTTTCAAAGACAGGCTTTTGTGGCTATGGCATGCATGATTGGTCAAGTGTTTGAACCGGAAATGTCTGACCTTTCCCCATTCAAAAACAGCGGACATTTGTATCTGTATTTCGGAAATCTCTAGGTGTAACAATCGGCGGTGCACACACACACAGTATAAATATGTATCATACTTGAACATTTATCACTGCTCCTAAATTTAGTAAATTTAGTCACTGACTGGGGGTAGGCGCCCATGCATATGCATATTGTCGAACACTAGATATCCAACCACCGTAATATCTCAAGCATATAAAAAAGTGACTGCCAATAAGTACAGGTGCTACAGGACGATGTGATTTCATTTTTAATTATGACTTAAGAATTGCAACATTCAACTTATCCTTCATTTAGATGCCGCTTCATGGATCCAGGCCACTTTTTGATAACTTTGAAAAGGGTCCATAGTTGCAGATCCAGGATCAGCTGTGTCTTCAAGCCAATCCTAACTTCAACCATTATAACGATAAACTAAAACTGACTGAAGATCAGTGCTCAGGGCAACTCCACCCCAATGTGTGTCTGAATAATTTTGATTTGGTGTATTTTGGTTGTAGATGGTTTTAGCATTTGATCAGTAGTTATAGGCAAGGAATTAATTGGTATTCCTTTCTCTCCTTACCCTGCAGCTTCATTGCTCCCAGTCCCCATCAACCTCTACCATCTCTTCATCTTTTTTATAAACGAACCCAAAGGCTCTTTTAAGAGCCAAATCTATATCTATCTATCTATCTTCTGTCTGTCTGTCTGTCTGTCTGTCTGTCTGTCTGTCTGTCTGTCTGTCTGGTCTGTCTGTCTATCTATCTATCTATATCTATCTCTCTATCTATCTATCTATCTATCATATCTATCTATCTATCTATCTATATCTATCTCTGTTTGTCTGTTTACCCCCCCCCCCCCCCCCCCCCCCGAAACCTGTCTGTTTCTTGCGTCTGTTCAAGGATCTCTGGTAAGTTACTTGCATGAGTTGTCTCCTGATGTAGTATGCTATATCAGATCTGATCAGAAGTATTTTAAGAAAAAAAGAAAAAAAAACGCTGCCACATTATTGTTGCATTATATGTTATTGCATTATTGGGGTAGTTACATGCATCGTCCCCTCCTCTTGCCACTGTTCCCTTTATTTGTTTCTTGTCCCCATTACTCATTATCTGAGCTGCTTACGTGTACCTTATCAGCTGAATTGGGTGTGCACAATTAGAGTTGTAGCAAAATCCATCAGGAAGGTAGGGAATCAAATCAAAACCACTGTAGTTTTACATTTGTAGTTGGTTCTAGGCTCCTGAGGGAAGTCCACACACTCCACAAATCTGTTGAATAGTTGATAATTTCCGAAGACATTGTTTTGCTATGCGTAGCTGGTGGGAATACATGCTGGAATCGATAAGAGAATTGATTAGCTTGAAGGCGTGCGATTCCGAGGAATCGGACAACTTAAAACCGGTTCCTCTCGATTCCCACCCCTACAGGCCAGTTACAACAGCTCTTTTTCTCCCCCTCATAATGCCTGCCTTTTGTGCCTTGCTTGTCTTTCTCATCTTGTTTCTTCCTCATCTTTCATCCTTTTCCCCTTGCATTCATGATAAATTCAATGTATATTACTTTTGACTTTTTGAGTGTTCAAACCCGTTGCCGTCACTGATTTTCAATTGAAGGTGGGGAAGTTGTAGTTGGATATTAAGCCATTGAACAATGGTTTTAATTACGTATGACCCCAGTTGTGGCTTAGGGCTGTTAGGCTGATACGGTACGCTACAGACAACTCGCTCGAAGGCGTCATTTAATCACCCTTTACCACCATTTAACATCACTTTCTGACGATGCAGAAATGGGTCTAAACTAGGTCAATTTGGCTGCGTATACTTGGGACTCCAATATGATTTTTTTCAATATAACTTGTTAGGAAATTTCCACTGAAAATCATTGACAGATTTGATTTACCCTTAGAACGCATACATTCCATTTTTTCAAGACTTTGTGGCAGTGGTCCTTTAAAGTTTCCATATGTTCTGGACAGATGAATTAAAAATAATTTATGAGTAAATCAGTCACTAATTAATGAATGAATTAGTTAATTTTTATACCCTGGCCTACTCACCGTATGTCACATAGTTGTTTGCACACTACAATTGTGCTCAATTTACCATATACTGTGTTTTTTTTATGGTTTGGCAGATACAGACAATGGCAGGTGGCTCAACATTTAAAAAATGTCTCTTCTGCAAGGAGAATATGCATTGTGCCGAGCGAGTCTGCACACATTGCAGGAGGGAGCAGCCTCTGAATATGCGGCTCCAAAAGAAAATTATAAAATTTGATGCCAAGTGGGAGGAGTGGCTTGCTAGCCTAAAGAGGAACCACAATATTTCCTCCATAAAGGATGAGGCCTCTATCCTGGTATGTAGGTTAATAGTGCTCAGACAAGTTTAAATTATAAGAATGATTTGCTATTCAAAGACCATTAACAAAATGGTTGCATTGCAGCTGGAGAAGCTGCAAGCACTGGGCTTTAGACCCCTCTTGCTTCTGGCCAAGGAGAACCAGAAGCTAGGGCCTGGGCACTTTAAATCAGAGATGATGACCCCACGGTGTACCCTCACCAAATCCTCTGAAATGTGCCTGGAGAATATAAAGGGGATTTATCAAATCATGGTTGAAGGTAAGATCACCCTATTTTTAGGTGAATTAAACTCATGGTTCAAATGTCCAGGTTCACCATGGGGAATGGGGTGCTTTTGCTGCGGTCGCTGTTCTTTTCCAAAAGTCCAAACTTCTATGTTTCCCCTCATGCATGTTAAAACAATGGACTGGCATAAGAAATATGGTGGAAACGTCCTCGAACACCAATCCAATTATTTTAAATGCATGAGGGGGAGATCCATCTATCCATCCACCTCTCATATGTGCACTACGTCAATCCACAACTATTATAATGTCATTAATTAGTGTTGTCTTATAATTTAGGGTGATTATGCGCTATTAGGCCTCCCTGATCAGTAATGTGCTTTTCTCTTTCGTCACTTTTCAGCACATCTCACATTTCTTAAACAGACTGCAAGTGATGGCCAGTGGCCAAAAGTTTTTCCAACCCCTTCCATTGTTTGTCTTTCTTTCATCTACCCTCTGTCTAACCCTTTCAACATGTGAGCAATGTATTAAAGGGGAATTCCACTGAAAAGCAACATTAAACCCTATTTAACAGATCAAGGCGTAACTGATTAAGTCTCTCTTTGTGGTTGGCCAAAACAATCTGACCTGAAATATTGACAGCTGAAGTTACAAATTTGGTAGAGGTACACGTCAAATTGTTGTTGTGCACTTAACAGCTTTTTAAGAAAGTATACTCAACTGGAATACTCAATATAGTAGGTAAGTGCGCTGATTTATACATGGCCAGAGAGGCGATGAACCTGTTACAACTGTAAACGATTAGATAGCTAAGACTCGTTGAGCTAGCTTGCAAAGTTGCCAATTATTCCAGTATAATGGCTTCCAACTATGACTGGTGGTGGATCGAGGGGAGAAAAGTGTCGCAGACTTCTGGTTAGCTAGCTAATATGTTTTAACTATACCAAAAGAATGAAGGGCTGTTTTCCTAAATAAAGCTTAATGAATGGCTGTAAGTTATTCCCCCCGTTTTTCTCTGGAGAATCCAGCTAATGGTGGTGACATTATTTCAGTATAACTGCAACGTTAGTGACTAGCTTGCCAGCGAGTGACGGCTTCCAGGCAGGATTAGTAGTAAACGGCCAGCCCCTCAGTTTGTATTCCGTAGGAGTGGCGACCCGTGACTGCCATTGTCTGACACCCGCCCATAAGCCCCTGGCCGTTATAGTCCACAGTAAAACAGGTACCTGGAACATGCACAGTAGTTTGGGTTTATATCTCTGCTCTCACTACAGATAGAGAGTTGGCTGAGAGCTCATTTTAACCAAGAGGACAGCTACTCTTCTACAAATTGAACATACTTTTCCAGTAGAATTCCCATTTAAAGGTAGAGGGCTGATCAATAGTGAAACTAATTCTCATGATTAAACTTCTCCATGCACAGGGTGGACCCCCTATGCCCCCCCCCCCCCCAGTCCTCAGATGAGGCCGGCTGCCCCACCCAGTCCTCATGTGAGGCCGGCTGCCCCACCCAGTCCTCAGGTGAGGCCGGCTGCCCCACCCAGTCCTCAGGTGAGGCCGGCTGCCCCAACCAGTCCTCAGGTGAGGCCGGCTGCCCCAACCAGTCCTCAGGTGAGGCCGGCTGCCCCAACCAGTCCTCAGGTGAGGCCGGCTGCCCCAACCAGTCCTCAGATGAGGCCGGCTGCCCCACCCAGTCCTCAGATGAGGCCGGCTGCCCCACCCAGTCCTCATGTGAGGCCGGCTGCCCCACCCAGTCCTCAGGTGAGGCCGGCTGCCCCACCCAGTCCTCAGGTGAGGCCGGCTGCCCCAACCAGTCCTCAGGTGAGGCCGGCTGCCCCAACCAGTCCTCAGGTGAGGCCGGCTGCCCCAACCAGTCCTCAGGTGAGGCCGGCTGCCCCAACCAGTCCTCAGGTGAGGCCGGCTGCCCCAACCAGTCTTCAAGTGAGGCCCGCTGCCCCACCCAGTCTTCAAGTGAGGCCCGCTGCCCCACCCAGTCCTCAAGTGAGGCCCGCTGCCCCACCCAGTCCTCAAGTGAGGATCCACTCTTCACACTAAACCTGGTCAGTGTCCAAACAATGGGAGAGGAATGCCCCATACATCCCACCCAAGGCCATAATCCAGCTCCCAAGAGGAGGAAGAGGATGAAGGGTAGGTATGCGTTATAATGTAAGTTCTAAAATCAGGACAGACTTCTTTCAGGACAGTGACAGGACTGCTTTTATTACCATCAGTATCATAAAACAAACATACATTTAAACTCTTCTTCTATAACAGTAACAGTATCCTGTAACATTTTTATATATCTAACAGTTGTGGATGGATTCTGAAAAATGCAACCCAATTTAATCTGGCTGTTCCAAATGGTTCCAGGCTGTTATCATAATTGCAATACAGGTTATGACAGGTTATACGGCCATTAGGGCTAAACTGATTGAGATTGCACCAGGAGGTAGCTACTGACCGTGATGTGTGAGACTATCAAACCAGTTGACATATAGAGCAAAGGGGACCAGATGTGTTGGATGAGGTCACAGATCAAATGTGTAAAACACTAGAATAGAAGAGAAACTTTGTGAGTTCTTCAGTTTAGTAGTTTAATCTGTTCAATGCAGTAACTCCACTGGACCCAAAGCATTGGACATTTCTAGCCAGGTGGCTGTATTGTCTCTTATTCTGTTGCTGGCTACTTGTAAAGATTCCGTTTAAAGAAGATTTTTGCAGGTCCTTACAGCCCTTTTAGCTAGTACACATACCTCAACAAGCCCAGTACATCTGCTATTATGAGTATAGTTAAAGGAAACATTCAGTGCCATCTGTCTAAATGTATCTTTGAATCAATGTTTGAAATAGCCTCCTGCAGGGGTCTGCAACCCAAGTGAAAATGAGAGGCTTTTTTTTCTAAATTCCACAAAAATAGAGCATTGCCAAAGCTGCAGTATGTTAATCATTCAACGATTACTTCTTAAAAACAAAGCAGACAAAGTGGGAGTCCAACCGGGCTTGCTATGAAATAAATGTGGTCCCTTCTTTGAAATTGCCATTCATCTTGAATTTTCCCCTTTTTTGGCATTTGTCTTACAAAAAACAAATTTTGATAACACATTTGTGGTTAGCTAGCTAGCACTAGGACTTGGAGATCCGGAAAGAACCACTGTTATGGAAACGAGCAATGGTTACAGCGTGCACCTACTGCCAACATTGACAAATGTGTTGACAAATTGAAATGTTAATTTAAAAATATATATTTAGTAGGTTTACTAATAGGTTTAGATAAGCGTTTCTACGATAGGCAATTTTATTGGAGTGCTTATGCGTGCTAATTCGTAGACCTGAGATTGCCTCAGATCCACAAGGGGGCAGTCCTCCTGAGCTGCGGGTTGCAGACCACTGGCCTGTATGTTGCATAATTATGAAGAAACAAATATGAAATCGTCTAGGAAATTGTGAACTAGCACAAATGTAGTAATTGTAAGAACAACTTGAGAGAGACTGACCTCTTTTTTGTTTTGATATTGCAGATTGCCCATATCATACCCAACTGGAGGTTTTTCCAGTCCAAGCTGTTTTGAGGGAGAGAGTTAGAAAGGTTGGACAGGCAAAGAAAGGAAAGAGATACATGCTAATGTAGCTGTAGGAATATTGAAAAGGTCACATTCCTTAAACACTGCAAAGTGTACCTTATAAAGAATGTACAAAATGAATACAGTGCCCTCCACTATTATTGGCACCCCTGGTAAAGATTCACCGTTTGTTGAATTAGCTTAATCTCACACTGAAAAAATTAGAAAAATCCAACCTTTAATTGAAGTAAATTTATTATGAGAAAAAAAAAATCCCTCAAGAAATTATTATTTTTAACAAAACCACGTTGGCCACAATTATTGGTACCCCTGCATTTATATATTGAATAAAGTAATCATTTTTAATATTTTGTCGCATATCTTTGCATGCCATGACTTCCTGATGTCTGTGACCCAACAACATCAAAAGACTCTTGATATCTTATTTTCTGGTACTCTTACAAGCGATACTAAATGTCTCTGCATTTGAATGGATCTCTATGGGAATTGGGGGGTGGGACTAGATTTAGCTGTAAATTATGCTGGACCAGTATGGAATACATGGTTGGCTAAATGGCTGTAAGTCATCAAGGGTCTGAGGGATAAAACGAGCCTCAAACCATCACTCTGCTGCCAGATATGCAGTAGATATGGATGGATCACTTTAAGGGTTGTTTCTCCTGACACATTTTCCTATTGAACTTTATGGAAAAATAAGTCAGGAGAAGAAACCCTTCGAGTTATCCATCCATATCTACTGTATTTCTGGCAGCAGAGTGATGATTTAAGGCTTGTTTGATACGTCAGACCCTTGATGACTTACAGCCATTTACCCAACCATGTGTTCTATACTGTTCCAGTGTAATTTAAATTAGTCCCACCCCCCAATTCCCATAGAGATCCATTCAAATGCAGAGACGTTATAGTATCGCTTGTAACAGTACCTGAAAATAAGATATCGACAGTTTTTTGATGTTGATGGTCACAGACTTCAGGAAGTAACAGCATGTAAAGGATATGCGACCAAATATGAAATATGATACTTTAAAAATACGTTAAAGCAAAGGGAGTACCAGAAAATAAGATATCAAGAGACTTTTGATGTTGTTGGGTCACAGACATCAGGAAGTCATGGCATGCAAAGGATATGCAACCAAATATTAAAAATGATTACTTTATTCTATATATTGTGGCACACGTGGTTTTGTTAAAAATTCTTGAGGAGGGATTTTGTTTTCTCATAATACATTTACTTCAATTAAAGGTTGGATTTTTCTAATTTTTTCAGTATGAGATTAAGCTAATTCACCGAACGGTGAATTTTTTATAACCCTTTTTACTCATCTTTACCAGGGGTGCCAATAATAGTGGAGGACACTGTATATTGTTAGCCTGTTTGTCATTAGCAGATGAAGTGTGAATTACGTCTTGATACGTCAAATAAGAAATATGTTAAGACTTTTAAAATGATACACTAACATAGCTATAGTCTTAAATCTCACTCTTTAAACTGTAACAAAAAAATAGTAATTTCCTTCTCTTTCTGCAACAGGGCAAGAAAGAGTGCCTGATGGATTGGCAGCCCTGCCCAGTATGGTATGTCCAATTTTGGTTAAGGGCCCTTACGCCTGTTGTATTGTTGACCATTGTTTAAGTTTAAGGCCTTATTTTCTTGATGTGTTTTTCTTCTTCCTTACAGTGGCAAAACATGGCCCCCATCCTGGCAGCCAATGGAGAAACCTGGAAAATAATAAATTGGGATTTTATTGCAACCCTGTTGTCTTTTTTTTCTTTTTTTATTGGTGCATACACAAATAGATATTGTGATGTAGTGGTAGTCTCAGTGACAACAGGGATATAACATTACTTTCAAAGATGTATCTGCCATGTATCCATCAAGTTTGTCTGGCATATGTTAAAGGGTAACTACACTCTAGATGAATTTTTTTCAGCTGTAAACACGTTTGTATGCCTACCTTATAATGAAACTTATTCATGTATTCCGTTATTTCAACAATTCTGACATAATATTGTATATCATAAAAAACTGGTAGAAAAGTGTCTTTGTGCTGCCCCTAATGGTTGAAATTTCCTTTCTGCTTCCCACACTTACCCCGCCCCAGTCGTGATGTCAGAGTACCTCTTTGGAGGTACCTCTACGTCATATGGATAATTGTTGTCGCCCACAATGGAAACAGCTGGCACCTAATTGGTTAGACCCACTACGTTACTTTTGTTTCAGCTCCACGTGTTTAATCCGGAACCAACGTGGCGTCCTGTTCAATTCTCTTATTCCACCTAAATAGTCCACTAAAATATGTTTCTGAAAATAGGCCATGCACTTGCTGAATCTTTGTACAGTGTACATTAATTTATGCAAATGACGATGGACACAGCTCCTCTGCCCCCACCCCTCTCCCTCGCTCACCCCACGATGTATTTTTCAAAATTGTGTAGTAGGCGGAGACAGGCTGAGACAGTGGGTGTAGTTACTCTTTAAATATAGTGGCAAGGCTTGTGGATTGACAGTGATCGCAAGCCATCAGTGTGTCTGCCCTGAGATCAAATCAAGGTCAGGTAAGCATCTCATAAAATTGTGATCCTTGGACCCAGAGGAGGATATAGAGTTTGAATGGAATGCTCACGTGTTGACAACATTCTAATCGCTGCTGTTTCGACGTACTGCCCAAGGTTTGCTTCAAATGGCGTGATCACTGAAACAAGCTTTGTTACGTCACGGCGACGTCTGTCATGTGAATGGTGTCTCGAACCAATACCTGATCATGTGTCAGCTACGACATTGTTCTTTAGATGGATGATAGACGGTTCTTTAACTCGCATATGAACCTCTATTTGGCTGAAAAAACCCGAAACAAATCCTGTGTATTTGCAAAACCTCTGATTCCAGGTCAGCTCCTTCCTGTCCCACTCACAAACTATCAAAATGTATAAAAATGGTTCAAACGCCCCACAATTGTTGGGTTTTGTCAGAGGAGAAACATTTCAGAGTGCATTTTTTTGTAGAGATATTGTTAATATAAGGTTCATGTAAGTCTTATTTTGTATGGAATCAGTTCCAACAAGAGACCCCATAGAAGGTGCCCTATTCAAATAACACAATGCTTCGCCACTTGCGGTCAACGCATCCCGATACTACAGCAGTACCATGGGATCCTGCTGTAACTCAAGCTGGACCATCTAAGTGAGGTATAATAGAGCACCAAAATTGTATCTCAATGTTTAAAAATGTAAAACAAATTCATTAAGTTCCCCACATGCGTGAGTGCATAATGCCAATTCCTCTGTGTGCATGCCTTTGACGTCAATCCCTTATTCACTATAACAACATCTTTAATAAAGATGTTTAACAATAATCATGTAACTTCACTTTTTTATGATACACCATGTAATTTGTATCTGCTCTAGGCGCTCCTACTATGTGCTCCACCAATAAGGACAAAGGGCTGCTGTGGTCGTGGCTAGAAGGGATCCGAGAATGTATATACTGTATGATGTACAGACGGGTGACAAATGTAAGGAAAATCCATGATGCTGTGGGGGGGCATTTTCCTGGTATGGTTTGAGTCCACTTGTCCCCTTAGAGGGAATGGTCACTGCAAATCAAGACAAGGTTATTCTGAGTGATCACCTTTATCCTATGATGAAACATTTCTATCCTGATGGGAGTGGTCTCTTCCAGGATGACAATGCCCCCATCCACAGGGCACCAGGAGTCACTGAATGGTTTGATGAGCATTGAAGCTGTTCTGGTGGCTCGTGGAATGAACAAAAATTGTGTCGCTGCCCGAATATTTTCCATCCCCACTGTATATACTATTTGTACTGGGCACTTTACAGAGGTTTCTATGGTGCCGTATGTATTTTTTATGAGATACTAAACCAATTTGGACACTTTAACCACTTATGCAATTTATCAGCAAATGCAAACCTAAAAATTCAACCAATGCAGTGTAGTCAGTTTTGATGAATAGGCTTTGTCAACTCCAGTGTCAATTGCATCTATGCAATATGATGTACATAATAGACTATAAACTTAGGCGAAACTAAGTTGCAATTGAGTTGCATGGTGTAAAGCCCTCTGCAACGCATTTGAAACTTGTCTGAAACTCAGCCGCAACAGTTGCAAAACTCAACTTTGTGAAACTAGTTTCACGCAACAGGCAATCAAAACGCTGACAACGTGTCAGATGTCGTCAAACTACCGATTTCACACAACCTTTCATGAATGGTAACCATAGCAACACCAACAGCTGATTAATAAAGCCGGCACATAACGCTAAATCCGCTGATTTAAAAAGTTTGTATTCGTCAAATATCTTAGTTACAAGAACTATAATCTAGCAAAACAGTTTTGTGGTTAGAGGTGCAGTATTTATTTAGTTTGTAAATATGAACGTAACATAGTAGCTACGGCTTTACCTAATGTAGCTAGCTAACGTGAGCAACGCTGGTTGCGAATGCGAGCAAGTTACTTCACAAAGCACGTAATCTGTATTAAAAAACATTTAATCCAGCGAAATGTCTTAGATATGACACATTACATCTAACAGTATCAAACTGTGTATCTATAGTAGGCTATTTTTTCAGATGTTTTCCCACTTGATATAATCTAGCGAGAAAGCAATACGACAGATGAAAATAAATGACCAATCTACCTAGCTAATTTTAGTGAAATAAACGATTAAATCGTGTTGCATGAGACTTCTCATTCCACTAAAACAATGTTTTGCAACACAACTAGTTTGCAATATTTCCTCTACTCGTGGTTCCTTTCTTAAGAGAGACTTAGCTATTAGGCTACATCAGTGGCATTGTACAGATCGTTGCCATTTTCCTAACCGATGCAAGGTAGGCTATAGCCTATGCACTTATTTCTTCTCTTCCACAAGATTATAACAACACTTCTACAAAGTAGGCTACCACACACTGAATGGACAACAGGACTCTTTAATGTAGCCTACCTAGCGAGCAGGGGCGATTCCAGGATTTTTAAAGGGGGGGGGGGGGGGGGGGCATGGGGTAGGCTACCAAAAACCATTCAGAGGGGGCATGGGAAATGAGAAAATTCTATCAGAAAAAAATAATTGTTAAAAATTGGCATTGATACAATGTACTGATTGACTGTTTCCTATGGATCAGACATAACCATTGCAGAGAGAGAGAGAGAGGTGTGTCTGTCTCTATCTGTATCTCTCTCTGAAGCTGTTTTGATCGCGATGTCACAGTCGAAATAAACACGCTGGTCAAAATGCTGGCAGGTTGAGTGTGAACTTCACTATCACTAACCCCCTCTTCTTTTGTATGAAGAACTCTTTAATATCTTTTCCCCTTTTCATTGTTTACTTTTTTTAAACTAATCTCATCCTAAAAAGTACATAACAAACCATTAAGTAATTTGCCATTCGCGCTAGTTTAAAAAAAATAAAGTCCGTGAAAGTCGGCAAATGCCGTTTAATATAAGAATAGATACTGTATCTGCCCATATTCTACTTAGAAGAGGAAGAGGGGGTTAGTGTAATGTGGTGGTGCAACGCTGAATGACAAGGGAAAATGGTAGTCGTTGACGTCCCAATTATAGTAGCGTTTTCATACTTCTCTAAAATGATTAATAAATTTAGTACTTTACAAAAACTGGGGGGGAGAAACAAAGCCCAGACATTTTGACAACAGCCTATAGACTATATTAGTCAAAAGGGCTTTTTACAATAGGCTAGCTAGCCTATTCTAGGAAATTTGGAAATAAGGTAACCTGTGTTATGCAGATATTTCTCACGTTTATAACAAGTAAAATTAGCCTATCATACACACATTACTTCCCCCCGCCAAATACACATACTAACGCAAGCCTGCACACTGACTAAATTGAGCCTATATATTCCTTCAACTTGCTGCTAACTAGCTAGGCTACTTATCCGCAGTTCACACGCCTATTGCATTAATGAAAGTGTCCAGTCCGCATATTTCACAAAATACAATTGTGTAGCCTACTTACCATGAACAGAGGCGCTATGTTTCATTCATTTGTAATCTCTCCCTCTTTATTTCATTTGCCATTAATATTACACAATGCAATGCTGAGAATGCAGATAAACTGGTGATTGTTGTCTTCCACATCAGCAAGTCATATTCTAACCAGGGCACACAGGGAGTTGGCCTACGCATAAATGAATATTTTTCTAGCCTTCTGAGGCTCTCGTATCTATATCAGACAATGTTTCTCAGCATTTATTATATAGCCTACACATGTATTTCCAATAAGGGTGACACCGATAATAAATCCAATTATTGACATGCCAGATTTGGCCAGGTAAGCCAAAAACATTATTTTTTTGTTTTTTGTAGTTAAGGCTTGGCATTTAGCACAGCCAATGTTAGGGATCAATCAGACATATCTGTGCGTTTTCATACCTCTAGTGTCAATGGGGGCTCAATAGCGCCCCCTAGAAGGGGCACTTTCACCAAAATTGGAATTCTTCTAATATTGGAATACATTTACATATCAGGCTGAAATTTGAGATGCAGGTTAATTATGTGAGCCTTCAATAATGTCAAACCCACATTTCAAGCAAGAATACAAATGACAAAAAAACACATATAAAAATGTGCACTACTGTAAACGTTGAGTTGGCAAATGTTCATGAAGTATGGCGTTCCTGGTGACATAATGAATGTACATGTCGCTTTTCTGGTAGATTAGATAAATATTTTGGAAGATATTGATCAAAAACAAAAATGAACTACAAAACGTCAGAACCGATCAACGGGGCTTGATGTAAAATGGCGTCCAATCTGTAGTTCACAATAAGGTTAAAAAAAAACAAAAAAAACAAACTATTGCAACGTTTTAGGAATTTGTAAACACAAGAAACATGAGCTGACGATTTGGTCAGCTAGCTTGGCGATATTGGTTCATATCACCTGAAATTGCTAGCTTGTCAAGTAGATAGCTAAATGTATTGAGATATATCGCCGTCTAGCTCCAGCAGAGATTTTAGCTAGACATACTAGCCTATTTCACGCTAGCTTAGCTCGCTACTTGCTTTGACAGCCTAACAACAGTTCGCTAACTAAACTAGCATAGACAAATAGAAAACTGAACGTTGCTTTACACTATGGCTGTGTCCGAATCAGTGATCAGAGCCTGCGTCCGTGTAATGTAGCTACTAGCATACTGTGTATGCTACTGCTTACTGCATAGCCTACTGTTATAATAACTATATCATCCTGGGATTTAAAGTAGCTAGACTACGCTACACTACATTTGGAGAACATTTCGCCTGCTTAACAACTTTCTCACCCAGTGTAGGCTATACTCAACGTTTATTTGGCCTATAGCCTACATTCCATTCGTAAACGGGCAAGAGAAATCCGAGTTTTTTTATTCATTTACAAAAATGAAAAAGTTAGTAGTAGCCTACCCTAGGCTATGCAAACTTAATGTGCAGTGTCAGTGAATGGTGCTAGTGAAAACAACCACTTAAGCAAGGCACAGACAATTTAAAAACTGATTTATGCCAAAGTGTTTGCCAGAGTTCATTTACAAAATGAGAAAAGTGAATTAAGCCAAACGAGTTGCCAAGTTCATTTACTCTGCAGACAAATAGGCTACTGTGATTGGGGCTGCCAGACAACGTCACATGGACACACAGTCGGGTAGCGGGAACTTCATTTTAATTCCCTGGGGAGTCTCAGAACAGAGCGTTAGTAGGCTATTGGCGGACCATGTAATCTCCCCAATTGAGCGCAAACGCGGCTTTTATAAGTCCTCGCCAGGTTAGAGATTCCAGTCATCTTAGCTAGTTGCGATGTCGATTGTTCTTATAGAATACAAGTGTAGTGAGTGATTGATTCTCTCTCCGCGCTGTCCAGGGGGCCGCTGCGGCTAGGGTGCTGAATTTGCTCCCCTGGCTTTATTGCAGCAGCAGTTTGTATCAACTGCTGTTTCCTTTTGTTGAGCGCTGACCACGGTCCTGCTGCATCATGGACAAAGTCGTAACCATGGCCAATAATGTAGGCGCAATTTTAGCTAGAAAGTAATGAATTACTGAATAAGATACAAGTCAGTAGGCACACATCTTACTACTATGTAGCTAGCTGTCGATGAAATGTTGAGAGGGGCAGAATTAGGATTCAGGTTAAAGATACCCACAAACACTGCTCTGGAATGAATAGATCATTAAAAACATTTATTAAACTATTAACTTATGATTGACACTTTAGTCACAACTATAAATATTTTGTCCGACTACAAAAAAAGTGTTCCTGAACATTATGACCTACAGCTGGCAGTATTGTGCCACAGTATCATTACAATACCAAATATACCATAATTTATCTGAATTTGGAATTGAATCGGAATCTAGAGAACTGTTTTAGAAAAAGAAACTAGTTATTAGCACAAAGTTTGTTTAAATTCAAGCCAAATTAAAGACATAGATGAAATAAAACAAATAGGTGACTGGGAAATACATTTTATTGAAGGACATACAGATAAAGACAGATATAAACAAAGGGCAAGGAGTAAAAACAAAACATCAGTAAATAGAATTAACCTTGCCTCTGTTCAAGTCATTGAATGACTATGTTGCAATTCAGTTAAACTTTTTTAATGATACCCAAGTAGCTGTCAATACACTTACAGTGAAATACAGTGAAATCCATGGGTATGACAAATGCATATCAACATCAATATGTATAATTTACAAAACAAAGAAACAAACTATGTAGAAAGGCATGTTGTTTTAGGCTACATTAATGAGCCGAGGAAAGGTATAGGTGACGACCTAGTGTTTCTCAAGAATTCAAACATTATATAAAGCCCATATGAATCCTTCAGAAAATCTGATCACAATGCATCCAGTTCCCTTATGACACACTAGTGCATACAAGTAACTGAACAGCACTGGTTTAGGAATGGTAAATTATGTGATTAAGATTAAGTAAAGAAATGTCTGGAATCCTCCCAGTGAACTGTATGACTGTACGTGAGGTATAAACGGGAGATAATAGGAGTTTCTATATTTGAATTGCTTAAATATCAGACATACCTTGCTCCTGCTCCTGTGAAGGGGCAGTTCACGCAAAAATGTTGTTTCAGTAGAAAGTAGTTTTCAAAAAAGCCGTACACAACAAGGTCTGTGGATGTTCGTGAGTAACCGTGCCATTATATTTGGAGAGACATTGCTGTTGATTTTTTCTAATGTACATTTTTGGTGCTTTGAGCGCCACAAACTTTGGACCCGTTGAGGCCCGTTTTATCAGGGTGAGCTGCAGCGAATATCTGCAAAACTAGATAGTTCTCAGCTAAACTACCTGGACGGATAGATAGCACTCATACAATTTTGGGTGAACTGCCCCTTTAAAGTTATGAGGTCTCATTATTAGTGGTAGAAGACTATGATTGATAAAATCCTTCAAACATGTACTTAATGTTGTGTAACGATAAGTGGCCATGGGTTCTGATGTCACAGGCTATGCGGAGGAGATGCAGAATGATTACCATTGGTCTTAGGGTGTCAGGTGAAGCTCCTTCACAGGAGCAGGAAGTGGGTTTATGTGTGGATATGACAATGGATTTGATAGTGGGGGAATGGTGAGGGCAGATCCTTCATATTTGATGCAGATCCTTCATGTTTGCCGATCTTTGTTGTCTTCTCAGTGTCTTGGCTGTCCTTCCTTAGCAACTCCCACAGCGTGTGCAAATGACTACATAGAAAATAACAAACCACAAAAATATTTAATCATACCCCGTAACAATACACATTTAATAAAATATATTGTTGGACAACAACACAAAGTGCCCAAACAATGCATGTGGTTACAAGCTTTTCCCTAACCATTGTAATTTATTGAATCATGTCACACCCCTCCTCACCTCACTTCATTCGCTACCCTTACATAATGGCCAGATCGCTCGGTTCTGTTCCATGATTTCGTGGTTGGTCTACCCAGTCACAATGTCTGTCTGTACTGGCCCCCCAGTGGTGGAATGAACCTCCCATGGTGGTCAGGACACCAGAATCACTGACTGTCTTATGATGCAGACTGAAGACCCACCTCTTCAGACAGCATCCCCTTCCACCCCCTAGCACTATTTCACTATGTAATATTCAATAACTTACAATGTGATGTGATCTACTTTTATTAGGCAGTTCTTATGGTTTTAGTTGTATTTCTTTATGCATTCATGACTTTTTCAACAGTTAACTTGCATTAGTGCTTGTAATGTAACGTAATGACATGCATTTGCCTATGTATAGAATGTAAATAAATACAAACAAGAAATACCTAGGGTGTTTTGTCATCTGCCTCCTCCTCCTCCTCCTCCTCCTCCTCACTCACATCAGGACTGCAGTCACATTCCTCCTCCTCATCCACATTTCCAAGGAGGGAAGAGCATGGACCTAAGGCAGCTTTATAGTACTGCAGTGCCAACTGAAACCTCCCCTCTACTTCATAAAGTCTTCGCTTCAGAAGACAGCTTAATCCTTCATGTCCCTCTGTTGAAGTTCCAATATAATAATCATGAAAGGGTGGTAGGACGAGACTTATAATAATCATGACAAGTAATAATATTGGTGTAATTCAAGAATACATAAAGGTACTGTAAGGTGTGTGCCAACAACAGAAATGGTTGCTCTTGAGAGCAACTTACCCTCTCTTGAAATCTTAGTCCTGAGGGACAAGGCCAAGTTTTGCAGCGAAGTACAATGTTGTGCCATCTCCACAACAAGGATGCTCCTCTCCTCTTGAAGGCGCATGGTTAGCATCTGCTGGTCGTGTATTTTCTTTTTGGTGGTAATGGACACAGATGATCCTGAAATAGTTATGCACATAATTATATCTTGGGCCAAATGCAAAAAAAAACACTGAAACATTTTCTAACAAAAATGTGATGCAATGAATAAAAAAGTACTTACCACTGATGTTGGCATCCCATGGCCAGATTTGCGCCTCAGTCCCACTCCCAAGTCCAGCCAGCCTCCCCTCAATCAGAGCCTCATCGATCTTGTCCTCAGCAGCAAGTGTGTTGTACCTCCGAATTTGATCAAAGAGGCGCCTTTTCTCCTCTGCCAACTTCTGCCTCAGGCGATGACGAAGCTTATTGCTGTCTACAAAAACAGAGAAAAGAAGCGTACATAGAAAATGTTAATGAGGGGACTTACGGTTGAGCATGTGGATGGAGTAGTTGGGAGGGGAAGTGGTTCCCGGACATTTAAGTATCATTTCAGTTTTTTTGGCAAACTATTAAATAGATTTTGTGTTATATATTTTTAAGTTTGACTAGATACAATGCACTGACACCTTTAAATGCCTCACAACCTGGGGAAAAATATCATTCACCCACCTAGCTGCAACTACTCCAAATCCTCCAACAACTACAATATTACCAAGTAGGCATGGACCGTACAATGAAAAGAAAGGTAACAATGTCACATTTGAAACCAAGACATCTCAGTACAGACATCAGTGTAAATAGTTGGCCAATTAGACTAAATGCACTGCATAAGACATGACTATATTCAAAAAGGGTAGTAGAACAGTGAGCTAAGAGACACATGTCAACATACCATTCTGGCGGTACAGGCTATGTTTGCGCTGATGAATGCTCACAAAGAGCCCCTCGATGGACTGCTGCAGTGTTTGCTGGGCAGGGTCCGTGATGGTATCAGTGATGTCTTTAAAATAGTACAAAATGAAAATGGGTATAGTGGCGGTGGACAACGTGCAAAGAAAATACATGTAGACAAACAAACACAGTTACAACTGATGCATTTGTTCGTCTTCAGTGAACATTGCATTTTGCTGTGCTAGTCCTGAATTGCTCATCTGTTTGGGTACGATTCAGTTTTTCATTATGTAAATAAGGGCGAAAAGAGGGAAAAAAGTATTGAATGTAATGCCAATGTAGTGGCATCCTTACCACAAATTGCCCATTGCTGGACATCGGCTGTCCACTGTAGTGCCATTTCCTCAGAGCAATTAAGCTCCTCCTTCAGCTCTGATAGCCTTGCAGCCGCCTCCACAGCCTTTTGACAAGTCTAAAAGACATTCAAAGAAAAAGAGAAGTGAGCTGAGTGATACAATATCTAATAGAGACAAATGATCATTATAATAAAAATATTACTGTTAATAACAAACAATAGTGAACATGAAAACGACAACAAATTCTCAAAAACCATGAATGCTACCAAGACTATCGTTTTGTGACTCTTAATAAAATCTGATGAAGTGTATGCATTTTCTGTTATGCAGAACAAAATAAACACAAACCACTAATAACATTAAAGGATATAACATTACAGGACATAACACCTTCACATATCGTGTGGCCAGGGCCTGGTGAAGATTCTCACTCTTTTGCTGGTTCCATCCCATGGCATGAATGGTGAGCATGTCTACACGTGCTGTTGGACACAGATATGGTAATGTACCCTAAATATAGAAACAATGTGAAAATATGACATTTGAAAACAAAAAGACACAAACCTGCTTTGGACATGTACTTTGTGGTCAGGGCACAACGGGAGAGGTAGCTGTTCACCTGTTCAACCTCCTCACCGATTGTTGTGCCTGCCCCTTCCTGGTTCCGCCCACTCCATTTGATCTAGTAGGCAGGGAATATAGCTAGATTGCGACTCAGGTTGGCAAAGTATATTTGATATCTGGTCGATCACTGTATCACAATGGTAAGGTGAACATGCATTTCTTCTTGATCTGCTACACTGATAATGGTTATCATACAGTACGTCTTCAACAGAATAACTGCAGAAATACCTCACACTTTGTTGCATGGGCCCTTGCATGCATTATGCTGAGAAATGGCTTCATGCCAAGAAGCCCCTGAAGAGGTGCAAGGACACCAGCCACTTTCTGCAGATACGGCCAGTATTTACAGGCTACATCAGTAGCGAAGAACTGGACGTTTGCAGTAGCCTGCAGCTCCTTCTGAAGATAGAGGGGGTATGCAAAAATTTCCCTCCTATACATATTCAGGCCCTTGAGGATGTAGCCATGGCGACACACTGCCACCTCTACACCCTCCTCATCTAACTTGGTCGCCCTCCTTGCTGTCTCCCCACTGGGAGGCACCACATGTCCCTCTACCTTGTGTCTGTGAAGACAATACATACAAAGTAAAACATATAAAGAAACACAAGTATATAAATATCCAGGCTAAACCTACACTTTTACTTCACTTTTTCAATAAGGCTATAATCCTATTAGTTAATTTTTTAAATTTATTTATTAACGGTGACCAAAATCACATTATCTGGAAGGAAAGGGGCAGTCAAAGGGGAGCTGATGAGAAATAATAAACA
Source organism: Synaphobranchus kaupii (assembly GCA_029718625.1). Taxonomy (NCBI): domain Eukaryota; kingdom Metazoa; phylum Chordata; class Actinopteri; order Anguilliformes; family Synaphobranchidae; genus Synaphobranchus; species Synaphobranchus kaupii. Next base: position 18,271,759 of record CM056382.1, read on the forward strand.
CTGGTATCCACTTGCACAAGTTCATAAGATTCTACAATGTAAACAAACTTACGGTTTTCACGACACTCCTAATGTCATCAACAAAGCTTGACACCTCGCAGTCCTTCACAAGGAACACCCCTTCAAAATATGCTGCCTCATCAGTGCTACAAAAAATGTAACCATTATTACTATTAATTAATGATTGTGGTAATATAAAGACCAAATTGTGTTTATATTATTGTGTTCTTCTGAAACGGTACAACTTCCTGTTCCCATCTGCAGACACAGCCACCATCTCAGGTGTGCAGGCAGGACAGGTGAACGGGGCTCCGTTGCACAGTTGATCTTCCTCAAACTTGCAGTAACGGAACTCGAGGAAGCTTCTTTGTAGAGAGTCCCCATTGACTTGTCCAGACTGAAATATTATGTAATTATATACATTTGTTATGAATACTGTCTGTGCTTAATAGGATGTAAGCATAATTAGTTAGCCATAAATATCCATTTCACTTATTATACTTACCCTTCCAAAACGCAGAGTGCGCTGTTCCAGCCACTTGGCAAAGGCCTGCCTTGAAAAGCCTGGAGAGGTTATCTTTAGGTCTTCAAATGAGCTGAAGACGTCCAATTTGTAGATGGTTTGGGAATGTGAAGAGGCTGGCCAATAACCACTCCGGATTAGGTCCTGTACATCCAGGGTCCACTGGATTGTGCAATCATTGCATGTGTACAGGGGCAGGTGTAAGTCATAACGTCCTGGTAACAAAGTGAAATCAAACAAACAATGAAAATATGAATACCAAAACATACAACGTACACATAACCTTATTAAGAATGAATGATCAACATTTTTTATTGATCATTCATGTGTTACCCTTCATGGAAATCATGATCACTGCTCTGCCAGCAGACACAGTGATGTTGGTGGTGTCACAGGAGCATGGCCGTGGTGGACGCTTTGTGGGTAAGAGGCAGGCTGTCAAGACAAAAAAAAAACATGTTCACTTGGCTAGAACTGGACTGGTCTATTGGTTAGAGCTGGCAGATTATATGTATACCAGCACTGATGGGATAAACAATGCACTGCCCTTCAAGCACACTCTTTACTTCAAGAGTATCATTCTAGCTCTAAAAAAACAAAGAATCACCTGAGAATTGTCATGTCTATATCTATATCTAAAATGTCTATATCTACATAAAAGGTAAAATCAACCACATCTTAAATCAGAAATAAATGGCAGACTAAGAAACATACCTTGCTCAAGAGTGGTGTACTTGTCTGCTTCCGTTTTCTTAAAGACCGTGGAGGGTGGGATGGCCTTGAGGAACCCACCCACAATGCTGTCTCTGTTATGGAGTGGCCGGGACCTGTGCTCAAAGACATCACAGTCCTCGCAAAACCACTCTGATGGCAGAGACTCCAACAGCCAGTCTGCAGGCAGGCAGTCTGTGCACCTTAAAATAGAAGAGCATTTTTCACCCTAGGGAAACTCGATCTGAAATATATATGAAAAATGGGTATCACTTTATAATAATGTCTTGTAATAGATCATTAGTACGGCATTTGTTCATTATTTACCATTTATAACTCATTATTCCTACATTCACAAACATCTATAAATGTATTAATTAACATGAATTAAAAGTATTTTGAGACCGATGTTGGCGATAATGTATTTTTTTTTTAAATTGACTGAATGATTTACAGACACACACACCAAACCCCAGCCCCACCCACTGGAACTAGGAGGATATATAAGATAAATTGTTCACAAGTTCTCTCCCAGTTGTCCAGCGAGTCTCTGATCTTTACGTAATTCATGTTAATTAATACATTTATAGACGTTTGTGAATGTAGGAATAATGGGTTATAAATAGTAAGTAAATAATGAACAAATGGCATACTAATGATCTATTACAAGACATAATTATAAAGTGTTACCGAAAAATGGATATACCATACAATACTTGACAAAACAAAAAACAGGCGGCACCTTATTACAGCAGCCTGGCTGCAGCGACAGCATAGTTCTTGACCAACAGCCTCTGTGTCCAGGAGACATTTTAGGTGGTAAGGGCGAGCCTCTTTCCACCGTTCTTGGGCTGCTGACTGGCGCAAGGGCCAACTTGAGGAGGTGCTCAGTTGGAGCTCATCGGGCACAACTGGGCAGGACTTCAGGATGTCACCAAGTCTCTGCATGTTTCGGTCTGTTAAAAAAATGACAATTGACCTGAATGCATTAAGATCAGTATTACAGTAACTACAGTATTACCCCATTTCACACTGGCTATTTTGGCACCGTGTTTGGGGAGATTGCTGGGGCTAACCCCTAAAGGTCGGTACTAACACTGCTCCGGAGCAGGGTCAGCTAGCCCAGGGCTAAGGTTGATGCTAGCCCACTTTAGACTGTGCAGGTGTGAACACTCGCTTAGCCCGGAGCTAAAATCTCTCTTAGCCTAGGGCAGTGTGCATTGGTTTAGAGCGTATTTGTAACGTATTTCTGTTGTAATCGTTTCATTCTAGAATGTAAACATTGTTCACGTGTATCAACTGACATTTAACAAGATGCAGTGCAAATTGTTAACCCTGGGTTGAGATTTAGCCACGGGTTAACAATGTACACTGTGTAAAGGGGTTAGGATAACCTAGGGCTAACTTTAACTATGTACAGTGTGAAAAGCATATAAGAAGATATTCTTACCAAAGTGTTCTTGAGCTTTAAAATCCTCCATGGGTCTCAGTTGAGGATCCTTTGGGCTGCTAGGTGTGACTGTAAAACATTAAGGACAGAGCCATATAGTTTATGACAAATCACACTTTGAAGAAAATTGTTATTTGGTTGACAATGTGGCAGAACTCTCTGGAGAACACTGAGAACCTTTTTTTTGGTTCTGGGGGAAAGCCCTCAAGTCAAGTAGAACCCTTAAAGTTCTAAAAAAAAAACAGGTGGGTTTCTTACAGGATTCTTCTCAGGATTTTGTTTTTGCTACAAGTGGCATACAAACTAGAGACCTCCATTTGCAGCAACCTATTCGGATACTATAAATCACCAAGATACCAAAACTTTTAAAGTGGCAACCGGTAAGTGTGGAAATGGTATCATGGCCACGCCAACGCATTATGAATGTTTCACCAAAACTACACTCATGGGCAATGTTGCTGAGCTCTGAATCTCTATAGAGCAAGCCACAAACAGTAGCAAGATATTGGTTGCCAGTAGAGAAGTATAAAACAATGTTGTCATTTGAACAACTATGTTATTGCAATACTTCAAACTCCACTTGCAGCAGTTGTGGATTGGTGCTTTACAGATAGTTTAAGTACGCTTAAAATTAGTTTACAAAATTTGTAGTATTTCAGAAAAAAAGCTGAAGCCTGACATTGTATCCCTCCACGTTTCTCCCCGCATCTGCTCCTACTCCTCCTTCTGACCACAGGATTTCCTGCACCATCTCTTTTCCGCCATTGAAAAGAGGCTTCTTCATGTGAACTTGTAGCCTTCTCCTTGTGCACTGCTGCCTGTTTTTGGAAAATTCAAAATCAGTAAACATTGCCTTTATAAAATTGTTGAAGGAACAGCAACGGAGATGCTAATGTTACTGTTAACTGCTGCATGGTCTGATTTAGTGAGCCTGATCTCATGAAATTCGGCAATATGTACCGATTGTTAGTGTCTCAAAAAACGGTACCTGTTTCCGAATTTTGCACAAGCGCCCCCTGAGCCTGTACTGGGAACTACTGACTAAAGGCTGTGATAGGCCGAAAACATCACGTGTGAGGGTAGTAGTATATGACGTCACGCGTCCCACTGCTTTTCTTGGCAAGGCTTTTTTGTCAAAAAAATTTTCTTGGCAAAAATTGTTTTTCTTTTTTTTTCGTGATTCCCGTACCCCACCCACAACCCCTAAACATAACCTCACAGGAGTTCACGTAACTCGGGCTCATGCCCGAACTGTTAAGATAGTGTCCCTTTTTGCTACCATATTGTTACCAACAATTTTGAAATAAAATAAATTATAAAAAATAAAAAAATAATTAAAAAAATAAAATAAAAGTAAAAAAATGTCCCAGAGTCCCGCCCAACCCCTAAACATAACCTCATAGGAGTTCACGTAACTCGGGCTCATGGCCGAACTGTTAAGATTTAAAGAATCTATATTTGCACAACTATATTTTTCTATCACAAGCTTCTCTCGCATTATGTATCTTTCACGAAATCTCCTTACAGTCTACAACTGAGCATTAGTCAGTAGTTCCCAGTACAGGCTCAGGGGGCGCTTGTGCAAAATTCGGAAACAGGTACCGTTTTTTGAGACACTAACAATCGGTACATATTGCCGAATTCACATGAGATCAGGTTGGATTTAGTATAGACCAAGTGCATTGGCAATCTTTGCTGTTACCTCGACCCAGGAGGTAGGACCTTGTATTATTCAATAGCGCTAATGAACTCATTAGTCTTGAGTAGAATTCTGAAATAACCCTAAACAGAAAAAAACTTACCTTGGCTTCCTTTAAATAAAAGTCACTCAAGAGCGCAGCCATTTGAATCCTCGCCTCTGAAGGATTGTTGGAGGCCATTACACAGACAGATGAACAAAAAAAAGACAGGTAAACAGACAAACGGATACTGACAGACAGCAAGAGATTGATAGATAGATGGATGATAGATAGATAGATAGATAGATAGATAGATAGATAGATAGATAGATAGATAGATAGATAGATAGATAGATAGATAGATAAAGATAGATAGATAGATAGATTTGGTTCTTAAAAGAGCCTTTGGGTTCGTTTATAAAAAAGATGAAAGATGGTAGAGTTGATGGGGACTGGGAGCAATGAAGCTGCAGGGTAAGGAGAGAAAGGAATACCAATTAATTCCTTGCCTATAACTACTGATCAAATGCTAAACCATCTACAACCAAAATACACAAATCAAAATTATTCAGACACACATTGGGGTAGAGTTGCCCTGAGCACTGATCTTCAGTCAGTTTTAGTTTATTGTTATAATGGTTGAAGTTAGGATTGGCTGAAGACACAGCTGATCCTGGATCTGCAACTATGGACCCTTTTCAAAGTTATCAAAAAGTATGCGCGCGGCCTGGATCCATGAAGCGGCATCTAAATGAAGGATAAGTGAATGTTGCAATTCTTAAGTCATAATTAAAATGAAATCACATCGTCATAACAGATGCTCCAATTACAAACACTTTTATGGAAGATTTATTTATCTAAAATAGATAAAACAGTACATCACATAAAATGTAAAACTTGCCAAAAATACAGTGCTTCTGCCCTGATTCAAAAAAATAAGTGCATCACTCTGAGGCTGCTATTGTCTTGTAAACGAGAGAAAACATTGCATATTTCATATTGAATGAATAATATTGTATAATTAAGCAATAAGGTACGAGACATAAATTTGCCTTGGAAATTTTGTTCTGAACAATTTTAGAACACATGTTAAACTAGGGCTGCGGTCCAATCCGTTAAATGTTCTGCCCACCTGCACTTCCACTCGCCACTTGGGAGGATGTGACGCAGCACTAAAACAACACGAGTAGACACTCGAACCAACGGGGAGGAGCAAGGGAGGGAGTATGGAATCATTTGAATTGGACTGGTCAAATCGCTGTATGCATACTAGCCTAGATTGCTTTGCAGGTAGCACAGTATAAAACAAAAAAACGTGCAGTCCGTTAAAAGATACAGACATGGCCGATTCGGACAGGATTAAAATAACGAGATCCTCAGGTAATAATGACATTACCCCACCTCCCCCAGTAAAACTTATCCCATCCGAATAGGGCTGGAACAATTCGCAATTCGCTCGTTCCCTCGAGCCAAATTGAGGGTCGAGGGACTAATTTCACGTACTTCACTGGCATTTTTAACAGATTGGACTGCACTCGCCCTTGGCAACGCCCAACTTTCGGTTTCTAAAGGGATTCCCCCATGTGGAAGTGGCGACAGGAAGTGCAGGAGGGCAGAACATTTAACGGATTGGACCGCAGCTACAGTAGCCTAGGCAGTCAGACAGACGCGTTAGTTTATTAAAAAAACAAAAAAAAACAAAAGGAATGACAGGCAGACAGCACACTAATTAGCATATTGAGATTTCATAAACTAAAAAAATAGTGATTTCTTGTTTAGACGATCATTGGCACAGCCCTATTGGGGAGCATACTTTTCAAGTCGTACGCAAACAATATGGTCGCATAAATATGACGTGCAGCTTCGTTTAAAAAAATGAGGCACAGCTTCGCTGACGTTTTCCTTCAAAAACAACACGTGACATGGCTGTGCAAAGGATGGGAAGTCTTATGACACTTCCACAGTAGTATGGAGGATATTGTTTTCCATATTGCACTTTGCGCACTAAACAGCACACATCTGCCAGTACACTGTACGCAGGAGACAGGACGCAGTAAATAGGGCTCTGATTCAGACACATCCATAGACATTCATATTTAACTAGACAGGAAAGTACGCCCTCAGCTAACCAAGCAGTGAGGCACCCGGAAGTGTGTGTATATTTTTAAACTCGATTAACAATAGTCACGTTTCATATGAAAAGCATTGAGATTGAGAAAATATGTTCAATTTTTTGAAAAATCAATTTAATAAATATTTCCCGAACACTTCTGGGCCAAAACAATCATTGTTTCACTAACTGCTACACATAATGAAAGTTATGATCACAAAAAATTGACCGATTAGGTTTTCTTTGGTTACCAAATCAACTTGTTTTTTCTCCATTGATTTCAATGGGCATAAAGCTCTTTTGCGCTCAACAAGCATACTTCCGGGGGCTGGCCCCTCCCACCCTCTATGGACACACTGGTGACAGAGAGCAACAAGACCAGGAAGTGAGCTTCAAAAACGAAGCCAGGGCTGCATTCGAATCCAATTTAACCTGCTCCCTTCCCTTGCTGTCTTCCCTCGAGAGAGCTATCTTGTGACGCAATTTGCTACGTGCAAGAAAAGGAACTGAAACAAAAACAGAACTGAACTGCCCTCGCAACATTTTGGAAGTGCAACACCATAGAGTTGAAATGTAACCGCCCACTTTTTCAATGTGGAGCATTGCATTGTGGGATTTCTTTCTTGCTGGAAGCTTGCATTTTATACCCTTGGTGGGAGGGAGAATAAACTAGGGAGCGAGGGAATACAATTACTCCCTCCCCTTTATTAAACTGGATCCTAATCGCATCCTTGCTTCAAGGGGGGAATCCCGAAAAAGCCAGGATGAAATATGGCAGGCACAACAAGTGCGATTCGGATCCAATTTAGGGGGAGGGAGTAATTCTATAAATATAATAATATGCTAATTATATTACCTCAGTTCCCTCACAATGCAATGCTCCACGCAAGTGGGAGGTCACGTTTCAACTCTATGGGGTAGCATTCCTATACCGGTTGCGAGAGCCATTCAGTTCCGTTTTGTTTCTCATCTATCCTCCCTTGCAGAGCACCTGTTAAGTTTGCTTGCTCCACGTAGCAAATTATGTCACAGGATAGCTCACTCGAGGGAAGTCAGCAAGGGAAGGGAATGTGTAAAATTAGGGCTGTGTTCGGAATGGCTCCATATACGCTTTATAGTGCACTATTTAAGGGATTGGCTATTTTGATGGCTGTCTAATTCCAATTCTCTAATTTTCACTTGAGAACACTGAGGATTAGAACATCCTACAAAAAGGCTGATTCCCCAAATAGTGTACTATAAAGCGTAGGGAGCCATTCCAAACCCAGCCTCGTTTTTGGACCCTTGGTTCAACTGATCTGGAAAAAGGAACATTGACTTTTACGTTCTCACAGCAATTAACGTTACTATAATTAATTACTTGGCTATACTGACCACAGTAGCTAGCTATCTATCTAGATAAAGAAGCTATTTAAAAAATATAAATTTTCGTAGATTGCCACCTTTCAAAAGACACATGCGACTTTTATTGACAGTCTTGTCATATTTTTGTCAAGAGCTCCAACGTTAAACTATGAATATGGGGAAATTATCCGGCTTATGTTATCATTGTAGAAGTAAAAGGGACTTTCAGCGGATTTTCCTATTTTTAAATGGAAACGCCGTCTTTCTAGGAGCCACTCTCGCCTGGCTCGACATGAAAAGGAGCCAGGGTGAAATTAAGTAACGTTAGGCTAAACTAGCTAGCCACGTTATCTAATGTTTGCACGATGAAATACTGAGCCAGCTATCAGAAATGACAAAGAAACACTTCCGCATCAGAAATACAATTATGAAATTACAACAACATAACAACATAATCTTAATTTAACGTTAAACGCAAACTATTTCAATACCAACATTTCCAACATATCTTACCGGGAGAAGGAGTTAAATCGCAATGGTGGATGTGGCGCGAAACGGTCGTATTCCAAGTGTCCCGTGCAGGTCCCGTGGCGCGAAACAGTTGTGTTCCAAGTCTCCTGATCTTGGGTCAGCGTTGAGTTGCTTTCGTGCGTGACTGACCATTGGATTAGGGCAGACAAAACTGATCCGAGACAAGTTATTATGGGCAAACTCTTAAATTTTGGTCGGCCAACAACATATTCGCACTGACTACAAAATCCGTTCAAAACACAAAGAAGCCTAGGCCAAAGTGTATAGAAACCTATATTGACATAAAACAACATTAGAATAGTAGCCTATCACATCAGGACAAACGTTAATAACGTTAATCCCATATTTAGATTTAAACTACCATTATCCGTCGGGTAGTGAATGTTCCATGCCTAAAATGGCCCATATTTATCGTGTCACCACCACGACTGCTCCGTGTCATTGGCTACATTGCATTGGCGAAGTTTGTTGTTAGCTATCACGTAAAAATATAAGCCAAATGGTAGCCCATATACACCTTTATTGCATTAAAAGTAAAAAGTAAAATCATTAGAACAGTAGCCTATCATAACTGGACAAATAATATAGCGACACAGTGAGCAAAAGCCGGAACTGTCGACGGGGGTGGAACAGAGATCTCTGGGTGGAAATCTAACATTAGGCTGAGAGACGATTTTACACGTTTTTTTTTTTTTTACATGAACATGTCAATTTAGCCGTAATGGGCTCAAGCTTTACCCGAATATAGCCTGGCTACATCACAGCAGCTTAAAACCTTTTAACTTTTCAACCAAATTTAGCCGGTTTTATACCTGAACGCGAGACGGTGTCTCGCCGACGGGCTTCAACACAAAATATGTTCACCGAGTAACCCCATTTTTAGATTGAAAACACCATTATCAGTTGAATATTGAAAACGAAATTCCCTGCCTAAATTGGGACAGATTTATCGTGTCATCACCAACTGCTCTGCGCCATATAAAATGCATTGGAAACGTTTCAATCGCCGTCCGATATTGAAAGTGAAATTCCTTGCCTAAAATAGACCAGATTTATCGTGTCACCACCACGACTGCTCTGCGCCATATAAAATGCATTGGCAAAGTTATCGTGTTAGTATCACGTAATATTGGACATTAACGTAACAATACCACGAAATCTTGAGTGGACAATCGTGTCTATATCGTGCTATAGGGTTGGGTGACTCGCTACTGACATGCTCGTTGTCATCTTTACGATCACATGTAGTTCCCTTGCTTCTTCTGGCAGTAAGTAATTGCTCACGTCTCTTTTGTGTCGCTTTTGCACGGATTTTCGGTGTTTTGCCCATTTTGATCACGACTTTACATTCGCCAAACTTTTGTTTCACCACTTAATTATTTGCCGCGTTAAGCTAACACGGAAGTTGCCGAACACATCACGTGATGCGTTTTAGCGAATCAGAACGCCAGAAATGGCCTTCAGCCAATGGGATTTCGCATTTTGTATTAAAGCACCCTTCGTCTTTACACAAATAGTCGTCACTGCAAAGGAAATGACCATATTTGGATCAGCTACTGTTCGGCTACAGAAAATGAGCTTTCCAACGATAGGTAACACTACATTGTTTTACCAAACGTCGCGGAACTATAGCTCACTCAAAAATGCTAACATTCGATCAAGTTAGGATAAAATTTCTGGACCTAAGTAGACAAAATACAGTAAAATAAACATATTTCTGTGCAGTCTGGACATTTTTATGATATCATGTTAAAGAAGACATGTTATAGAAGCAAAATAACCAAAAATCTCAAAATTGATGAGTGGATGCAAAAACGTCATTTCTGCCTGCCGTGTCTCGCCTTAAATGAAAAACATTCAATTGGAATAATGAGTTGAAATCATACATTCACTAAGGAATGTAGGCTGACTACTTATAATTTACAAAATGGAAGACATTAAACCAGACATTAATTAGGAAATACCAGTAAAGAGAGAGATAAGCCAAAAATTGTCAAATTATTTACCCTCCAGCGGAACAGGAACAAAAGGAAACGCACGAGGAACCAAAAAGAATGACTTCTTCACCAACAAACTCCAAACTTGACTAAGTTATTTTTCTGTGGTGCAACTATAAAAATACCTCCACAGGAAGACCATCCCTGTCCTGATTGGGTTAAGGTATGGGGGAGGGGGGGAGAGGGGTCATCTATGACAAAGACTGGCTTATCTTTGATGTTGGGGGGTTGAGAGAGAGAGAGAGACAGAGAGCGACAGAGATAGAGAGAAGAGGGGAAATATTAGATATCCTACATCCCTCTCTTGTAAGAATAGGTGCATGCACCCGCTAAAAACCTATTCTTACATCACCAAATAGGAATCACATGACACATTTGAACATTGAAGATGCAGTTACCTGCTAACAACAAAAACAACTGTCCAAATGGTTCACTAACCATTTTTAAAACATTTAGTCCATGCCCAGTTTAATAGTCCCTTTGTGATCTGCTGGCCAGCAGATATATGGACACACTGACGTATGTCCCACGATGATCCAGTGTGGTGCGGAGAGATATCTCTATTAGACACTCTTTTTGTGTCGCTGCGGTTATGACACCCTGGTTCAGTCTCTTCCTTCTCCAGTGTCTGGGTATCTAGACTGGCAAGGGACAAGAGATGCAGTACATGCAGTGCTTTTTCCATTATTGTTGCAATTGCGTGAGTGAAATGCAACCTACTCCACAGTGTCTCTACCAGTTCTGCACGGCATGCGGGGGCTCTGTCTCCTGTGACAGGAAGCTGGACGATCCACAGGTGGCAACGTGCAGTCAGGACCTCTCTTCTGATGGGCGGGGAAGCGCCTCTTTCCCTGTCGGAATCCATTTAGGCTCCTTTAGCCTGGATCCAATTGGGTGGACTGCTGACGGCAGTTGCTTAGGCTAGCTTCCCGCAGCAGGGTGTGGGACCGGTTGCACTTGTTTGCACTTGTGTCTGTGGGTGTCCTTTAGGGAATGGCAGGAGAAGACTGTGGGAGTTGAGGGCTTAGGCATTATCACTCATCGCAACATGTGAAGACCGGAACAATTAATGATAGCACTGCATGTTATGACCGCTGTCAGTCCATGCCGGGGAACCTTACGGACAGGGTTTACCGTCCACGGGATTGCCAGTCTAAATAATCACATCAATCAATATTTATTTATATAGCGCATTTCACAACAAGTTGTCACAATGCACTTCACAACAAAACAGCAAAACCCAGCCTAAACTCCCCACAAGAGCAAGCCAAAGGCAACAGTGGCAAGGAAAAACTCCCTGGTGTAACTAGGAAGAAACCTTGGAAGGAACCAGACTCAATGGGGGAACCCATCCTCCTCTGGTCGGCTCAGGGTCTAGGGCTTAAGGACCAACATGGTCAAAACAGCCAATGTCCATGATAATACAATTTGCAGCAGCTAGATGACAGTCCAGATGTGGCGGCAGTGATGGTGGGGAACCGGGCGGCGGGAGCAGCTGGCAGCGGTGGTAAGGAGGGAGGGGCAAGCGGCAACGGACAGGAAGCCGGACAGCAACTCTCGAGATGCGGGGCATAAGCCCCGCCAGCAGAATGTGAAAAAAAAGAGAGAGAGAAAACAGTTAGGGGAAGTGTAATAGAGCAGCAGGAGCACCAACTGGAGGGGTGGGGGGTGGGGAAGGGGTGGGAGGGTTGGGCGAGTGCCCCCGCCAGGAGTAATCTATGGCTGCATAGCTATGAAGACAGAGTTTGAGGAACCATGCAGTCATGAGAGGGAAAACAGTCCTACCCACCTATCAAGAGCCAGCCCAGGAAGATGGGGTCACAGCTGTTGACAGGTGACAGTAAGGAAAGGATGCCACCCCACATTACTCTATGGCTAAATGCTTCTCTGGTCCTGTCTCCAGACTATAGCTCATTATAAGCCTGATCATAGAGGTGCGTTTTTAATCTAGACTTAAATATTGAGACAGTGTCTGATTCCCTTATAAGTTTTGGTAGGGTGTTCCACAGTAGTGGCGCTCTGTAAGAGAAAACTCTACCACCCGTCAAGTTTTTAGATATTCTTGGGACTACTAGGTAGCCTGCGTCTTGGGAACGGAGTGATCTTTTTGGCTTATATGGTAAGAGCAGATTACATACTGTATATACACTGGCGCAAGTCCATTTAAGGCTTTAAAGGTCAGAAGCAAAATCTTAAAGTCTATCCTAAACTTAATTGGTAGCCAATGAAGCGATGCTAGTACTGGGGTAATATGCTCATATTTCTTAGTTCTAGTTAAAATGCGAGCGGCTGCATTCTGTACAAGCTGGAGATTATTTAGCAAGGACTTAGGGTAGCCAGATAGCAGGGCATTACAGTAATCTAGCCTAGACGTAACAAAAGCATGGATCAGTTTCTCTGCGTCCCCTATTGATAGGAAGTGCCTTATTTTAGCTATGTTTCTTAACTGAAAGAAAGCTACTCTAGATATGTTTTTTATGTGCGCGCTAAAGGTTAGATCTGGGTCTATAGTAACACCTAGGTCTTTCACAGCTGAGTTTGGGACAATTAAACAACCATCGAAATTTAAAGTAGATGTACCCAGTTTCTCCCTTTGTTTTTTTGGACCTAAAACCAGCATTTCGGTCTTTTCTGAGTTTAGGAGCAGGAAATTGGAAAGCATCCAGGCTTTAATATCTGCAATACAAGCCTCTAACCGAGAAAGTGGTAGTGCCTCACCGGGTTTCATGGAAATGTATATCTGCGTATCGTCCGCATAGCAGTGAAAATCTACCCCATGTGCCCGAATAATATCACCAAGGGGTAGCATATATAATGAAAAGAGTACTGGGCCTAGCACTGATCCTTGTGGAATACCATATTTCATTACTGAATAGGGCAGACTTGTCCAGAAGTGTCCAGGAACAGTATTTGGCGGGGCACCTACACTCTATAAAAGGGACTTAAACACAACATGGGCATGGTATTAGGTTAAAAGGTGGTGGTAGGGATGGGGGGGGGGAGACAGAGAGAGGCCGAGAGAGAGAGAGAGAGAGAGAGAGAGAGAAAGAGCAAAAGTCATTAGGCAACATCCCGTCAATACATTCTCTTATGAGAATATATGTATGTGAGAGTGAGAATATATGTATATGAGACAGAGACAGCTCTGTGCTCAGTAATTTCAGGCCTATATCCAACATCCCTTTTTTAAGTAAAATCCTAGAAAAAATTGTTTTTAGACAACTGAATCCATTCCTGATTAGATACAACACCCTTGAAAAATACCAATCAGGCTTCCGATCTAACCATAGCACAGAGACTGCCCTGGTAAAGGTTGTAAATGACCTGCGGGTAACCATTGACAGTGGTGGTGTTGCTGTTCTAGTTTTACTGGACTTGAGTGCTGTGTTTGATACAGTGGATCACAACATTTTAATGCACTGTCTGGAACATTGGGTGGGTCTTTCGGGAACAGTACTAGAGTGGTTTAAATCTTACCTTACTGGGAGAGGACTTGTTGTTGCACTAGGAGATGCTGTGTCTGATACGGTTAGTATTACATGTGGGGTCCCACAAGGATCTATTCTTGGGCCTTTACTGTTCTCTTTGTATATGCTACCACTGGGTAACATCATCAGAAAGCATAGTGTCAATTTCCACAGCTATGCTGATGACACACAATTGTACATTTCTGTGTTCCCTGGTGATACAAGTCCACTCAGCTCACTGGAGAAGTGTCTGAAAGATATACAAATGTGGATGTCCCAGAATTTTCTCCAGTTGAACGATGACAAAACAGAGGCCATTTTGATTGGACCAAGACCTTAAAGAGATGCAATATCAAAAAATCTATAGCATCTGGGCCTATGCAGTAATCGGGAAGCCAAGAATCTAGGCGTTATTATAGATAATGACCTAACCTTTGAGCCCTATATAAGAAATGTTACTAAAATTGCCTTCTTTCATTTAAGAAACATTGCAAAGGTCAGACCTCTCCTCCGACAAGCAGACGCAGAAAAGCTTATGCATGCTTTTATCACAAGTCGCCTTGACTACTGCAATAGCCTTCTCTCTGGTCTCCCCCAAAAAAGCATAAAAAAACTACAGTTAGTTCAGAATGCGGCTGCAAGGGTATTGACTGGCACAAAAAAGAGAGACCACATTACCCCCACACTCCTTAAACTACACTGGCTACCTGTGCGTTTTAGAATAGATTTTAAGGTTCTTCTTCTAGTTTTTAAAACGATAAAAGGTTTAGCACCAACATACTTAGGTGACTGCATTCAGGAACATGTGCCTAGTAGAACCCTTAGATCCTCCACTGCTTCTCTCTTAGTGATTCCCAAAGTAAACCGTAAGAGAAGCGGTGAGGCGGCTTTTAGCTTTTATGCCCCTAGGCTTTGGAACGCCTTACCAGGCAATATCAAAGAGGCAGAAACTCTTAACATTTTTAAGAAACTTCTTAAAACACACCTATTTAAACTTGCCTTTAGTTAGCTTGCTCTGCCTTTTAATTGTAATTTTAATTTAATTTTCTTACTTTTAGGACTGATGTGTGTTTTTTTATTATTTGTATTACCATGTACTAGTCTAATTTATTTATCATTAAGCTTATTTATCTTTTTAAAGCTGTTTTATCTATTATTATTATTTTATTTTATTTCTTTTATTCTGTATAGTGGGGTGAAAGAAGAGGCCAGTAGGGCGCTCAATTTAAAAGTTTGACTAGGGACCGACGGGTTTGTCACTGCGGAGTGATTCAAACTGTGGAGGCTGTATGCTGCTCCCACCCATAGGCAAATGAAAATCAAAACGTAGAAAGAGGCCAGTAGGGCGCTCAACTTAAAAATTTGACTAGGGACCGACGGGTTTGTCACACTGCGGAGTGATTCAAACTGTGGAGGCTGTATGCTGCTCCCACCCATGGACAAATATACCTCGAAGGAGGGACAAAAGTCCTGCAGCGGAGCTGGCAGGTATATTACCACCCAGAGAGAGAGGCTGTACGGTGCGTAGCAGATGGCAGGTAGCAGGCTGTTTGTGGTAGGAGTGTTTGTTGGGGAGACACCAGTGTACAGAGAGACATCAGTGTACAGACACACCAGTGTACAGAAACCGGGGCTATCTATTCATGCACTGTAGCCTTTTATCTGTTTTTATCTTATTTCCTTTTATATTGTCTTGAAAATGTTCTATTGTCTTTTATGTCTACTTTTCTTCTATTGCTTTTGTTCTGTATTTTGTTTTTTTTATTGTTGTGAAGCACTTTGGGCTGCATTTTATGTATGAAAGGTGCTATACAAATAAAGTTTATTATATTATTATTATTATTATTATGTATGTGAGAGTGAGAATATATGTATGTGAGAGTGAGAATATATGTATGTGAGAGTGAAAATATATGAATGTGAGAGTGAGAATATATGTATGTGAGAGAGAATATATGTATGTGAGAGTGAGAATATATGTATGTGAGAGTGAAAATATGTATGTGAGAGTGAGAATATATGTATGTGAGAGAGAATATATGTATGTGAGAGTGAGAATATATGTATGTGAGAGTGAGAATATATGTATGTGAGAGAGAATATATGTATGTGAGAGAGAATATATGTATGTCAGAGGTCCAACATGAATTATGGCCTAAACGGCCCCTCATAGAAAATGGTTTCCATCAATCGACTACATCATGGGTAAGTCGTAATTGAGACATTATGTCCAAAATTCCGAACTATCCCTTTAATAACTGAGAAATGGTTATGTTATGGATTAATGAAAGGGTAAATGATTACATATTTATGTATTTCAGCAAAGGATGTTCATTCAGTCATCTGATACAGTCCCTGAAGAAAAGGAGTGTGCTGAGGGTTGTATCTATGCTCTATGTCCCGAGCATACTCAGCGAAACCCTGGAAGTAAGTATATCATACGGGGGTTTTAAGTATACTACATTTAGAAAAGATTTTGCCTCCTTAACAACTATCTCGCCCTGCCTACTCAATAGTAGGCTATGGAAGGGTGCTGATTCAGACACAGACCAGGCTTGCGTCCCAATAATGTTCACGCCTCACCTCCTTTCCTCCACTTGTCTCCTACCTGTAAGTATGCAAAACAGCTGGTACATTTCAAGTACAAGTAGTTGCATGTACGGTATACAGTGTACTGACATTGCGGTTCACGTCGAGCCATTAATTAATATGTAATTAAAGGTTGTATCAGCGATTTTGGGTGGAAACATAAATGATCACATTCATCTGATTTTTCCTCACGATCCGCTAGCTGCCCGCCCCATAAGCAGGCCGTCAAAAAACCGCGTCTCTGTAGGCAGCCTATGCTCCGAGATCGTACACAAAAACAATGGTACTACCAACTACTCAAAACCAAAATAAACAGTATTCCAACCAATCACAATGATCTGCACAAACGTGACGTCACTTCTGAAGCGAAATCCCAAACAAACATACTTATGAATAATTATGTTATGTTTTAAAAAATAGTGTTCAAGCATCCAGAATTATAACCACGTTAATAACGTTTGTAAGAAACCGAACCGTTTGTAAATCCGTCAAGATTTCAGCGAGATAAGAGTATTAGCGTTTGTGCAGATCATTGTGATTGGTTGGAATACTGTTTATTTTGGTTTTGAGTAGTTGGTAGTACCATTGTTTTTGTGTACGATCTCGGAGCATAGGCTGCCTACAGAGACGCGGTTTTTTGACGGCCTGCTTATGGGGCGGGCAGCTAGCGGATCGTGAGGAAAAATCAGATGAATGTGATCATTTATGTTTCCACCCAAAATCGCTGATACAACCTTTAAGATGTGATTAGCAACATTGTTTATCCAATTTGAACTAAACTTAAGAATCAATTCAATTCAATAAACTTTATTGTCTATCACAAGACATGACATAAAATCATCTTTTATCAGGGCTCTAGATTATATTCTGTGATGTCATGTGATGGACAATAAAGGTTTTTTTAAATATAAAATATATAAAGTGTAAAATGCATGTATTTCTGCATTCGCTTCCATAGTTTTTCTAATGCGGCCCCTAAATACAATAAAAACTCCACTCAATTTTCTAAATTCTCAGCATGACATGGTTATTAAACAGTTAGTTCGGAATTTTGGACATAGTGGGCTCTTTCAAACCGGCGCAAACCAGCGCAAGGGGACGGTATAGTCAAACGCAAGCTTGTTGACAGCATCAACGTCTTAAAACTGGCGCTATGGCGTTTCTCAGCAATACCGCTAGGATCAACAAATTCTCAACATAACATCCTTTCGCTTGCGCTGCAGTGGGATGGGTGGCGCTGTCTGGGGCGTGTTCTAAAATACTTTTGGCGTAGTGACAATTTGAACCAACGAAAACTCATTGCGTTATGATCAGCTGGAACCACCTCTTAGCGGCAACGCAATAGACCCTGGCAATTTGGCAACTTATTAGTCATGTAGTTCTATGTAGTGTCTATAGGTGATGCCAACATTACACTTCCATTTAATGAACAAATAGCCTATAATTATTATTATTAATTAATTTTAATTTAAACTACTAGAATAAAACAGGACAGCTTACAAGAAACTTGCGATCATGTAGGCCAATAGCCTATAATATATAAATTACACATTGGCACAGTTGAATCATAAGCCTACCACTACACAATACACAGAAAGGATATCCCAGATAGCAAGCGAACGTTGAATAGACTTAGATTCAATGTGGAATGCCGACGTTGATTCAACATCAATTTGCTCATCGAGATCACGTTGAATCAACGTCAGAATTAGTGTTGTCACGATACCAAAATTTTGACTTTGATACCGATACCAGGTTTAGTATCATGATACTCGATACTGAAACGGTACTTGAAACTGAAACGATACTGATTCGATACTCGGTACCTCTACTGAAATGACCTTAACCCTATTTACTTTGGCCCTTCAGAGGCAATTTCCTCCTGGTTTCTACTAGTTTTATTTAAATGTCAATATCTAAAAAAATATTCCCTGCACATCCATGGTTTTAAGTTCGAACTGAAGAAGAAGCTGTATCATTCAGAAATTTGCTACAGAATACATTTATTTCAGAATAGTCACATACAGTATATATATATATAATAACCATAACATACGTCGCCTAATGTATTTAAATACATTTAAAAAAGAACGTACGAAAGCGCGTGTGTATTCACACAAGTACAGCAACGTAGTTCAGCCCTAAGTGAGAGGGGTGGTCACTGCGGAAATGTCGACTGTACGGGACTTTGGCGAAATATAACAAGATAAACTCTTCAGGGTTCATCAGAAAACAGCTGTAGCTGAATATACTGGTAAGTACTTGGTTTCTTAAACATATTTATACGAGAGATTTTGGAGAAAAAAAAAAGAGGTGTCTTCTAAACCGAAAGTGCATCAGGTACTGTATATAGTACAGTAAGCAAGGGAAAACGGCGAATACTCATTTGTACAACGTTTAAAAAAAATATTATTGTTTCTATACGTGACATGATAAAATACAACGACAGTCTATTGGGGTTATTTTCAGTGATTATACCATCATTTTTCAAGTCAAACTATCGTTAAATCCTTTACTTTGTGCTCACCTAAATTCTCCGTGGAAGTAAGGCGTTAGTTTAGTAGGTAACGTAAAGTAACCTATAGCTCTGCCGGCCAAAAACAATATTGCGCGTGTGAAAGAATCAGACTCGTAGTATTGTTAGCTAACGTTTACCTTTCATCCTCTCAATCAGTAATGCAGACGCATAACAGCAGAGCACACATTTGACCTAAAAGTACCGAACGTCGGAAAATTCTAATACCGAACCGTTTTTCTTTTTTAAGTATCGAAAAAGTACCGAAGTTTCGGTGTACCGTGCAACACTAGTCAGAATACCGACAAATATTGAATAATCAAGGTTAAATATAGCTAAACGTGATGTTTAAAAGTTGTAACGTTTGTCGCCATCACTGACTCACTCCATTAGCTAACTGAACTAGTTAGTAGCCGATAATGTCAGTAACTGTAGCCTAAATAATTCGCCTAACGTCATATTGCTTTGCCAGCTATTTGGTAGGCCTAGACCAGGGATGTCAAACTGATTCCATCAAGGGCCGAGTGTATGCAGGTTTTTGTTCCAACTGTGCTCTACACCAGCTGATTTCACTAATTAGCTCAGCTCTTCAACCAAGGAGGTGAACTAATTAGTGGAATCAGCTGGTGTAGAGCATGGTTAGAACAAAAACTTGCATACACTCGGCCCTCGATGGAACGAGTTTGACACCTCTGGCCTAGACATTCATTACTGAACATGTAATAAAATTGATAAAAATACAACTTCATTGCAGTGAGTGTTCTGTGGGCGAAAAAAGAATCAATTTAGATTATTATTCAATATTTGTCAGTATTCTGACGTTGATTAAACGTGACCTCAATGAGCAAATTGATGTTGAATCAACGTCGGAATTCCACATTGAATCTACGTCGATTCAACGTTCGCTTGCTATCTGGGATACTTTCAGCGGGTGTCCTTCCTCAACTATACGGACAATGAATGCAGTAAAAAGTCAAAACTCACATTTTTTCTCAAGTGTGGGTTCCCCGGGGTGCTTGGTGCTATCGACTGCACGCACATACAAATCCGCGCACCACCCGAGCATGCAATAGTTTTCGTCAATCGCAAAGGAACACATTCCATCAATGTCCAGGTGACATGCGACAAAATTAGCTTGCCCCACCTGCACCAGTGGTCGCGGTCCCCATCACAGCCAGAGCAAAGAGAAATCAACTGGCTGAGCGGTTTAATAGGGCTAGATAAATGGTAAGTATCGGATCAGCTTTTAAAATGAACATTTCAATGCATGTTCCCACGTAGAATCATACACACATCCAAGTTGACAGTCCAGTGCGTTTGGGTTGCTCATTATGAAATTGCATGGAGCGATTGTGTTCCAACTGGCTTTTTTTTAAAGCATGAGAACAACAATTTGATTGGCTACCATAGAGACACACCTTGGACATTTAAACCCAGCCTTTTAGCAATACCGCCATAAGGTGCGCCAAGATTGCCGTCATGAAATTACCAAATTTCTCGCCGACACGCCCTCAGAGCGATACCGCCAAGCGATTACTCTTGCGTTCACCATTGCGTTTGGTTTATTAAAATAGAGCCCAATGTCTCATTTACGACTTACCCATTATTGTTGTTGATTGATGGAGACCATTTTCAGCTGATTCCATGCTGTCCTTCTTGTGGACATACACACGTTGCTAATGCTAGCGCAACTCTATGGTAACCAGTAGCATCCACTACCAAACGCAATTAAACACTCCACAGTGCACCCAAAGCAAATAAAATATGACGAGAGTCTATCGGCGTTAATTTGAGTGTTCATACCATAATTTTCAAACTATACGCATACCATAGTCAAACTATACGCATTTTCTGCAGTGGCACCACCAGTCTCCCGATGTCCTCTTCCGGTTCTCTGCAGCAGCAACAGGCGGGGTTTGATCCGTCTCTTCTACCAATGCGCTTTTTGCCCTCTGAGCATCCATCTCTTTTAGTTCTTCATCCAAATATTCTGGTTCGTAGAAGTAAGGTTCGCCAGATAAACTAAACTCCTCATCATCCTCTTCAAAGTCAGACATATGTCTTTCAAACGTGGCCATTGCAACTTGTTGCTCTTCTTTGTTGTTGTAGTCGACCAGTGCCGGCACTACATTTGTAGGTAACGTAAAGTATCGCTCCGCCGCCGTACTTCTCCGTATATTCTACTTCCACAGAGAATATAGGTCAGCACAAAGTAAAGGATTCAACGATAGTTTGACTTCAAAAATGATGGTATAAACACTCAAATTAACCCCGATAGATATTGCTTCAAATTAAAGAGAAGGGAGAGGTATATATAATTCAAATTTCAATGTATTCACAGTTTTAACTCCTTTGCGTAGAAGGTGATGCCGGCGGGACCTTTTTGCTCAACTGAAACATTCATTGCTACTGCAGCCGAAATATTAGTGGAAATCACAAACTCTGTTTTAACTTTATTGGTAGACGGTTTGTGACGATTTCTGCCAAATAGAGTTTCTAAGTGTCACTATTTCCCCGTAGCAAGTCCATTTAACAAGCAACCCCCACCTAGTCTATACCTACCCATGCGTGACATAGTAGACAATAGCGTCTATGTTTGAATAAATATATTTATTCATCATATAAAATTAGAATAACGTCATAACAACAAGATAAACCCAACAATAGCCTGAAACAACAATTTCCATATGCCAGAAAAGCCGTGAAAAGCCCTGCTCACTCAAATGCAAAATAAACTGTGAAAGTACTGTCTCATTCTACCATGTATTCTACTAGCAATATATGCTACTAAATATGAAATAAATATACAATCCTACCATTGGTTTTACACATGGAGATATTCCTTTCAAAATTCAGTGGTCATTTATTGTCTGGTACAATAGGTTTGAGAAATGTACGACACGTTATACTGCTATTACACTATCTGAAACGTCGACTCGTAATACCCCCATGCCCTGTAAGCCTGTCTCATTCATTACAGTTCATTCTGGTTTAATTGTCGGCTTTTTTATCCAATAGAGTACATTATAACCTTTGCAACGATATATGCCATGTCTTTTTGGGTGCTTTGAACAATTTACTACAGCCCAGCGTAACGGCAGTTTTCGTTTTAACGGTCTGGTATTATGCAAGCTCTATAGAAAACGCATTTGGGAGGGGAGTTTCCCTTTCCCGATATGTAAGTATTTTTGCATCTAAAATACCGTTGGTCTCGCTGGCTACATATGTACATTTGTGTTTCCACTCGAGCACTGTCTTTCCAATATGTTTGATAGCCCTATTGTTATTTTCACATTTTGAGTGCATTTCACATACTGTAGTGCAATCGTTAAATTTATTTTTTAAATAGCTACCGATGTTCATTGAAGATATAACATTTCGCAGCATTTTGCAGATGGTGGAATACAATTTTATGTTCATGTTATCATACATAATATAGGCTATGGCGTATATACTTGTCTCTTAGGGCATGACAAATGCTCATTCCAATTTACTGTGCGCTGATATGTGGTAGATTAAGGTAAACATTTCCTTGGAGTCATTATGAATAGGAACATTTAAAAAATTTAAAAAACTACAGAAAAATGCAATCCCAGGACAAAAGTATACATACTGTAGAGTACAGGGAAAAGTGATGTTTTATTGAGCTCCAAGAATGAATGATTAGGCAACATATTTAGGTGTATATAACACTGTGATATCAATGTTTCTTATCTTAAGCCATCAGAAGGAGCAAATATATATGCTTTACAATGGACAAAACTTAATTTTACTCATTTTATGACATGTTTTGCATAGGGGTTTTGGACCCATAGATATCTACCCCCCTATACTGATGAAAATATAGTAATTCCCACTTGAAAATTATGCAAAAGTGAGTTTTATGAGCCAAAACTGTTGAATTGTAGTTAAATATATCATAATTTTCTTTTATTTAGAGCAGTGCACAATTTAGCCATTTGGATAGATTTGGAGACACTAATGGACAAGAGGGTGCACTGCTATATTTTGCATCATAGACCTTTAGTAGTTCTGCATATCATCCTCAGATTTTGCAAAACTTGTGGACATGGAGTTTATGATCCAGAAAATGTATATATATTACCGATTTCACTTATGTAGCTCTCAGTATTTTGTTGCAAACTAAAGAAAAACTTTTTTTGTGGCACTTTATTTTGACTTAAATTATGAAAATAAATCTAAGGTTGTATTGTAAATGGTACACCTGTCTTGTTTCATTTAAGCCATTTACCAAGTTTATGTGATGCTCACACCTGGAGTTATAAAGCCTTAAACAGAGCACCCTAAATTGGTGAAATTTGCCATCTGCGCCAAGGGTTTAATGTAATATCTCCAACACCCTTTGTCCAATTCACACCAGATTTGCTGTGAGTATTCCATGGAAGCACATGTACTAGCATGCACAATATCATGAAAGTTATGGTTCTGTTTGTTTGTGTATTGTGTTGTTTATTTTCTGTTACTTTATTATTTCCCTTACCTGTGGTTGTTTGTTTTCATTAGTATTACTGGTTACATTCCCATTTGACACTCCACTTCAGTTCCCTTGTCTGTCTACGTTTCCATGTTATCCTAGAATCCACTTCCTGTATTTGTGATTGCACATTTAGGGCAATTTGGGTACATGTGGGATTTCCCCTGTATTTCAAGTCTCGTTTTCCTTTCTTCTTAACCAGGGGTATAGGTTTCATTTGGACATTGGGGGGGGGACCACAAACAGTACATTTTCTTTGTAATGATAATGGAGGGGGACACTAATAATATACCATCCAATAGTAGTGAACCATGACTATTGGACCGAGGCCCTCAACCATTCCCGTGAGCAAAGCTATAATAATATCGGGGGGTCTGGGGGTCCTCCCCCAGAAAGATTTGAGCCTTTTAGAACTAATTTCCTGCATTTCTACACAACCTCACATAGGGCATTTTCTAAAATAAAATGTTTTATTTATGAACATTTGAGAAGTTGTTTTTTTTCCAAAGCACTAGGCGAGATTTGAGATGCTTTCATACAAATCTAAAGCCATGGTAGGCTAATCAGTACATTAGTGGATAAGATAAACATTTGAAACTCTGTGGTTCTCAAACTCGGTCCTGGGGGCCCCCTGTGTATGCTGGTTTCCGTTCCAACCACAATTGCAATCCCACAATTTTGACAAGCTTTTTCTTAATTAGGTGTTTTTCATGTTTAGAGGGATTATTTACCCTCTTAAGACAAATTATGTCAGAAATAGTTATGCATACCATGAACACTATCCCATGTTCACATTGTGCTTACAGTGCTATCTTGCAAACAATAATACAAGGTAAAAAAAATCTGATCAATTTAAAGACTGAGGTGAATCAATAAGCTCCTAATTCAGTAGTTGAACACTTGTGTTTTAAGTTCCTTCATTTTTTCCTTAAACTTAACACAATGCACGTTTGGCTCATTAGGGTACCGAGCAGCGTAGCTGCTGGTACCCTATTGTATTTGTTTGGATTCTTTTTTTTATCACAAAAATGCTAGTAATTCTAGAACCATTTGACAGAAAGTTATGAAACTTGGTAGCTCTATTAAGAGTACCATGATGACTTGAACTCTGCAGTTTCAACCCAATCGAGTCACGTGGTGGCGCTATAGAGATCCAAATATAAGAAAATATTTAAATATTCACTAAAAATCATTGACACGCCCACTGCATACGCCCCATTTGATCTAGAGCCACAAAATTTGGTGTACATGTCCCGCTGCTCATGCCCAACAAATTTGCCTCATGGAACAATAAGGTCTGCCATCTTTGATTTTCCGCTAATTAGCATTTTTTGTATAACACTTAAAATACTACTCCTCCTACAGAATTTGACTAATTTGCACCAAACCTGTTCGCAGGACTCATCCCACATCCCTTCATATATATACATTACTTTTCTAAGGCCTATGTCAAAAAATGGCTGAATGAGAAGCCACTGAATTTTACATTGGGCGTGGCTTATCACAAAAATGCTAGTAATTCTAAAACCATTTGACAGAAAGTTATGAAACTTGGTGGCTTGATTCAGTTAGATCAGGACTTGAACCCTGCAGTCTTAACCCAATCAATCCACGTGGTGGCGCTATAGAAATACAAATGTTGGGATGGCAGGTATGCCATCCGCCAAGTACACTATCTTTGCTTAACAGGCCATCTACCTACCATACCAACTGGGAAAGTTCTTATAGCTTAGTGGTTAAGGCATTGTACTACCATGTAGTAGGTTGGTGGTTCGATCCCCACCTGTTCCTAATATTTGCTTTGAGGCACACAATGTGCACGTCATGCTAAGAATGTTCTTTTAACATAAAACAAGTTCTTTTTTACTGAAACGGCTAAGAAATTTCATAATATTACCTGTTAACTGTTTGAATTATTAAGTCAGTATGCCAACACAATCTGATACCGCAACACAAAAGTCTTATTTGGCCTCCACATTTCTGTTAACCTGCTTTGGCCTAGTGGATACAATCTTGGCTTTCTATGTATGTGGTCAGTGGTTCAATTCCAGCTTGGTACCAATGGCTAAATTAATGTTTGGCAAAACTATTGTGCAAATGCTATGCCTCTTTTAATGTTGTTTTCACATTAAGAAACACCTTTTTATAGCAAAGGTTAAGAAATTTTATAATATTAACTGTTAACTGTTTGAATTATGAAGTCAGTAAGCCAACACAGTTTTAACTGTTCACTGTTTCACTTGTACTTAAAAGAAGTAATATGCAACAATGGCAAAAGCCCCAATTAGAAACAAATATTTGTATTTTGGGTCAACCCTGTTTAGAGTTGTCTACCATTTTTGCAGTCTCTGTGTTTGACAAATGCTGCTCATACCGCTCGGTCCCTGGGAATCGCTGCTTGCAGCTATATTTATCATTTGCTTTGTCTTTTGAATTGTTCATTATTTACCAAGTCTCTAGTTTTAGTTGCCAATGTGTCCACAATTTCACCAATTTGGAGCCTATTGATTCACCTCAGTCTTTAATTTGTTTAATTTGATCAGTTAAAACATTTTTACCTCTCTTTTTGTAATTGTTTGCAATATAGCACAATGAGAATATTTGACTTTTATTCTTAATGACATGCATAGCTATTGCTAACATAATGTGGCTTCAGAAGGGAAATAATCCCTCTAAATATGAAAAAAACCTAATTAAGAAAAATCAACACCTTGTTCAAATTCTGGGATTGCAATTGTGGTTTGAACGAAAACCAGCATATGCAGGGGGCCCCAGGACCGAGTTTAAGAACCACTGCCTTTAGTGGTAGTCGTCGACATCCCAATTATGGTATTCACATTTCTCTGAACTTCTAAATTAGGCTACAACTTTAAGAGAAGCCTCATAATTCCGATGCAGGATTCTTAGTGTCGCCGCTTGTGAATACATCAGCCTCTCATGTTGCACTGCAGGGCAATAGAATAATTTTAAGGAACCAAATAACCTACCTTTAAGAAGCTACAACTGTTTTCTGATGAACCCTGAAGAGATTCTCTATTCAATTGTCCAGCAACGTCGACATTTCCACAGTGCTACCCAACGTTATCGCACTCGCGGCTGTAATGTAATACATTGCTCGTTGTTATGAAAAAACATCTACGTTTTTAACGTATATATAAGGCATAAACTGTAGAAAGATAAGGAGTAGTTGGGTTAGGAACAGCGCCTACAGTAGCCTAGCCTACCTGAATGGGGAAACTTCTGGGTCGGCGGTTCTTTTATTCACTGTGGGGATTTTGATTTGATTTTCAGTTGAGAGGACCGTTTCAGGTGAAACGAATGAAACGTAGTAAAGGCCGCCTATACCCCAAACAAACCATCCCCTCTACCCCCGTAACGAGCGTCTCGATTTCATACTCTGTTAAGTTTCTCGTATTTTTTTTGCGGTCTGACTTCTCCATTACAACCAACCTGCTTATAAAATATCCATAACATTACACAAAACACTGGGTTATGGGAATTGTCCATAGTATTATCGGCTTGAGCAATCGCCTTTAATTGTTGACTACATATCCCATTTGTGCTTTCATAAACTCGAACTTGTCGTGGCCATTAGATAAACCAGTGCTACTGTTTGAAGTAGCGAGGGGGTGGGTCGATAACTCATCCTATGTTTACGGGTGTTACGTATCTTTCCGCATAAATTTAAGTCATTTTTTACCGTTGTTGCAGCCTTTATTGACGGTAAGCTCTACATGGGAGAGGGATCAGTTATGGTTGGGGGGGACAATTCGACTCTTTCCAAACATTGGGGGGGACACGTCCCCCGTGTCCCCCCATAATCCTACGCCCCTGTTCTTAACTAATTATTATTGTACATATAGAAATCCAACTAACAATACTGTGCATTTATATTTATATACTAACGATAACTAATGGATTAATGTGTATATATAACTAACGAGTCACACTTACTAACGTAGGAGCAGGGCCGTAACCAGGGTTTAGAAATTAGTGAGGTCCAGATTTTTTTGTAGGGGGGTCCGGGGGCATGCTCCCCCGGAAGAAAATTTTGTACATTTTAAAGTTAAATGCATCAATCTGGTGCACTTTGAGAGCAAAATTAAGAGGCTATAATCTATGAAGAACGTTGTGCACTTGTAAACAATTTAGTCATAAACAACATCATTGATTGTATAGATATGAATGGTGATGACACGGCAAAAAAGTCACACCCACAAAGCATGGTAAACGAGACATAGTTTAACAGTTCACACTTCACAAATGGTCAAAACACAAAATCGACTAGAGCATACATTTGAGCTTTGAGTAATCCCTTTCAGAAAAGTAAGGGTGAAAGTAAGGGAGTCAAACACAGTTTATTTCATGAATAGAGATGATTGTATTCGCTAGCCAAACCATATCTACTCCTATCCTTAAGGACTTGCTCTCCTCTCCCTGTCCTCCTCACACCCTTCTACTCCTCTCTTCCTCTTTTTGTTAAAACTGGCTCCTTGAAAACAACCACTCACAAAATGATGCATGTTGCCAAAAACAGTACTTTTGATTGAGTGTTGCAAATAAATCTAGGTCTCTCCAGTTTAGGCATTTTCATTGCAGACCTTAATCAACAATGCTTTGGTTTAATAAACACCAGTAATTCACCCACACAAAACAGTTTAATTGCTATTTAAACCTGTCATTTTTCATAAATATATACCAGGACAGTTTGTGGAAAAGGGATAAATAACTGGCTCTTAGACATCATTGAATTGATTCATAAACTAACCTTGTTCATATATGATGTGATTTACTTAGCTAGAATGTCAAAAACGTCAAATGTCCACGCAATAACGTTTGTATATAGTTAGATGGCTAGCTCATGGACATTTTACGTTTTTGACGATTTGTGTGTTTATTGTTGAAAACGTAAAATGTCCACTTGATAGCTAACGTTTTTATATAACATTAAATAGATAGCTAGCTCACATTGAATAGCTGACGTTAATAGTTCGCTTGGTATCAACCCACCATTCAGGTCATACTACTAGCTAGTTAGCTAACGTTAGCTAGCTGACATTTTCAAAATGAGCTCACTGACTGAAATTTTCAACAATAAACACATGAATCGTCAAAATAATTGGGATGGCAGGTCAACGATGACGATGCTATTCAGTGAAAACAACTCGCCTTCATTCTGATTTCATTCTTCTCCACTAACGTTATGTCTCGTGAAACTCTTTTGGTTTTATTATTTTGCATGTCATTCCAAGCATGTGAAAACGTATTGTTTGATTAGAGTAGGGTGTGTACGAAAATACGGAACAAATCACGTCCCGTATTGATTGAAAACGGGACAAGATTTAACTGTCAAATACGGGACGATTCCGTATTTTACGGGACGGGTGGCAACCCTACTTTCAACCCATGTTAACGTTTTCTTTTCATGTTAACGTTCACTTACAGTGGGCTGCTGCTTGGTCATCATCGGTCAAATAATAGTGATAAAAAGCTGTCACTCAATCACCTCCCTGTCGCTCGCGCTGTGGTGCTGTCAACAACTCAACAAATACATTCTCGTTTACCGCGGTCCACTGTGCTGTTTTTTTTCATTGAAATTTTTTTTTTTCCCTGAAATTTTTAGCGAGGTCCGGACCTCGGTGACCTCATAGCTAGTTACGGCCATGCGTAGGAGATTTAGAATTTTGTACTAACATCACTTAATTACGAATCACTCTCTTGCTCCGCACTGCAGCTGTCATTCTCCCTTAGCTTTTCTATCTCTGCTCTACTCCCTGTTATTCCTTAACTCTCCTCAGCTTTATCCACTTTCAGACTCCACCCCTCGTGCTGTGCACTCGTTTACCTGCTAATCCCAGGCCCTGTGTTATCTATGTGTTTGTGTGCATTCCAGTTTGTGTCTTCTGTTCCCCCTCGTTATTGAATCATTGTTTCCTATTGTATTCACCTGTGTCTAGCTCCTTACTCCTCCCACCCACACTTGATCCCTTTCGTGTCATTACCTCCTTGGTGTATATAGTCTGCCTTCCACTTGCATTCTCTGTCAGAAAGTTGATCAATTCACTGTGCCGATTTTGTGTAAGCCGGTCTTATTTGAGATACCTTAGACAACCCTTCAGTACGACTTCGAGCCTGCCTTTTCCTTCTGTTTTGTTTGCCGTGTCTTTCTGGTTTTTGGATTCTTGCTGCGTTTATTTTTGACTACTCTTTTGGATTTTGATTTTGTACTGTCTCTACTCTGATTACCTGGCTACTGATCTTGGACTGTGAATAAACTACATTTTTGCCTGCTACCTGTGGTCTGCGTTTGGGTCCTTCTCAGAAGATAACACCGTCATATTGGATTTTCTGCAAATTTTTTTCCTTAAGGCTTTTTTGTTTCTTGACCAATTTGGACCAGACTTGGTACACATCATTAGTGTACCTAACTATACGTGCTAACTATAATCCAGCTATATCGGACAATAACTACAGGAACTGTGGGCTGAGCTCCAGGTATCAAACCACGCCCCAGCGAAGTATTTTTTTTTGTTTTTGTTTTTCCCCCCACTAGTAGCCAAAAGCCCATTCTCCTAAGGACAGCACTCACGGCACCTGCTTTGTTCCACTCTCTCGCTACCTCTCTCACTCACACACAATCACACTAGCTCTAACTATGGCCGAGCCCCAAGTAGCTAGCCGCTGCCGAGGCAACTACAAATCACACGCTGACATCGCCATTCATATGTATACAAATTTTATTTTGTTTACAAGACTACAAAATTCTTCATAGATATAGCCTCTAATTTTGCTTGATGCATTTAACTTTAAAATGTACAAAATTTTCTCACAGGGGCGCATGCCCCTGGACCCCCCTACAGGGTTTGTGTCTACAAACAGCGATCTCCTTTATTTTCAAATCCCAATGCTGACAGGTATGGCATTGTACTGCTACTGTGTCCATATAATATTGTTTATAGAAATTAATGGTACTTTTTATACCCCACATTTTACGTTACGCATGGTCGATGAGGTCATAAAAACAGAGCTCCCCCCACTACACCACTGAGTAGTTATTTATTACTAACGCAGCGGTTATGTGATCTTCCAACAGGTTGAAAGAAGTAAAAGTTAAATGATGTGAAATGGTCACTTAATTTATTTAAGGATGTGTAGAGATTTTATAGGTAGGCTACTTTTAATATGTTTCAAAACCTTCAACCGCAGAATTAACAACTTGGACAACTTGGCATAACTGTCCTATTTCAGAAACCTATATGGTAAGTTAATGCTCCTAGCTGTTATTCATTTTGAGAGAATTGAGTGCAGTTGGATTAAGCTGTTTTCCTAGCAGGCTCAGCAAAATTCCGCCCGTAGCCAGACACAGTATCTTAGCTAGTAGCCACAATGGCGGCGCAGCTAGGATGTTTAAAGGCTATGAACAGTTCGCCCGTAATCCATACTTTTATCTAGCTATATCCAATAATTTCAATACAAACTGTTCTTCACTCTTTCTCCTATCTCCTCTCTGTCCACCCAGATCAACCACCAAACTATATAGAAAACGGTGAGATCAACCGCTGAGATTCGCTTTTATAGCTGGGGCATAGCCTGCCCTTGCTCCAAAACTTCAGGGTGTAGCTGTACAGGTTAAAATTTCGTCACCGGGTGGAATACGTCAGCTGGATTAAGAGTTTACACTGAAACATATGTGGGAGGGTTTCACAAAGCAAGATTAGACTACAGAGTTAATTGGATAACTGCACAGAGTAAAATCCATAACATCTCTAACAGCTTCAGTTAATGTTTTGACTCACCCATGTTGATGTTGTCAATCAATAGAGAATTTCAGCTCAGTCTTCGCGTCATAATGTAGCACGGCAGTGAACATACTCCATTGTCCACGGATCACCTCCCCTTGTGCTGACCAAAAAGCCAATGGGGAAAGCGGAAGTTGCGTATCTTGTCAGATCTAAATTCTTTGGTAGCAGGCTATAGGCTGCGTTAAGTAACCTAAGTGTAGACGCCATACCTTTTGTTTATCAGACACGAATAGCAAGTTCAAAAAAAAAAGCCAAACCCCAGCTAGCAAAAAATAATCGGCCCAGTGCTGGCCCAATTCCGTCGGAATGTTTTAATCGGGCAGAGTTCGGCAGCCGGACGTCAAAATTGTCGGGCGGCACAGAATCGGCCCGAGTACATTGGCCCGATTCCAGCAGCCGCATGCCGCCCGACACTGCCTGCATTCAGCCAGAATCGGCCCAAATGCCGACCGGAACAACCGGCATCGGGCCGGACATGGGCCAACACTGGCGCAGATGTGATGTTTTCATTTAGCTTGTTCCCACCCCCTCCCCCAGTTCTATATATATATAGTTTTATATGTTATATGATGCTGTTTACAGGTTATACCATTTTCTATTTCAAATTGACACAAAGTAGACATTTTCACATTAATCAGAATTTTATTGCAGCCTACAAATGATCACTTCACATAATATAATCAAAGAACAGAATAAATGGCTTAAATAGCAACACATATAAAGGATAAATAACAAAAGTAGAGTAAACGACAGCAAAATAACATTACGTTTCTCCCTCAACTCTCCTCTACACCTCCCCAGAAAACAAAACGTTGTGACAACCTATTGCTTTGGTTCCCACAACGTGGAAATGTAATTCCCCATAAAGTGGTGACGTTATCTGACCGTCTTGACAATCGGCGACGTTCTGACAACGTAGTCTGGAGTATCTTGAAAATGGCCGCAACGTTGTCACTACCTTTTCTGACAACTTTAATAATTCTGTAGCTTATTCTGGGACATTTAAAATGGCATGAAAATCAGTAGCAGTCAACACTATAACACTGTAAATATTGGCATTTCTGCCCACCCTTCCGGAGTATGGTTTAAACGTCTACACTCCCTAACCTATCTAGCTAGGTCTTGATTGACTGTTTAGTTGCCTATACCTACTTTAGATAAATACAGAATCGTGCGTGTATTTATAAAATACTATTTAAAAATACAACGAACAAATATTTTGCAGTAGACTATTAACATGTCCAGGGGTAGACGTTAACCTTGCACTGATCACCAGCTGGTGTTGGAAAATATATTCTTTGTGGCCCTCTACAATATTTTTTCATGTTCATTGTGGAATTGTGAAAGGCATGCTTTCGGCAACTGAAAAAATGCAGATGCTGCAAAGATCCAAGATTTAATTTTTTTTTAAAAAGAAGTAACAATGAAGAAGCTGCATTTCAGTCCACCACAAACATGGTCGGAACTGCTTACTATGCCGTAAAACATTGCAACTGGTTCAACAACTGTTCAAATAATTTGTGTAGGCTACATAGCCCTGTTGCTGGGGTATAGACAACAAAAACGAGGCTTGTGTACATTTTCACGTTGTTTTATACGTTGTGAATTTGACTATCGACTGACTTGAATTATTTTTTGCATTTTAAATTGATTTGTGTTATTTTACAGCACCACACATGCTCCCGTGCTCTTAACTAAATCCTTTCATTAGGCTACTTCATATTTTTCTTGCCATGTAGCAGCACGAGCGCCCTCTGGCGATAAAAATATAACAGGAATGTAGAATACAATTTGAAATTGCAAGTGACCAATATTTATGTTGCTTTGGAGCCTACATCCTGCACTGTTAAAACATTTCCTTTTAAAAAACAAACAAAAACAAAAAACTGTAAAGAGCTGGCAGCAGGGTTGCCAGCATGTTACTGTGAAATTTACAGTTTTCTGTTGCAGAAATTTACAGTTTGATACTGTCTTATGAAATACAGCATACAACCTTAAATTATTACAGTATACTTTTACAGTATAATACTGATAACAGGGTTAACAGTTAATTGTTGTTTTTGCACTACCTCTACTGGTAAGCATAGCTACAGATTCTTATGGTCAACAAACATTATTGTGTATTGCAATACTAATTTTGTTAAGAGAATGACTGTTTCATGTTAACAGTTATGGAAACCTTGTCAATCTTGCCAAAATAACCCAGTGTCCTACCTCAGTGAAGAAACTAAACATGGCCTTTTCAATTATTTGACTTAACAATTTGAGACAAACACAGCTTCTAAGTGCATCTTACAAAACATTTCTTACTTTATTGTAAAGAAAGTCTTGATTGCCCTTGCAAAACATTTGCACATCATTTGCATGCCCATGGGGAAAAAATAGACAAAGCAGCCCATTTAGGGAAAATAACTTAAATTAACTTAGTCATAACCAAAAAAAATTAATTTGATATTTGTAGTCAAGTTAACACCTGAGTCAAAGCTTTAGTGCTAAAATGTTAAGTAATACAACCACAAGAAACACTCAAATGATCAATGACATGTCAGCATAAACAAATTAACATACATGAATGTTTTTCTAATATGAGGCTGTGTCTGTCCAAAACCATCCAAGTTCTTAACACAAACAGATATTAAACACCAACAGACATGACACATTATCAAAATAAAAGAATGTGACTGTCCAAAACCTTCCAAGTTGTACATGTGTGTGTATGTGTATGAGGGCGAGGGGGTGGGGGGCACAAACTGGTGTTGGGATAGAGGTGAGTGAGTGAGTGAGTGAGTGGGTGGGTGGGTGAGTGAGCTCACTGGCTTAAATGAAGTCCCACTCAAAGTCCATCAGTCTCTTCAGTAGAGTGGAAACATGAGGAGTGACCTTTGTTGTCTTCTTATGAGCGACTTTACCAGTTCTCTTGGACAGCACTTTGTCCCGTCCAGCCTTGGTGCCCCTCTCTGGGTGTATTCCTACATAGCGTCTGAAAAACAATAGTGCAAGTTTAGAGATGGTGTGAAAATTGGTAAAAGGAGAAATCCACTGAAAAATTATGTTTGATTTGTAGAAAAGTAGCTCTCCTCCTGATTACAATGAGCTCTCAGCCAACTCTCTACCTGTAGTGAGAGCAGTGATATAGCCCAAAACTACTGCACATGTACCAGGTATCTGCTTTACTGTGAACTACAACGGCCAAGTGCTTACAGTTTATGGGCAGTGCGTGTCAGGGTTAAAAAGCTTTAAACAGAATGGTACAAAACAGATGAAAATGGGTAAAATGAAGCCTCTGCGCAAAGGGGTTAAGAAGTGCTGGGCCAAAAGATAAATAAATAAAATACTATATACACTGCCTGGCCAAAAAAAAAAGTCTCCGTTGCACCCATCATGCATAGTGCCCACTGTACAAGCCTCTGGAGGCAGTGTTATGATCTGGGGTTGCTTCAATTGGTCAGGTCTAGGCTCAGCAACATTACGCAGCAATAAAATGAAGTCAGCTGAGTACCTGGATGTACTGAATGACCAGGTTATCCCATCAATGGGTATATTCCAGGACGACAATGCCAATATTCATCGGGCTCAAATTGTGAAAGAGTGGTTCAGGGAGCATGAGGAATCATTTTCACACATGAATTGGCCACCAGAGTCCTGACCTTAACCCCATTGACAGTCTTTGGGATGTGCTGGAGAAGACTTCATGGAGTGGTTCGACTCTCCTATCGTCCACACAAGATCTCGGCCAAACATTAATGCAACTCTGGACGGAAATAAATGTTGTGACGTTGCATATGGGTGTCGAAACAATGCCACGACGAATGTGCGCCGTAATCAAAGCTAAAGGCGGTCCAACGAAATATTAGAGTGTACAACTTTTTTTTGGCCAGGCAGTGTATATACAGTGGGGTGCCCAAATTTTAGCACCCCACTGTATTGTACTGAGACTGTCATATTGGTGCATCCCTACCTTTGGGAGTGGGCAAGAAGAAGATACCTGTGATGCAGGCATCACAAGGCTTTTGGAAATGGTCTTGCTACACACACAAGTGGCAATGGACTTGAATACACGTTTGTTCGTTACCATATTCCTTTGTAAATGTTTGTTTAAACACTTACCTGCAGTTGGAGCGCACCCAGCACCGGAGTAGCAGCACTGAAGTAGCAGCACCGGAAAAGAAAACGAACATGCTGTGTTAATAAAAGCTATTTAGAATTCATTAATTCACATCTTTATAGTTATTCTATAACATTATTGTTAGCATTGCCATTGTAAATAGAATAATTTGTGTAGACCCCGGGGTATGTAGATAGTATTAGTTACATGAGGTCAAAAAGGTAGAGAAGTTACTGTTTTTAAGGGCTGAGAGTCTGTGGTCATTGCGGTTATTTCTGTAGGAAAAACTGAAAAGTGGCAAACTCTCTGTGCTGTATACGTATGCATCTCTCCTGTACTGGGTTATAAGTGTGGGGTTTCTCAGTGACTATTTAACTGTTTTAAAATGAGCACCTTGCTGAATTTGTATGAAGGCTACACAGTCATTATTATATGAAAAGCTAAATACAGGAATATATTAAATAAACTTGAATCAGACAAATAACTGTGGTGGCTAGTGATTTTAATAGATAATGTTCTATACGGTTTTTGTATTTATACAGTTTTGCAGGCATGAAAATAAGGGCAGCTCTCTCCAGAGGTTGACATCTATGTACAGTGGGGAAATCACAACTGGGACAATGTCCTACGTCACTTGCAATGTGAAGGAGGAGTTTCCTGTGGACTGGCATATCCTTTGCATGCCACTGACACAATTGAACCCCTTGGAGATTACGAAGCACATCTAACGTTATGTTTGCTCCAAAGTAAAAAGCTTGTTAACAACAATGTTACCCTTATTTTGGTGTTAATAGCTACCATTACCATAACTGAAAAAAAGAAACTAGCTACACAATGCTAGCCAATTGACTTAAAATATATCAAAATCTATTTCAACCGTTTTCAATGGTCTAATAATGCAACGTTAATCATCTCCTTTCGCTTTGGCTATCCGTAATGGATGTCAGCCGGATAGCTACTGTTTAGCTCTATCTAAAAAGGAACACAAATTAAACTTTAAAAGAAGCTTTTACTCTGTGCCACATCTGCTTTTTCTTTACTCTCTGTTAGAAGAAAAACTAAATTAAAAATACCTCTGGAAGCAGCTATCCCGGAGACTTTATAAGACTGCTTAATGAAATTACAACTCAATTAGCATGCAAGAATGTCATGATTTTTAACCCTTTTTCCCTATGCGGTCGTTTTCCTCAGTGACCACGTGAGGGCGCTGCCCTTTTGGTAGATGCTTGCTCCGCCCTGCTTGGATTGCGGAGCTTCTGTTAGCATCCACACCTGTGCGTGATCACCTTGAGAGCTATATAAGCCTCCCGTTTCCTTCGGTTGGGGCTTCTATATTGATTGTTTGTTGATTTGTATTGTGCTGTTTTGTGTGTGGTGTTATTCTGCCCTTTGTATGTTTAAGTCAGTATTATTTTGGTCTAGGTTTTTAAGGAGACCGTTTTGCTCCGTTGTGCTTCACTGGAGTTATGCGGGACTCGCCTATGTGGAAGTAGCTATTAGGACTCGTCCCCCCTGGCGTACCAGCCTATGTGGATGTAGTTATTCGGACTCATCCCCCCAGGCTCTTTTCTGTCCTCGCTTCCTGGTTTTTCCTTTTTAGTCCGTTGCCTAGATTTTGCCTTTCGATGTCTCTTTCTCCTCTCTCTGTCTGCTTTCTTCCGTGAAGGCAAGAGGAGTCTTTGTTT
Organism: Synaphobranchus kaupii; assembly: GCA_029718625.1. NCBI lineage: Eukaryota > Metazoa > Chordata > Actinopteri > Anguilliformes > Synaphobranchidae > Synaphobranchus > Synaphobranchus kaupii. Next base: position 18,308,762 of record CM056382.1, read on the forward strand.
GTTTGTGTGTATCTGTATAGTAGTTTCTTTCTAATTGACAGGGCATTTTTATCATACTGACTTTAGGGCTTTATTTATTTGGTGTGTGTTATTTGTACCTTTCGTGCTACTTGCCTGTTTTAACGTCTCATTGCTGAGGCAGGGCTTATTCTTGCTGGCTCTTTAGTTATTTATCTCGTAGAAGTATGGGACCGCAGATCTCTGCTCTGCTCGCCTGTAAAATGTTTCTCTCTTCTGGGAGATCGGGCGTTCACGCTTCTACTTAGTTACTTAGCTCGTAGAAGTATAGGGTAGCTGTTCTTTGTTCCATTTCGCCTCTGTTTGGTTTTCTTACTGAGAAACCAGGCGTTTGAGCTTCTACTCATTTTCGTGTTACAGTAAGCCAGTTAGTAGCTTTGGTACGTTTGTTCCCTGTTTTGTCTCCTTCTCGTGGACTATGTTCCCCTTTGTTGTGAGTCAGGTTTTTTTAAAAATATTATATTGAGAGGCAGTGCTTGCTATTTTCTATTAAGTTTGCGTTGGTCTGTTGTTGCAGCTGTCCTGTTCGCCCTTTGTCCCTGCAGGACGATTTTGTTCGGAACTGTTGTTCTGTTCGTTCTCTGGGTGTGTCTCCTTATATGGAGCTTGGGCGATGTTGTGGACATGTTTGTGTGTGACTGCGTGTTTCCGAAAATAGCCTCGGAACTTTAGCTCTCTGTTCCTTCGCCTCGTTACATATTCTTTTACTGAGAGGCTAGGGCGTGTGTTTTCAATTAAGCTTGCGTTAGTCATGTTGGACAGTAAAGTTATGGGACGACGGTGCTCCGTCGGCTCGCCTGTAAAATGATTCTCCTGGGAGATCGGGCGTTTACCCCTTTATGTTTTCTGCATTTGACTGCGAGCCTATTAAACTAGCCATGGAACGTTAAATATCTGTTCCTGTTCGCCTCGTTATATTCCTCATCATGGAGAGGCAGGGCATTTATTTTCTACTAACTCGTTTTGGTCTTTTAGCCGGTAACTGTCCGGTGCAGCCTGTCCTGTTCGTTCCTTTTGGTACCTGTCTCCGTACATGGAGTTTGACGATTTTGTTCGGAACTATGGTTCTGTTTCGTCTTTCGGTGCATGTCTTCCTATGGGGAAGATTGTGGACATGTTTGTGTGTGACTGCGAGTCTGAGAGTAACCTTGGAACGTTGGATCTGTTCATTTCGCCTCCTCAAATACTATCGTATTATTTTGTAGTGTTTGTTGACTGTGTGTTTTATTTTTGCCATTACGCTACTCGCCCGTTCTTATGCGTCTCGTTACCGAGACAGGGCGCGTTCTGGCTATTCAGAAACCTGTCCTTGCGCTTATACTTATTGGCGTGTGACAGTGAGCCGGTTACTAGCGTCTGTAGGCGTGTTCGTTGTCTTGTCTCATCCCTTAACTGCGGGGTTTCCCGCCTTAGTGGCCTTAGGGCTTAAAGAATCCCCTTGCTGCGTTTGGCTCCTCCTACCTCACCCATCACGCCCCATTACAAAGAATCCCTACTTCTGATGTATTTAAACTGCAGATCCAAATTGTTTGCTGCAAATTTCCTATGAAATCCCAAATTATTAACATCCATGTAGGGTAAAGATAACATAACAATGTGTTTATCATAAAACTGTTCTTTAGTATATCAAACTGATATGTACAATTTTTAAAGTGGCTGAACATCTAAAAATGTTCAGGATCAGATACATGAGTGTATTGTATTTAATTATGGCACAAATAACCCTCCATATGTAATGACCTGAGGTCGACATGATAATAGCAAGACAAGTATACTGTACCATTTATTTTGCACTCTGGTCTCTCTCATCATCCTCACTTTCCATTGGAGGTAGCCATAGATATTCTGGAGGCTTCCAGTTCCTAATCTTTTGGGTAAAATAAAATCAAATTGTATTTTTAGGGGAAATATGAGGAAAGTTAGTGAAAATATCAAGGAATTGAGGCTGAGAAATCACCCACCCAAAACAGCATAGCATCCAAAGACGATGTCTATCATTTTATCAAATTGTTTAGCATCCAATTCAAATTTTTATACAAACCCCAATTCCAAAAAAGTTGGGACAGTACAAAGTTGGGACAGTGCTTTTATGTGCATTTTACATACAGTTGAAGTCGGAGGTTTACATACACTTAGTTGAAGTCATTAAAACTCATTGTTAACCACTCCACCTAAGTGTATGTAAACTTCTGACTTCAACTGTATGTAAAATGCACATAGAAAGCAGTGATTTGTAAATTCTCTTTTACATACATTTAATTGAAAACAGTACAAAGAAAAGATATTTAATGTTTTCCCTCATCAACTTTATTTATTTTTGTAAATATGATGTGATGCCTGCAACACGTTCCAAAAAGGTTGGGACAGGGACAAAAAAAACTGAGAAGTTCAAAAAACACGTGTTTGGAACATTCCACAGGTAAACAGGTGACGCTATCATGACTGGGTATAAAAGGATATCAAAAGACACTTGATATCTTATTTTCAGGTACTCTTACAATTGATACTATAACCTCTCTGAGCCTCAAACCATCACTCTGCTGCCAGATATGCAGCAGATATGGATGGATCACTTTAAGGGTTGTTTCTCCTGACTCATTTTCCTATTGAACTCTATGGAAAACAGAGTCAGGAGATACCTCAGAACGTTGATGACTTACAGCCATTTAGCCAACCATGGGTCCCATACTATTTCCATGTAATTTACATCGTAATATACAGACGTGCTCAAATTTGTTGGTACCCCTGGTAAAGATGGGTAGAAAGGGTTATAAAAAATTCACCGTTTGGTGAATTAGCTTAATCTCACACTGAAAAAATGAGAAAAATCCAACCTTTAATTGATGTTCATTTATTATGAGAAAAAAAAATCCCTCATCAAGAAATAATTATTTTTAACAAAACCATGTTGGCCACAATTATTGGCACCCCTGCATTCATATATAGAATAAAGTATAAATATTTAATATTTCGTCGCATATCCTTTGCATGCCATGACTTCCTGATGTCTGTGACCCAACAACATCAAAAGACTCTTGATATCTTATTTTCTGGTACTCTTACAAGCGATACTAAATGTCTCTGCATTTGAATGGATCTCTATGGGAATTGGGGGTGGGACTAGATTTAGCTGTAAATTACACTGGAACAGTATGGAACACATGGTTGGCTAAATGGCTCTAAGTCTGACGTATCAAACAAGCCTTAAACCACCACTTTGCTGCCAGAAATACAGTAGATATGGATGGATAACTTGAATGGTTTCTTCTCCTGACTTATTTTTCCATAGAGTTCAATAGCAAAATTTGTCAGGAGAAACAACCCTTAAAGTGATCCATCCATATCTACTGCATATCTGGCAGCAGAGTGATGGTTTGAGGCTTGTTTGATACCTCAGACCCTTGATGACTTACAGCCATTTTACCAACCATGTGTTCCATACTGTTCCAGCATAATTTACAGCTAAATCTAGTCCCACCCCCGAATTCCGAGATCCATTCAAATACAGAGACGTTATAGTATCGCTTGTAAGAGTACCAGAAAATAAGATATCAAGAGTCTTTTGATGTTGTTGGGTCACAGACATCAGGAAGTCATGGCATGCAAAGGTATGCGACCAATATTAAAAATTATTACTTTATTCAATATATAAACGCAGGGGTACCAATAATTGTGGCCAACGTGGTTTTGTTAAAAAATTTAATTTCTTGATGAGGGATTTTTTTTTCTCATAATTAGTGAACGTCAATTAAAGGTAGGATTTTTCTCATTTTTTTCAGTGTGAGATTAAGCAAATTCACCAAACGGTGAATTTTTTCTAACCCTTTTTACTCATCTTTACCAGGGGTACCAACAAATTTGACCACGTCTGTAGTTCCACCCTCCAATTCCCATAGAGATCCATTCAAATGCACGTAGAACATGTTGGAACTTGTTGCATGCATCAAATTTGCAATTAGCGTATATTCACAAAAATCGATAAAGCTGATAAGGTAAAGCATTAAATATATTTTCTTTGTACTGTTTTCAATTAAATATATGTAAAAGAGAATTTACAAATCACTGCTTTCTGCTTTCATGTGCCTTTTACATACTGTCCCAACTTTTTTGGAATTGGGGTTTGTATATAGCCTAATTCATGGTTATCCAAAAATACATGATAAAGTCATTGCTACATCTTACCTGCAAGCCTTAAAATGTATTATTTGTAGTGTAGAAAAACAATGTGCCTCAGTGGATTATGAGATGTTTTTCTTGTCAAAGTATTTCCTTCAGGTTTAAAATTATTGATGTGTGATGTGAAGGTCAACCTTCTGGCAACATTGTCACAACGTTGTTGGAATGCAGAAAACGTTGTGACAATGTTATCTGTTTGCTGCGTCTCTACCTTGGTCCTCCCTCTCAGTCTCCAGCGTTAGTTGGAGCCACCGTTTTATCAGTTTTTCGATCTTGGCTGGTTCTTCCTGACTGCGGCGAGAGAGATTATTATACAACATTCCTTTATGACCATTACCATAACACACGTGTAAATTGTATTGAAATCAATTATGTTACCCTACGTTAAAACTAAGTTGTTTTAACGTAAGTAAAACTATGTTGTTTTAACGTAAGTAACGTCAGTTGTTAGTATGTTTCCGTCGTCAGCTCAGTTGCTGGTTTACCTCGACTCAGCTGCTGGGTTGAGGCTGAGAAGACAAGGGTAACTTCCACCTCACGTTGAACTGTTGGCTACAGCTAACGTTGGCACTAGCGTAACTACACTTCACCAGAGTAAACTTTCCCCTCGTCCATAAGCTAACAAGTTATTGATCATTGATAGTATTACATAATTAACAGTAGCCAGCTAACATCAAGCTCGCTCTAGCCAGCTGCCGATAGCTGTTATTGGCGTGTACGTTTATAGCAGCTAGCATGTAGCTAACGTCGTTAGTAACGACCAAGTGAAGAAATGAGACGAAAATTCATAATGTTAAATTCTCTCGGAATACATTTCACTAACGTTATCCTTACAACCAGTTTACTGTTAACTTTATTTGGCATTTAAATATTACCTTAACCATAAAAAACCAACCTAGCAAGCTGAATTAACGTTAATTTACCTCAGAACCAGGCAGAAAACGGTCAAGACAAGTTCTGAAAGAGAGAGATAATAACGTTAATGTTTTCCTGAATTTGGTGAACCTGAAGACAACCAGAAAATAAACACGTTTAGCTCTAGATATATCTTAAATTACTGTGAACTATAAAATTTAAATTGGACGTGAAAATTTGGTTATGCTATTGTTAAATAAGCCAGTACTTACCCAACTGTGTGCGCTTCATTCTGTCAGTCTCACAGGGAGAAGACTGTTTCACATGCAGTTTATTAGTTTCAGTTATCCTCATGTCACTGATCTGGCTCAGAAGACACTGTGTAGCCTACAGAGCGCTGTCTATAAGTCCTTAATTCCAACTTGCAAAAACTAGGCCTGCCTTTAAAAGTATTGATATCAAAATGTGGCCAAGTTACAACTAACAATATTGCCTATCGTAGCTCACACTAAATAAACTAGCTCTATTCCAAAGCAGTGCTATCCAAACTTTCCTAAATTATTTAATGCAACTTGGCCCTGTGTTTCTTCATCTTAGCATATGAAGAGATTGTGCCTCATGGAACAACATATGATTTCAATTAATGTTTTTAACAGTTCATGAATAATTACACTCCAGAAAGGATATGGTTATACTTTGTTGGCAAGTTTACTTTAGAAAATGTACAGGTTTTAAAATGTTAACTGCTGCTACGGATTTCTTTACAATTCACAGGCAGACATTTATATCAAGAAACATCATGTACAATAGAGAAAGGGGGGATGAATAAATAAATGCAGATAAGTAATAAGTAATAATAAGTAATATTTTTAAAATAGCGTACATATAGCATTGTTACAAACGTATCCAGACATGTTTGTAGGTTCGGAGAACCAAACACCACAACCAAGGAATCTGAAAGCGTATCTCGTTAGAAATACGCCACTAAGCGGACAGCTCCGCAGTAACCGGGGAAAAGAAACAAAATAAAGGGAATAAAAAGCTCCAGGCGTAAGCCGACACAAAATAACCCCAAAAGAGGGCAAACTCGGCACTAGCGAGTAGTAAACAACAAAGGAACCTCACGCACTCACACAAGGGGCGTAAGAGATAAACAAAAGAAAGCCTGTGTAACAAGGGCGAAAGAAAAGGAAATAGAAAAAAGAACCGGTTACCTACAGCTCTAGGTGTGAACGAGGTGAACAAAAGGTAACAGGTAATAATAATAAAAAATAATACCTTGCATTTATATAGCGCCTTTCTATACTCAAATACTCAAAGTGCTTACAGTGATGAGGAGAAACTCGCCTCTAACACCACCAATGTGTAGCACCCATCTGGGTGATACAGCGGCGGCCATTTTGCGCCAGAATGCTCACCACACATCAGCTGAGGTGCAGAGGGAGGGAATGATTATTAGCCAATTTAAACTGGGGTATGATTAGGTGGCAGATTGAAAGAGCCAGGTAGAGGAATATAAAAGGATAAAGAGAGAAGGAAACAAAAAGACTAAATAAATCTTTACCCTAACTCTTTAACCGGACTACCTACGTTTCTGATGAGAAACAACCAGAAACTTAGAGACCGCTATCCTTTACCTTACCGACTCCGATAGTCAATAGCAAAGACAATATCGAAGCGTGGGCAATGCGGAAGCCCTGGGCTATTTATAACCGGCAGGAAATCCAAAACAGGTGAAAGGAATAATTGCCGGGCGAGATACAAACACCGAAACGGATGCAGAAAAATCAGATGATTGCACCGATGTCGTCAAACAAAAGAACGACCGCAGAAACAACAGCAGGCTGCCAGAAACCATGACAATGTTTGTGGGTCAGATGATGGAAAATAAGTAATAGTACTAATTTTCTTAACATAATAATAGTTATGATATTTGCAAACAGAATTTTGTGAACACAAGGATATCTGTGCTCTGTAGGACCACACAGGTTTTGATAGAAATCCAAATATTCCAAAAAATAAATCAATAAATACATAATAATAGTAATTATTATATTACATTTTATTCATTCTGTGCTTTTCATAGACCCAAAGCAGTGGATGCAGAAAATTATTCAAACATGCCCTATAGTGTCATAATTTTTCTGTTTAATTTCTAAGTGCAACACATCTGTATCAGTATTTCCACTATAAATTATTCTCATTTTGCAGTTTGATGTGGAACATACAGTTTCATTGACCATGGTAAGATGGTAAGATGAAGAAACACAGGGCCAAGTTGCATTAAATAATTTAGGAAAGTTTGTATAGTATTGCTTTGGAATAGAGCTAGTTTATATAGTGTGAGCTACTATAGGCAATATTGTTAGTTGTAACTTGGCCACATTTTGATATCAATACTTTTAAAGGCAGGCCTAGTTTTTGCAAGTTGGAATTAAGGACTTATAGACAGCGCTCTGTAGGCTATGCGTGAGTAACTTGGCTTTTTTTTTAAGTCGGAGACGTTTTTGTTCAGATATCACTTATTTTTGGTAGCTAACTAATGATGAACAATGCATGAAGATAATGACATTGAGAGAGACATGCATACGGAATAGTACATGCATTCCAAATAAATGCATGCAGACATTCGGCTAACCATAACGCCCTCTACTGACGAGAATGATAACATTTCTCCTATTAGCGATAGCCCACAATTACATTAAAAGAGTTTGTAGATGAGCTGTATTTAATGTCTAATGAAATACAATGAACAGCACCACCTGAACTATGGATCATGAAGAAGCATGTAAATTAATTAACCAAGTCTATATGGAGACATGCATGCACAATAGGCTAGACGCAAACACAATGTATCTGAAAGAAATACATACAGCCTAAAATATGGAAATACAGTTGTAAAATAGGCGTATTAGAATTCTATAGAAATAACGTTAGGCTATTCAACACTGGCTTGTCGGATGCGTAACTCCAAGCTTCCATGTCTGGGCTACGAGCTGCCGAACTTCATAAGCACAGCATAATACCTTTGCGTTTTTTTTTTTTTCCAGTAGTGTAGTCTAACATTGTCTGCGGGAAATCTTTTGGTACCGGACCATGTAGCTAGGTTTAGTTTAGTTTTCTGTAGTGCAATGGATGTAAGGCATGTTGATTCGCTTCGTAGTAGCCTAGCTTGTACCTGCTTCCTGACTAGCAGCTGACTGACGTTTCTCTGCAAAACTAACATTGGCTAACAAGCTTAATTGGACAACGCATATTTCCCAGGAATCTTAGCCAGCAAGAAAACAATAGATACTACTAAGAAAGTAGCCTACCAGAGATTATTCTTCTGATTATAATTATAATTAAAAGTGTTTGCAGTAAGATACATTGTCTGCAGAGTACCGTAGACTCGAGCAATGTTCGGAGGCTATAGTAATTTTTTTAAAGTGACTATCCATGAATCATATATGTTTAGGGAATTGAAGGTTTATAAATGCGATGTCTTAAGGGATTGCAGCTTATAGTAGGCTATCGTCAATTCTTAATGTATTATCGTAAATTCTTAATTTTCCTTGTAGTTCATTTTATGGTCACATTGTGTTCTGTGTGAAAAGGATAAACTGAACAGAGCTGAAGTGAAGAAATGAATGAAGACATAATAAAGAAATGTTGGCCGAGGCGAGCGTTGAAGGTGTCAGACATGACCGCAGTGGAAGAGGACAGCAGGCTCCACACAGACAAATTCTTTTGTCTGCATTTGTGTGAGATTAAAACACGTAGCCAATGGCACAGTTATTTATAGAATTTATTTTTTACATTAATGCAAGAACACAATGTTAACCAGATGATATTCTGTGTTGAAACTTTTTTCTTTGCTTGACAAATGGCCATGGGATGCCTGTTCCCATAACGTTAGCTAGCCCATTGCATTACTGTCGTGGTGTCCAGTGACTGAATTGTTTAACTAACAGGCTACAAGTGAACAGTTAATATTGTAAACGTGTCTTTGCCTTTGCAATAAAAAAAAAACATTCTTGCATGAGAAAACCAGAACATTTGCACACTGTTTGAGTCCAAAATGAAATTACACTTTAATATCAACCAGGCGAGGTACGAACCCACGTCTCTCGCAATACTAAGGCTTGACGCTACTCATCTTAGCCAGAAAGAAAACAATAGATACTACTAAGAAAGTAGCTTACCAGAGATTATTCTTCTTATTATTATTATAATTAAAAGTGTTTGCAGCAAGCTACATTGTCTGCAGCGTAGCGTAAACTAGAGCAATGTTCGGAGGCTATAGTAATTTTTTTTAAGTGACTAACCATGAATCAGATATGTTTGGGGAATTGGAGGTTTATAAATCCAATGTCTTAAGGGATTGCAGCTTATAGTAGGCTATCGTCGATTCTTAATGTATTATCATAAATTCTTAATTTTCCTAGTAGTTCATTTTATGGTGACATTGTGTTATGTGTGAAAAGGATAAAGTGAACAGAGCTGAAGTGAAGAAATTAATGAATAAAGAAATGTTAGCCAAGGCAAGGGTACGTTGAGGTTCGGACTTCAGTCAGTCATGACCGCAAGAGCAGAGTGTAACACCCTCCCCAAACCAGACAAGAGTGAGGGTTTGGGGAGGGTGTGATATACTGTAGTACAAGTGAAATACAAGTGAAACATTGAACAGTTAATATTGGAAACCTCTTTTGCCTTTGCAATACAAATACGTTAATGTGTTAATGTGAAAATAATAACAGTGTAATAAATTAAAAGTACTTAACAGTTGCACATTGTTTTTGTGGAAAATAAGCATGTGCCCTGCTGGGCTCGAACCCACAATCCTCTGTGTCAGAGACAGTAACTCTGACCATTAGACCACAGTAGCTTCTTGGAAAGAGTGAAGCCATTAGCTATATTGACATTGACATTGAAAAGCGTTATTATTGGGCGATAAGTTTGATGAGCAGGTTTACGGACCATACCCGCAAAGAATAATTCTCCCCATTGGATAACATCGCGACGGAGGCAGGCAGTTTGGCAGGAAAAATAGGAAGAAGACAAAGAAGAAGAAGGAGAAAAACGGCAAAATAACCCAAGTTCGGGCCTTTATTGTGTGGATGTCTGAAGTTGTATCTGAATGCTGTGTGGTTACATGAGGTCAGAACATACAGAAGGTAATGTTTTTAAGGGCTGAGAGTCTATGGTAATTGTGGTTACTTCTGTAGGAAATCCTGAAAAGTGCCAAACTCTCGGTGCTGTACAGGTACGGGGCATGCCCCGCCAAGCCGTAACTTGGCGGATGGCATACCTGCCATCCAAATTATTTATTTGTTTACCTCATGACCAAGTGTGACTGCTGAAGTTGAGCTGTTGGATGCACCACTGGGCTAAGATGAATTCGCCCCCTTAAAGGGATAGTTCGGAATTTTGGACATATGTCTCAATTACGACTTACCCATGATGTAGTTGATTGATGGAAACCATTTTCAGCTAATTCCATGCTGTCCTTCTTTTGGACGTACACATAATTTTTCGGCGGAGCGAACGTGGCCATTGCAACTTGTTGCTCTTCTTTGTTGTTGTAGTCGACCAGTGCCGGCACTACATTTGTAGGTAAAGTATCGCTCCACTGCCGTACTTCCACAGAGAATATAGGTCAGTACAAAGTAAAGGATTCAACGATAGTTTGACTTAAAAAATGATGGTATAAATTCTCAAAATAACCCCGACTGTCGTCGTATTTAATTTGCTTTGGGTGCACTGTGGAGTGTTTAAGTGCGTTTGGTAGTGGATGCTACCGGTTGCCATAGAGTTGCGCTAGCATTAGCAACGTGTGTATGTCCAAAAGAAGGACGGCATGGAATTAGCTGAAAATGGTTTCCATCAATCAACTACATCATGGGTATGTCGTAATTGAGACATTATGTCCAAAATTCCGAACTATCCCTTTAACGGAAGTGCACATATTCAATCCCTTTTTAAAATTAGAATCACGGAAAATAACTGTTTAAAAGTTCGGCCATTTAAAGGTTAAGCAATCTTTGATTTTCTTAAATAAATACGCACATAAATCAATAAAAATAGGTTACATAACTAGGATCACTTCCCTGCTAATTGACTGAAAGATGGATCAAACATAGACAAATGTTTAATCGGAAATTGTTTTATTTTTAATCGTTGCCAGTTTCCACAACATGCCGAGCAGTAACCAGAATCGGCCCGATTCATGTTTGCCAGATCTGGGCGAAACGCCTCAAACAAGAAACGGCCCGAGTGTGGCTAGCCACAGCCGGCCGCATCTCAGAATCAGGCGACTCTGCCGCAGGCCGGAATCGGCCCGAATAACTAGGCCCGTAGCCGACAGTGCCGACACTCAGCCGAAATCGGCACAGGTCCCTAGGCTACCTGGGACATAGCTCACGGCTGCTGCCTGGGTAGCCGAGGCTATCTGGTTTAACCCTTTTTCTAAAGACGGAGCATTCTAATTTCGAAATAATACTTTTCATGGCTTAACATTTAATATCTCTGCCGTCCAATCACTGATTTTATTTCACTCGTCAAAAATGCAATTATCCATTTGCCTCACCAGTCACCTCCGACAGAGCTGACCACCACGGAAAGTGTCTCTTCTAACAACATCACAGTAGCTGGGAAAAAGCCAGTCAACCCCCGAAAGTAAGAGGGATTACTGCATTTATGCTCGTTTGTTTGTATTTTAAAATTGACTTGATAGACCGTCTGTTCCGCCTCCGTATTGATTCCGCCTGTGGTCCCAATCTCGCCATTCCATGAGCCCAAACTCGAACGTTATTCTGTCTGGAGCATAATGTGTTTGCTGCAAAATGTAATTCTCACTATACAGCCCTTTAATGACACAGAAGTGGTTTTATATGTTATGGATTAATGAAATGGCAACTGATAATATATTTATCTATTTGATAGGCTATGGAAGGGTGCTGATTTGGACACAGCCCGGGCGTGCGTCCCAATATTCTTCACTCCTCACCTACTTTCCTCCACTTGTCTCCTACCCGTAAGTATGCGAAACAGCCCGTACGTTTCAACAAGTAGTTGCATGTACAGTATACAATGTACAATGACATTGTGGTTCGCGTCAAGACATTAATGAATATGTAATTAAGATGTAATCAGCAAAACTAGATTAAAACACAAAGATCCGTTTACGGGGCATGGAGGAGAGGAGGTGGTAGTGGAGGAAAGGAGGCTGCACTTTTCGAGTACCGAGATGCACCCCAGGTCGCTGGCCATCGTTTACCTTCATAGAAAATGAATGGACTTCTGGCAAATGGGCGACCAAATCGTTCTCGAACGGGATTTTGAACGGGAGGTAATATTGTTTTCTGGTGCTGCCATCTCCGTCTCTGCATTCAACCAAAGATTATACATCATAAAGAGATGCTCTATTTTCTCCTAACATTAACCATATCAATTCCCAAACAAGTTATCTGGGGAGATTACCCAAAACAAGCGAGTTGTCACGTTATAATCTTTGGTTGGACCAGAGATGATGTTATATGGCTACGCCCTTTTTGTTCACTTGATTTTAGAATATGCTGATCAGTTTGAATTCTAGAACAGCTGGTGGACATAAAAAAATAAATGAAAAAAAATCTCACGCTTTGGGGGCCACTTTGGGGCCAAAATATTACTCCGCGAGCTGTGAGCAAATCAGTTTGACATCAAATAATTGGCCATAACCAAACTTGAGAATCAATTAAATTCAAGAAACTTTATTGTCTATCACATTACAGAAAATCATCTTTAGTCAGGGCTCTAGATGATTTTCTGTCATGGCATGTGATGGACAATACAGGTTTTTTTTACATAAAATATGAAATTTGTATTTCTGCATTCGCTTCCATTGTTTTTCTAACTCAGCCACCAAATACGATAGAAAACTCCATTCAACTTTCCAAGTTCTCAACATGACATGGTTAGTAACTCAAAACATATTTGTAGGAGCCATATTTCAGTTAAAGGTAAAATGAAAAGGCAAATGTATACTGAATGCATTGAGTTATTTAGAATATGACGGTACTTTTAATTTGATGGTGACTTCATTTTCTGCTAATTTTATTTGCATGAACAATAGCCTTTGGGGCACATGGTTGATGTAAGATGGCGTCTTAATAGCTTTGCTGTAAGACAGTTTTTCAGCTGTTTGCTTTTGATAGTGTACCTTTACACTAGAGACTGATGGATGACACATAAAATAAATTAGAGGATAAAATAGAGATTTAATTAGGAATCAAATAGGAAATAAAAAAATAGGAGACTAAAAATAAGGAAGTAAATAACTGAGATATTGCAGTGTAATATACTGTTTATTTTTTAATAGAAAAATTGATTATTGCTTCAAAGTAAAGAAAATGGAAAGGTTTTCGCACACCTTGGTCTCTGGTTTAGTCATTCTGCTGTTGTCCAGTACAACTACTGCCTCCCATCACAACCTACAGAATTCTGATGTACCTGGTCTACCAACGAAAAAGTTAGCCACTCGAGTCAATGGACAACATTCACAAAAGTTCCCATAGACATTTTTAAGCGCTGCAGCCGCTTCTATACGTGACGTGTGTCCGTCCGTCCGTCCGTCCGTTCGTAGCATGAAATTTAAACCGAGGAGTCGCCTAGGCATCACATGCCCGGGAATACAATAGTAGCTTGAGAAAAGCATGCCCAGCTTCAGACAGCTCTATCTCAAAAATGCATGCATGCAAAAAATATGCATGTCACAGCTTAGATATTCACACCGTAGGAATCCTGGGAACCACATGAACATTTTGATACATGTTATGTCTGTGTAGCTTAAAAACTGTAGTCATGGTCACAAGTTAGAAAATGGGTTTGAAATTGAAATTACCAGCTTCCGCTAGAATGGAGTTTTGAACATTCCACCATTTGTGTGAATGGGGAGCATGGTTTTCAAACAACACTGAATATTTTACAAACTAAAAATGTCACAGCTTAGATATTTAGACCGTGGGAATCCTGGGAACCACATGAACATTTTGATACATATTATGTCTGTGTACCTTAAAAACTGTAGTCATCGTTTTGAACATTGAACATTCCACCTGTTAGCAAGGTGAGTCGCCGTAGCAACCCTCCGAAGCAAAATCAATACAAAATCTACCACCAGTGTTCTGCTGGACCCAGTCAGTTATGGAACGGCCCAACAATCCATGCACCCTCTTGTTGAGTTTGGAATTCCATTGTTATTGTTCAAGTAATAACTGTAATCTTTCCTGTTTGTTATCAGAGTACTAACTGTCATATTTCCTGTTTCTTCTGAAATACCAATTGCTGTCCTTTTATCTCTATCTCTCTTTTACATGTTTGTTAAATGCAATGTCTGTAAGTATACTAATTAATAAGAAGCATAATGTAAAAATATCACCAAACCAGAGGCCATTGTTTTTGTACATGTAAACAACACACACATTTTCTATTGCATTTTTTTATATGATTGCTCAAAACCTGCACCGCTTACTTCACCACCTGGGTGTGATTTTTCAATGTTAAACAGGAAATATTGTTCAAATTTTTGTAGAATGTGTATCATTGCACAGCTGCATGTCATATTGCTCTTATATTCTTAAATGTCTTATATAACTGACTTTCTTTAGGCTTTTAAGGGCTCAAACCCCCAATTGCTGCTTGCAGCTATATTTAGGGGATCGAGCAGCGCAGCTGCTGGTACCCTATTGTTTTTGTTCTGATTCTTTTTTAAATTTTATTAGGGGACTGAGCAGTGTAGCTACTGGTACCCTATTGTTTTTGTTCTGATTCTTTTTTTCCCCTCCCATTTCACCTAAAATTCCCGTGAGCTGGTTTGGCCTAGAATCACCAAAATTGGCAGGCTTGTTGGGATTGGCAAATGCTTGGATCCTCTATATTATGATGCAGATTGAACACCTGGTGGCGCTGTAGTGCACGTGACAAAATTTTGACATTGACACGCCCACTGCCGATGCCCCGTTTCACCTAGTCTCACAACATTTAGTATACAGGTGCCGGTTGCACCAGCTGTGCATAAGTAAGAACTAAGCCTAGTTGTAACTTAAATCTCTACTAAGTTACAACTTGCACACTACTAAAATAAAACCTGTTGCACCACAAAATATAGTTAGAACGTAACCCTACAAATAAACTAAATATTTAAGCAAGCCATTGACCAGGAATAATGGCGTAATTAATAATGGCAGACCGATTTGAATAACGTTGACGAATTGCTTTAAAACTATGAACCTCGTCATCGCCAACAATTTTGCGATATACACTGCATTCTCCGGTCTTGTATAACGACGTTGATATCTACGCCTGTCTCGTTTTAAGAGAGAGGACATAATTGTAGGCCAATGAGATTAACAGACATGCTCGCGGCTGATCTCCAGCACGAAACTGCGCTTTAACAACACTGTTAACTAACAGCTTGATCGTGTCACAGTGGCTACTAAGCTGGATTCGCTAATAGAAGTTGGCAGACAGTCTCAAACAACTACTCCTGTAACAGTAGCTAACTAACGTTAGCTGTTCCAACAAAAAAGAACAGCATGAAGTAGCTTTCTAATAATGGTGGGTCAATGATACATAACCATTACCAAGGTAACGTTCCAACAATATCCAAATGCACCGTTATTTCCTGTTTACATTTTTTAATGGTGCTCATTGGATCAATAAACGTTGACGTAATTTTGTGCGACTATACATTAATTTATGAAGAGCTTACGGTCTACTAACTAAATTTTGTGTTAAGGACACATGGTGCAACCAAATTTAGTAGCTCACTAGTTGTAAACTAACTAGTAGCTACTAAGCCTGTAGTGTGAGCTTTACGTTCCAACTTAAGGTAGAACTTACGAATAGCTGGGGCAACCCTACCCAGGTCCCTTTGCTCATGCCGAACAAATTTGCCTCAAGGACCCATAATGTCCGCCATATTGGATTTTCCGCTAATTAGCATTTTTTGTAAAACACTTAAAATGCTACGCCTCCTACAAAATTCAAGCAATTTGCATTAAACTTGGTATGTGCACTCAGCTCACAGGCCTTCCTTAATTTTGTCAAGAAATGGCCAAATGACGAGCCAATGAATCTCAAGACAGAAAATTATGAAACTTGGTAGTTCTGTTAAGAGAACTATCAGGACTTGATCACTGCAGTTGTAGCCAAATCAAGCAACTATCAAAGGCACTTTAGAGATCCAAATATAAAAAAATATTTAAAAATTCACTAAATGCAAAGGAACACTGATTTTTAAAGGTGCACTATGTAGGATTTTTAGCCTGGCTGTAGTCCTGTGTTTACAATCAAGAAAGTCTCTTCCTCCGTTCTAAATCACACCCACTCCCCTCCGTTGAGGCAGAGATTGTATAGCACAGGCAAGAAACAGGCGAAAAATGTCAAGCAAAGATAAAATGAAAATAACGTTTTCAGCAACATTGTTCTATACGGTAACAGCAATTGGGTAGTGTTATAATGATTAAATGAACACTTTTGAAATAGTTTTGAAGTCCTCAGCTCCCCACCATCGACCCCTGCTTTATAATTTATGCATTCATATACTGCATGTCGCTTTGATTAAAAGCATCTGCTCGGAAGCATGTATTTGGTTCATCGTTACTGCCGTCTCCGACGAACGCAGTTGTAATTGGCGATTCTATGTTCGGAACGTAAATGTTGCCAGTGGTTTCATGGATTTTAACGTGAAGCCTACTGTTTTCCTGGTGTGAGAGTGGATGACATAGGTTACAACATCAAGGTCCCCTGATCATTTAAAAACACTCTGGAGCTGTAATCATTCATGCAGGCAGAAATTACACTAGGTTGAGAAAATCATAAGTTTTAAAGACTGATTTTATTTCATTATAGGCCTATAACTGCATTAAACCCATTTGCAAGCTTAATTGTGATCTCAGGACTGCTTCCTGTTTTAAACCGTGGCAGTCAGAAATTCAGCCAGCTCAGTGCCCTAAATCCCAGTGTTTGGCTAACATTATTCTGAAATGTAAGGCAACAAAATTCCTTTGTTTGAACGATGTAACCTTAGCTAGCTTGCTAGCTAACGTTAGCCTCAAAACAAAGAATACCTTACCTAGACGCACATCGTTTCACTAAAATATCTACCTAGCAATCTAACGGTAGCGAAATTTGAACACATTCATTGATTCAGTCACAAAATTGAATAAACTCTTCTAAAACAGATATCTGGTTAGATAGATAACTAGTAGCCGTGATAAATTAGCTAAGGTTAGCTAACGTTAGCTGAAGCTCAATGCTTACCTGTTCAGGAGAAAATTAGCCAACTCAGCATCCGTCTTGAAATCCTTCTGGGCTCTAAGCTGTCTCCATCTTTCAAATGCAACTCCAAGATTTACCCGTGTTTTAGCACGGCTCTGGTCTTGGAGCTTTTTCGGGACGAGGCTTTTTAGGTTGGGTAGAAGCTAGTACAATCTCAGTTGATCCAGTTCGTTTGCTTGCTTCCATGGCTGCAGAGCGCTGTGTTTGTGTGCCAATTTGTTTCATATCGGGCAACCGGGGTGTCGAAATGGGAAGTGGGCGGAGTCAACTCGGAGACAATCGGGCAGTGGGCAGAGTCAACTCGGAGAATAGTGAATCACACAGGACAAAAACAGACGTTCTGACCCAGAATGGAAATTTCAATGGAGAACATACTGGCTGTAGCATTGTTATCGGAGAAGCCAGTATTCCGGCTTAGCATGTTTCCTTAATCTCTGATGACATATCATGGTAATTCGAGTCTGGGGAGGAGGGGGCGGGCGGAGACAACTCTCTCCAATATTGTGAATTTGGACTGCATTACCCATTTTAAACGCTCGGTGTCAATGTTACATATAGCTCCTTTAACCGCTTGGCTGATTCTTATGAAACTTGGTAAACCTCACCAAATTTGGTGGCGATAGGCCAGTTGGTGGCGCTGTAGTGCACGTGACAAAATGTTGACATTGACACTGCCGACCCCCCCGTTTGACCTAGAGTCACAAAATGTGGGATACAGGTCCCTCTCCTCATGATGAACAAATTTACCTCAAGGAACCATGAAGTCAGCTATATTGGATTTTCCACTAATTAGCACTTTTTGTAAAACACTTAAAATGCTACTCCTCCTACACAATTTGTCCAATTTGCATGTAACTTGGTGTGTGCACTCAGGTCATGGGCCTTCCTTAATTCATTACTTTTCTAAGGCTTAGGTCAAGAATTGGCCAAATTATTTTTCACGTGGTGGCGCTATAGAGATCAAAATTCACTAAAAATCATTGACACACCCACTGCCGATGCCCCGTTTGATCTAGAGTCACAGAATTTGGTGTACAAGTCCCGCTGCTCATGCCCAACAAATTTTTCTCAAAGAACAATTAAGTCTGCCATCTTCAATTTTCCGCTAATTGGCATTTTTTGTAAAACACTTAAAGGGGAACTGAAACGTAATATGAAGTGAAGGTGATAGGGTGGATGCATTTTCAGTCTAATACATATTCCAGTTCTCAAATCTGACGAAACGGTAATAATGGAGAAAACGTTAAGAATAGTTTATCGTTTTTCCGTTAGGGCGCAGCCATGTTTAGTTTTCGTAGTCAGTGACGTCACTGGCATGATATGTCTAGCGTTCGAGCACCTATTACCGACAGGGTTCGCGGAAAAACAGCAAAACGTAAACCTATTTGCAACCGTAAATAAAATGGGGTAAATATCAGTAACACCCCGGACGTCCGCCCATTGTAGCATTAGCTCCTAGGGGACGTGTAGCCTACTGATCACCCCTCGCGATTAGTGTCGTGTTCTTTATTTTTCTCAAATTTTCTTTCTATGGTAGGCTATTTTATCTTCTCAAAAATAGGTCAATGATCCCATGTATTGTTTCTTCTCAAACGCTTTAATTAAATGGGTTGACCAATTAATAGACACATTGAAACATAATTCAGTCATTGCATTTCAGCATTATAATGGAGGTAGCATGATCATTATAATGGAACTTGATCATGCTACCTCCAGAACAGAAGCGCCTTTACACAAAAACGGCAGCATTCATACTCACTCAGAGCAAAGAAAATGTCTAGTATTAAAAATGATCACACAATAGCCTGCATATCTTGCATCATTTCAAGATGTTCTTTTCTTAAGAAAACGTATGTAAAGGGACGTGACGTGTGAGGTGGGAGGAGCCAAACGCAGCAAGGGGATTCTTTAAGCTCTAAGGCCACTAAGGCGGGAAACCCCGCAGTTAAGGGAGGAGACAAGACAAGAACACACGTACCAAAGCTACAAACCGGCTCACTGTCACACACTAATGAGTAGAAGCGCAAACGCCAGGTTTTCAGCAAGAAAATGTGGAAGTAAGCTGTTTTGTGAAACTGTTCTGTAGGCCCAAGAAAGCCTCATAAGCAAGCTTTTATATAAATAATTAATTAATACAGTCAAGATCTAGTGGAAAAGTACTGAAATGGGGGGGGGGGTGGCGAGAGGATGCAGGATAGTTCTCTGTCAGCAAGGACGAGGGCATCTAGCATTCCAGTCAAAACAGGAATGTTTTCCTCCTGTGTTCCATAACTAAGCAGGAGTTGTACTTATAACAATGGATAAGATAGATCATGCTGACCGAACAGGTGGGAGAAGAATAAAAAATAAGGGAATTAAGGAAAATTTCATGGTCTGATTAAAAGGCACAGGAGGAGAGGTCACAAACAATTGTATTTGATAGATCAAGAGTGCCCCCAAGCGCATAGGGTAAGAACAGGTGATATAACATATTTATTTTTTGCCTAATTTGTTATTGGATAAAATAAGATATTATGAAAGGGTGTTACCACATATTATTGGTGTATTAGTAACGTAAAGGAGGAGTTATGATATTATATAAGCTAATGTTTGTTTTTGTTCGGGGAATTCCGAATCCTCTGCGTAGGTTTAAGGTTTTCCCACGTTGAATCAACGTTTGACCGTTTAATAAAAGATTAAATTTAATAGAAGATTCTGCTATTTCCTTCATCTTTATCGTGAGAATTCTTCAACTCGAAAACCCATCTCAAATTGAACCTATTGAGGAGAGAGTAAAGGACTTCCCTCCGCAAAAACCAAATAAGGCCAATGGAACAGAGCACAAGGTTCCCATACTTCTACGAGCAAAGTGACAGAAGAGCCAGAAACAACAAACGCCCTGTCTCGGCAACGAGACACATAAGAACAGGCGAGTAGCATAAAAGGTACACATGAAACACACACAACCAACAAACACTGAAAACGAATAGGAATTAGTATACCAAGAGGCGAAAGGAACAGGGATCTAAAGTTCCAAGGCTACTATCGAGTGCTCGCAGTCAAACGCAAACATGTCCATAGCATCGTCTAACACAAATTAAATAGAAAATAAATGCCGTGCCTCTTGATAAAGAGGAATGTAACGAGGCGAAGGAACAGAGATAACGTTCCATGGCTAGTTTCATAGGCTTGCAGTCAAATGCAGAAAACATAAAGGGGTAAACGCCCGATCTCCCAGGAGAGAGAAACATTTTACAGGCGAGCCGACGGAGCACCGTCGTCCCATAACTTTACTATCAAACATGACTAACGCAAGCTTAGTAGAAAATAAACGCCCTAGCCTATCAATAATGGGAAATGTAACGAGGCAAAAAGAATAGAGCTAACGTTCTAAGACTATTTTCAGAAGCGCGCAATCCCGCACACACATGTCCACAACATCACCCAAGCTCCATATAAGGAGAGACTCACCCGGAGAACGAACAGAACTACAGTTCCGAACAAAATCGTCCCACAGGTAAAAAGGGCGAACAGGACAGCTGCAATAAAAGACCAATGCAACCTTAATAGAAAATAGCACGCACTGCCTCTCAATAACGGGAAATGTAACGAGGCGGAGGAACAGAGATAACGTTCCATGGTTACTTTCATAAACGCGCAATCAAACACAAACATGTCCATAGCATCGTCCAAGCTCCATATAAGGAGGGACACACCCGGAGAACAGAACTACAGTTCCGAACAAAATCGTCCCGCAGGTGAAAAGGACGAAACAGAACAGCTGTAACTAAAGACCAACGCAAACTTAATAGAAGATAACCGACCTGCCTCTAAGAATAATTAAAACCCTAAAGTCAGTATGATACAAATGCCCTGTTTCTTAGTAAAGGGCAATAGATCTAGGCAAAACGACAAACAAAGGACAGACCAGAAAGCGGAGACTGAAATGAGCACACAAAACAGGAATTCAACCTGAAAGCTCAAAGCACAAAGGCAAGTGCCGCAAAACTCCAATAAAAGCACAACGGAGCAAAACAGTCTCCTTAAAAACCTAGATCTAATCATACGATTAAAACTTTAAAAGGGCAAAATAAACCGCACACAAAACAGCACAAATAATACCAGAAAATACACCACAGAACAAACAATCACAATCAACAATTAATATCGAAGCCCCGAATGAAGGCAACGGAAGGCTTATATAGCTCACCGGCAACCATGTACAGCTGTGCAACGTTGAAGAGACTTCTTCGCGAGAAGAAGCAACGGAGCCAAAACTCCACCAACGAAGCAGCGCCCACGTGTGGCGACCGAGGAGCACGACCGCAAGGGAAAAAGGTCATAAACCATGACAACGTAATCTAGTCCTTTTTAAAAAGGTGCACTCGTGTTTGTACCATTATAGTCCATGGGCCAGACCGGATATCGGTACCATCTGGGTGGGCAAATTCTAATTGTGATTTTTTTATTCCTATACATCCCTAGTTTATGTTTTGATATGATAGACCTTTGGGACTGGTAGCTTATTAGTGGTTATCACCTCATGAAGTCATCCCCCCCCTAAAGTAAATTGCATTTTAGACGCACCTGCATATCCTGGTTTAGGCTCATGGTCAAGACATTTGTCAGTGTTTCATATCATTTGGTATCATTTTAAAGGGGACATTCTAAGCTTTCATTGAAGCCCATTGGTGAATCTATCTGACAAAGATAGAGGTCACTGGTGCTCTTCAAACTGTCAATGACACACATTTTCCCACAATTTTCGCCTAAACTATATACTGTCTTTTATCCCTGTGGCATCAAGGAACATGTCCTTGTTCACAGTCTCCTCGATAGTCTGATCCAATTTGGACGGAGAAGCCTCCCTGCAGGAAGTGGGCATGTACTTCAGGGTGATCAGCTGGCAGTTGTGACATCTTGGCATAGTAGTAGGACAGGTAGCGTGCGTAGTTGAGCTTGTCGTAAGCAAAACACCAAGAGATCATCTCTTGGATGCACGCAAGGTGCAACATCCAGTTGCCTTCTCTAGAAGCACGAATCAGCCCCAACATGATCTCTGTCATATCAAGGTAAGACATCCAGAAAGCTGAAAGACCATGTTGGCTTCGGAGCGAGTCTAGGTAGACCCGGAACAGTTCCATGGTGAGGGTGAATGAGGCATTCTCAAGAAGCTCTGTGAGTGACGCCTGACGGACATCATGATGGAAGCTGGCAATGCTCCTCAGGGCTTCTTCCACATGGCGAACCTCTGTTGGATGTTGGTCCTTTAGCCACAGAAGGAAGCCTTTCCATGCAAGCCTCATCAATGCTTCATAGACAACCTTGTGCAGCCTGACAGCTCTGTTGTACTTTCTGCCTTCCATCACACCAACTACCGACCCTTCAGCAATAACACCAGACTCCACACAGAGGTCCCTCAACCCTGCATCTTGGAAACGTTTCCCCAGAATGGAAAGTAGATTGCAAATGGTGTGGAACACACCCATCCTGATAACAATGTTTTTGAACTTGTCATGCTTCCATACTATTTCTGCTGCCTTGGCGTAGAGTGCTTAGTCAAACACACAGACAATTGTCTTTAAGTGCAGGGACTCCATGATGCCTACTGTCTGGTTTAGTATTTCATACACAGTAGACAATTCTGTAGCAGGAGCATTGATTGTTGGCAGATAGCTGACAGTGTCCTTTACCACTGGGACATCATTGCGGACCTGGATGTTGCACACAGTCTGAACTTCTGGGGCTGACATTCGAGCAAGCAGCCAGACAAGATTATTTTCCTTTGCATCCTGGACCTGTGTGGTAGTGCCAGCATCTAGACTTGGGGTCTTTGGTGGCCCCACTCTTTGTCCAGAATTATAGGTAGGCAGCATCAGTGCTTTGGGG
The DNA here is from genome assembly GCA_029718625.1 of Synaphobranchus kaupii. Classification (NCBI taxonomy): domain Eukaryota; kingdom Metazoa; phylum Chordata; class Actinopteri; order Anguilliformes; family Synaphobranchidae; genus Synaphobranchus; species Synaphobranchus kaupii. The sequence continues at coordinate 18,331,982 of CM056382.1, forward strand.
CTGATACTCCTCTTCTTTGACTTGGTGACTGTAGGCATGATCCTTTGAGCTACAGGTCCAATGACTTTTGCCTGGACAGCTATGCCATTGACTCGATGAGAGGTTCCTGCTCCAGTAACTGTCTCCTCTAGCCGGTCTATGTTGTCATAAGCCAGGGTGGTGAAGACATTTTGGTGAATATTTTCTGGTAGTGGTATACCATCCCTTGACAGTTCCATCTTCTGCAGACACAGTGCTGTGTCAATCTCTTCAACCTGTGAATAGGACACACTGTGTCCGAGCCGATTCAAGGTGTGTACCAGTTCTGTGTTTCCTGTCAAGGACTTCACAGCAAATGGCAGAAGTAGGTGTTTTGGTGGCTTGATTCTGCCACAGGTGACTGCAAAGATCAAGTCACTGCCAAAGGAGGTGGTAAGTCGCTTTACCCTTTCAGATGGACTTGTGCACTTGCAGTTTCCAGTCAGTAGTGTTTGCAGAAATTGAGTGATTGATTCAGGAATGATGAATTCATCTTGTTCTACATCAGGTGGCCACACTTTTTTGGTGTCTTGTTTTTGTATCTCATTTCTCATCAGAAAAGCTGCTTTTGTTACAACATCCCCAAAGTTGACAGATCTGGAATGATGTAGTTCCATATTCAAGGAGTGCGCAGTTTTGGCCAACTCAGTCATTGATAGGCTGTCTGGGTACAGAAGAAGCTTTCCATTATCATCAGGAAAGATATGGATGGATCCGCCAAGTTCGGTTTCCATCCTACGGCGGAGGTGTTTCTTGGTTGAGTCCTTGATCTGGATGATACCAAGAGACTTCATGGATGAGTGTAGTCTTGATGAGAAGTATGTCATAGGTAGTACTTCTGGGTTGGGAAAGAGTTCATTCCTAATGTATGAGAACAGTTCCTCATAGGCATGTTTTTCTGCTACCTCATACTGCGCTTCTGCATCTCCAATTTGTTCCCTTGACTTAGAGCTGGTAGCAGGCTCTCCACGTGTATATGCACGGTAGCAGGACCTATGATAATGGCCCTCAGCAGCAACAAGCTCTCTACTAGTGATAGTAATCATCCTTTGGTCCAGTTTGGTGACTGCTGCTTTTCGGATCCGGTCATCCGCACGTAACTGAACACTGTACAAGAGGTTCTGTCGTTTTTTGTCCCTTCAGGTACTTCCTTGATTTAGCACAGAAGATACACGTTTCATCATACACCATTGAATTGCTAGGCGCATCTCTAGATGATTGTCTTGAACTTACTTGAGCAGTTCCAGAGGCAGAAGCAGTTTTTTTGGTGATAGAATCCAGGGATTTCTTCAAAGTGAAAATACTACGGCACTGGCGATGATACTGCACTGGTGGAATATCTCCCTCACACAAGTATTTGGCTAAGTTCAAAATTGGGAGATGTTGTCTGATTTCTGCTGCCCTCAACAAAGTTTTCCATGAGTCCATGTTTTGGGGTGACACCAGCTTTGTGTCAGAATCCTCATCAGAGCAGTGGATGATACAGTCCATGCGGGCTCGCTTTCTTGGCAGGTCGCTGCTGCCTTCACCTGAAGTTGGATCCATCATTACAGTACTGTGCCTCTCTGAAACAGAGGAATGAATGTCTGACATGAAATTACCAACTTTAATTGTCCTAAACTGAAATATTATCAGAGCGTCGTAATATGGGCCCTGCCTGCTGGTTCAGTGCTGCCAATCAAGGGCACAGATCTCATTACAGGCAGAGGGCAGGGCCTCTGCAGATAAATACACTGCCACAAACTTCTAGTGGGTCATAAGTGATGATTGAGAGGTTTTTTTTTAGAGTCTATACATAGATTTTTAGGAAAATGCTGCATATTCCGCCTTTAAAATATGAATCGTTACCATGTAAGATGTAGCTCCTTCACATCCACTTTAAACAGTCACCATCAGAAATCGGAATGAGTCTCTGAATTTCTTAAAGTCCCTGTAAAGATAAAATATATAATAAATATGTGTTTTGAGTTTGTCATACAACAGAAAAAGGTGTTATTAACCACTTAGCCAAAATTGAAAATCTCTGCTCTGAAACGTTTAAGTTAGCTAGCTAGACAATTGTTATCATGTAAGATGTAGCTCCTTCACATCCACTTTAAACAATCACCACCAGCAACCAGAATGAGTCTCTGTAAAGCAAAAATAAATGTGTTTTGAGTTTGTCACACAAGAGAAACAGGTGTTATTAACCACTCAGCCAAATTTTAATGATTAGAAATGTTGGCAAATAGCCCAAGTTGATACTACATTATAAAACCTTGTCTCACTCCTGTCTCAAGATAAACTAGCTAATGTTACCTTTAAATATGGCTCTGGCTGGGGATAAATTAATCCTCTTTAGGCAGTTAGTCTAGCTAGCTAACTAGCTAGCTAAACTAGTTAGCTAGCTAACATTACCTCTAAATATGGATCTGGCTGGGGATAAGATAATTCACTTGAGGCAGTAAATAGTATGGTTATGTTTTTTTAACATTTTATTCAAAAGGTTGAACAAAATTACTTACAAGGGCATCTGTCACAGCTGATGGTCCCAGCAGTCATCTGTCACTAGAGTCGCGTGCTAGAGGGATGGAATCTGACAAAACCTTCAAAAAGTGTTTGTTATTTATTTCAAATTATTTCTAGCTACTATTACTATTATTATTAATAATACTACTATTAATAGGCTACTGTGTATTTTCAATTACATCATTTATTTAGATATAATGTATAGCCTATTGGGGGAAATTATGTTTTCTTTCCCCCTCAACTGTCTGGTCCATGGACTAAGGACTCAATGAAGACAATATGTGAGAGATTTCTGCCCAAGTCATCCTTCTAATTTAAGGCCTGTAATCACATCTCACAATAAAATAATATGGCTATATTATACATTTCCTGAATCCTTGGAGTCCTGTGAGTATTCCAGTTTTTGTCTTTTGTGTCTCTGATGTTCCTTGATGCCACAGGGCTAAAAGACAGTATATAGTTTAGGCGAAAATTGTGGAAAAATGTGTGTCATTGACAGTTTGAAGAGCTCCAGTGACCTCTATCTTTGTAAGATAGATTCACCAATGGGCTTAGAATGAAAGCTTAGAATGTCCCCTTTAAAATGATACCAAACACAATATTATGAAACACTGACAAATGTCTTGACCATGAGCCTAAACCAGGATATGCAGGTGCGTCTAAAATGCAATTTACTTTAGGGGGGGGGGTGACTTCATGAGGTGATAACCACTAATAAGCTACCAGTCCCAAAGGTCTATCATATCAAAACATAAACTAGGGATGTATAGGAATAAAAAAATCACAATTAGAATTTGCCCACCCAGATGGTACCGATACGTCAAATTTTGGGTCTTGGCCCATGGACTATTAATGTCAAACAGTTAAACAATTACTATCCCCTATCACCATGAATGGAGGTTAAGTCAAGGCTACGTTGCATTATGGCCTGCATTGCCAATTTCACCAGGAGAGGGCACCATTTACCAAAATATAACAGTAGTACTTGCATAGTTATGCCCTTTACTCCTCATAAGAGTAGGTTATCTATATTTTGTGACATTCGATGCAAACCACGTAGCCTACACTCTTTAACTGGATAATTATTGGGCCCCCATAATCAAATGAGTTATCAGAGCAAACGTTAAAAGGTGTGTGATAAATACATAAATCACATCTTGTCATTATGATGGTGGTTACATCAAGTTATTTGCTGGAACATTTGACGCATGAAAACATTTAATATTTAAATATAAAGTATATCTTATTTTAAAACTGCACATGAACAAATTGATGTAAATAATAATAATAATACATTGATGGCCGCCGACATGGTCCAGTAGCTTACGATACTACCGACTAACGAAAGATTTACTGCAGGTCACGTTTACGCAGTTGGCTATGGGAACAAGTATCCATTTGTCAGACACAGAAAACGTATGTTTTGAAACTAACATTTCTTTTCAAAACATCGTCACTAGTCTCAATCTCACACAAAAGCGGCCAAAAACATACGTCTATGTGTAGGCCTACCTATGTTGTCCTGTTGCGGTTTAGCTGGCAAGATTTCTTGATTCATTTGCGAGAGGATGTGCATTTCAGCTCTGTTCGGGTTACGGTTTTCACACATCACACAATGTCCACCATAAAAATGAAGTAGGCTACTAGGAAAATGAAAAATTAATGATAATACGCAAGCCCTTACGGGATTGGGTTTAGATACCATCAACAACGGCAAAAGCCCTGATTAGAAACAAACATTTGCTTTTTGGGTCAACCCTGTCTAGAAGCTGTCTACCATTTAGCAGTCTGTGTGTTTGACAAATGCTGCTCATGCCGCTCGGTCCCCCGGGAATCGCTGCTTGCAGCTATATTTTATTATTATTATTAGTGGTGAGCTACGATAGCACAATATTGCTTGTTGTACTTGGCCTCATTTTTTTAACAGCAGGCCAAGTTTTTGCAAGTTTTAATTAATTACTTCCGTACTTTGTAGGCTACGTGCGGAGTAACTTGCCATTTTTTGTACATTGAAAACGTTTTTTGTTGAGATACAGATTACAGGAACCTTGAAGGGTCACATCAATTCACCTTTGTCACTGAACCAGCATGTTTTGTTTCTTTACATTTAAATCACTAGTATCAACTGGCTATCCCAGGATGAGGCAATGTATAGTACAGTAACTCTTCTAACCTATCACCGGGATGTATATATCACTATATATCACTCTGATATATTCCATTATTTGTGAATATTCCTATAAATCACTTTGTCATTTTATACATGCCATTTTTATTTTGGATATCACTGATTTTAAATTGGGGGAGTTTTATAAATAAATGCATTACAGCAGTGGTGACTTTAAAACAGGCATTTCCTCTCTTATTTGACACTTGCTATAACTCACTGCCAGCGTATGGGGCAATGAATTATGACATGCTTTGTGTATTAAAATAGTGCTCTATGTCCTTGTCCACCTTAGATCAAATTTCTTTCGACAGTTTTCATTGAGTTTTTATACAGGTAGTAACACTGTAATACCATTTTTAAATATCTTTCAAACATCAAAGATATTTCTATCTATGTTTAACATGTATCATTACTATCATTACTTATATCTCTGAACATGATAAAAATGTTATTCTTATTTTATTTTATGTATTTGACAGTCCTATGTGAATCACCCTTGCATTTATGTGTCTAAGTGTGGGTACATAGTGGACCACATAGATGTGTGATACATCTGGGCCTGCTGTGTGTGAAATGTGTTTGCACCCATGTGTGCACATTTTTGTGTCTGCACACATTTGCGTAATTGTATGTGCATGTGTGTGTGTGTGTGTGTGTCCTACATGAAGGTGTGGTTTATGGGTGCATTTGTGTGTGCGCACATATGTGGAAGGATATGGCTGTATCTTTTTCTCACTCTCTGGGGAAGATTATTGTGCTGTGCTCAATGCAGAAGCAGGACCAACAGGCCTAATCTTTTATCATCATCCACATTTTCCATGGTTGTGTCTCTTTCTTCCCTTCGGCCCCAAGATTTTAGCAGAGGGCAAAACTTCACCTTGACCTGGGAATGAGGTGACCAGACAACCCATGGTTTTATCATATTAAAATTAAAAAATAGGCATTGCCTCTTCTTGTCTTTGTATGGTGTTTGTACAGCATGGGCTGCAGGCGTAGCATTCAGGCTCTCCAAATCTTCAAGCCCTTCTTTCAAAAGAGATTTGAGGAAATCAGTGCTGAATGGCCAGTTGGAGCTGACAGCAGTGTTTGCAGGCAGTGGAGATGGTGCAGCAGTTTCATACAGGCCAGGGAGGACGCCTGGAGAGATGGCAGTTGGCACTAATTAGGAGGTCTGGACTAAGCAGAGTTTCAGCCTTGCAGATGTGATGAATACTAATGCTGCTGGACCTTGAGCCACTGTTGGTGTCACTGCTGGTCTGTCTGCGCAAACACAGATGCACATGCAGACGACTGCTGGAGGTTAAAGGGATAGTTCGGAATTTTGGACATAATGTCTCAATTACGACTTACCCATGATGTAGTTGATTGATGGAAACCATTTTCAGCTAATTCCATGCTGTCCCTTCTTTTGGACATACACACGGTGCTAATGCTAGCGTAACTCTAAGGTAACTGGTAGCATCCACTACCAAACGCACTTAAACACTCCACAGTGCACCCAAAGCAAATAAAATACGACGACAGTCTATCGGGGTTATTTTGAGAATTTATACCATCATTTTTGAAGTCAAACTATCGTTGAATCCTTTACTTTGTGCTGCCCTATATTCTCTGTGGAAGTACGGCGGCGGAGCGAACGTGGCCATTGCAACTTTGTTGTTGTAGTCGACCAGTGCCGGCACTACATTCGGAGGTAACGTAAAGTATCACTTTACGTATCAAAAAAATACTTCCTTGTTTTTATATCTTACAATTGGCGCCAATTTTGGTTGTTTGTCATTACATTACTTAAGAAAATTGTATGAAACCATAACTCAGTCAGATTTAACGTTACCTCCCTCTCACTGTCTTGCCTTTTAAAAATGGTTTGGTCACGCAGTGTAGCCTATTTTAAATAGACTAACTAGCTTGGGTACATTTCAGATTTGCATCATGATATACATGGGATTGAGTTTGTTAAAGGGGTAATAAACACTAAATCAAATATTTTGAGTTATAAAGCAGAGTATCTTGCCTCCATTTCAAAAAAGAAGCATTCGCTGAAATCCAAACTGAAACGTTTTGTTTGAGCCACGTCTACGCAAGCAAGTCAATGCCCCCTCTCTCCCTCTTCTTGATTGATGGGTATTCAAACTGCGCAAATTAACGTTAGACGGGATTCCGTTTTCATGATGCGTTACCGAATGGATCTATCGCCCCTCCCCCCAACTGTAAGTCCTCCCTCCTCCCCCCTCCCGTCTGTTCTCGCACTCGAGCCCAATTCGCGTCTTTTGAAATTGTGAAGTGGGTGGAGACGGAACAAAAGCAGGTGTTTATTACCCCTTTAACGTTAATGAAAGGTTACAGCTGTAACCATGTTCTATGAGTTCCGGATGAGCATTAGGGTCGCCAATATGGATGGACCTTCTGGGTCAGATGCATGACGGTCCCACCTGGGGTGCAGCGACTTGGCGTTTAATCAGCGTTGAAGTGGCCTGGCTGTCAGGAGTCTGAGAGGCATGACTGCTGAGCCGGCCGAAATTAGGCCCATAAACCTCTGAAAGTCCTCATTTCGAGGAACTGATTCACTTGGAACAGCAGACCGATGTATTCGATTGACTGTACTGGAATCAGCTGGCTCTTGCTGTAATTGACGTTGATGCCCACCATGCAACATGGTCCAACATCTCGGCAATGTGTGTGAGCACCATACCGTACAATTGTGTGCATATCAGCCAATCGTCTAGGTATGGTATGTAAGCCCCCTCAGCCTGAGCGGCGATAGAACCATGCTCATGCAGCGAGTAAGTACACATGGGGCTAGAGACAAATTGAACAGGAGGGCATTGAACTCGTATGCCCAACCTCGGAATGCAAATCGTAGGAAAGATGATGCTCCACCCCGACAGGAATGTGGGAGTATCTTTTAATTCCACAGCCGCGAACCAATCCTTCCTGTTCGTATGGCGTGTATAACGGTCAACGTCCGGAGCATCCGGAAAGTGTATAGTTTAGATACATATTTAGGCCTCTCAGATCCAGTACTATTCTCTCGTGAGAGCCTTCCCATTCACCAGCTGGTGTTGGCAGCCTGACCGCCAGATGGACCTACGGGGTTATGTCGTGAGTTCGGTCCCAGTGCACAGGTGGACAGACGACAAAAAGCTCCCCTGCCATACGCAGGTTGTACAAAATGTTGAGGGGGGGCATCTGTGTCTTAACGCCTCCACAGACCGTTCCAGTGCTTGTCTGGCTGCTTCAGAGAAAACCTGGCCGGGACAACCGGCCAGTCTCTGATTCTTATTTCTGTGGCGTCTGGTAGGGGCGACTTGATGCCGAGTCACTGTGAGAAGGAACATTGCTCGGCCTAACTCACGGGTCATAAACGCAAACGCTTGTAGCAACGCATCGTTCAATGAGGAGTTAACCTCTGCATCAAGCATCGTCTGCAACTGCGCGAGCATTAGCCATGACAGCGAATTACCAATTTGCGCTGCTCTGGCAGCCGCTCTATAAGCTTTACAGAGTAGATTGCCTGCTGCTCTGCATTGTGGCATACAATCTCTGGCCATCCGATACATACCAGGGCATGGCCAGCCTTTATTTAGCTCTGCCAGAAAATCACTGATGCTGGCATAGCCAATCGTACCCCCTGAGGGGCCCGTCGATGAAACCTTAGACGTCCCCGAAGTGCTAGCCTGAGGCATATCGCAACACATGCGTGCCAAGGCCGCACGGAGAATGGTTTCTAGGGAGGCTGAGTAACCCACTGCTTTAACTGTTGGTGGAACCCAAGCCTCCGCTCGACCCTCTGTCAGATTAGTCTAAAGTATGTGTTTGACGCTGCTGTAGAAAGGGCGTCAAAACCATCACAGTCACCCATTGTGCTGCCGTACGTAGCTGCCTGTGTCCAGTACAGACTTAAAAATCAGTCACCAGAGCCATAGCACATGGTTTGTAGGGCTGGGTATCGCCATGTACCTCACGATACGATACGTATCACGATACAAGGGTCACGATACGATACGTATCACGATACGATTCACGTGTATAACGATACAATGTGAATTACAATGCAATGTGGATCACAATATTAAATATATGGCAATAAACATCCTAATCTATGCTAGTTTAATCAAAGTACAAAAATAAGGATAATATGAGGGTTTTAATTAAGTTTAAAATTTATTTCATTTTGAACATTTCATACATGTTATTCAAATATCAGAAACACTGACAAATTATGGTATTCTTTTGCAAACCCCTTTCCTGAACAAGAGAACATATGGCAAGTCAATCTAAAAATAGATTGACTCTGTTTAACAATGGAGGTAAAATAGCTTTTTTATGATTATATTATATTTCTAACAATGTCAGTATGTTAAACAGAGTCAATCTATTTTTAGATTACTTACCAGTCTGAAACTAGTCTTGAATTCGAGTAAAACAAAATATGATTTTTTTTTTCATAGAACATTCAACTCACAGATGTTCACCTATTTACTTTAAAAAAACATTGAGGTTGAATCAGTCAAACAGTCAAATATCTAGGTATTTGGTTAAATTGTGATTTTTTTCAGATCACACAAACAAATTTAATGAAAAAGAGCTTAAAGCTAAACATGCCTCCCTTTATAGAAATAAGTCTTGCCCGTCTATGGATAGTAGGAAAAGTTTGTGCAGGCTACAGAATGGACTAAGACGTTCTATATATGCATGCCCCCATCTCCGTTTTTAAAACCACTAGATAGCGCTATGATAAATGGTAGGCTAAGCGCGCTATGGTTTATCATGGGCAATGGGTGCTGTGCTATTTTTATACAGTCTATGGTGCTGTGTTACCTCCACAGCACAGAGGTAACATCTTATTGTTAACGTTACACTGAACAGATAGGCCCCCTCAGCCTGAGCAGCGATAGAACCATGATAGGACGCAGTTGACAGATAGGACGCAGTTGACTTTAGAACAGGTGCAGAACCTATATCTTTTACATGCCGCGATATTCGGCCATACAGCGTCGTAGATAATGAGGGATTTCCGAATTCGAATTCGCTGTATGGCCGAATATCACTGCATATTTATAGAACATGTAATTTTATAAAATATATAATTGAGTCAACTGCGTCCTATCTGTTCTTGTCGGTGTAACGTTAACATGAAGCTGTGTTACCTCCATGCTGTGGCGCCTTTTCAAATGCGATCGTAGACTCGTTGCGTTTCCACAGTAGGCTACTTGACTCGCGAATGGCACATCTTGCAGATGGCATGAGTTTGGTCCTGTTCTTGAGAGTGTTTTTTGCCAAAGCCCAAATGGATTTAAATGCGCTGGGTGATTGAATGTCGTCAACGCTGGCTAGCTACATCCTCCGGTGTCTGCCAGCCACTCAGCCAGGGGTTGGGGCTATACCGTGTGTGCGAAGTCCGCAGGCATGCAGCGCTGTTAAAGGTGTACGTACATTTTTGCGCGCTTAAAAACCGAAACACAGAATATTGATACGGGAGTCACTGAATCGATATGAAAATCGTGCGAGAGAATATTGCGATACTCAACTGTATCGATCGAACACAGCCCTAATGGTTTGTATGGAATCAGATCTCACTGGGGTACACGCAGGCCCAGGTTCGATCTGGACAACCAAATGTCTTACTGGGGTGCCGCCGCAGCCAGTACAGACTTAAATTCAATCGACGGAGCCGTAGCTCGTAGATTATACAAAACCAATCCATGGCTCCCCCACATTCAGTGCACAAGGCGCTCCTGCCTTAGCCACATAATGAGCACTCGCCGACGATAAAGCGTGGCGATGGTTTCTAGTAGGGGAAGCCGAGGCGGATAGTGTAGCAAAGCACACACACTCTGTCCTATAAACCCATCGATGTAGCACCATGGTAAACAATTGGGAAGCCTCACTGGTGTGCCGCCGCAGCCAGTACCGACTTAGAATCAGTCAGCGGAGCCGTAGCTCCCCGCTTGTATAGCAGCAGATCTTACTGGGGTACATTTTTCAAGCACACAGACTAATCGATGGATCTCACTGGCCTTCCAAACGAATCGCTACCGCACTAGCCAATTGGGAAGCCTCACTGGTGTACTCGCGCAGCCAGCACCAGCTTAGATTCAATCATTGGAGCCGTAGCTCTCTGATTGTTTGGTAGTAGATCTCACTGGGGTACACTCTCAAACCAGAGTGTTTGCAGCGAGGGACTCTATAGCAGGCACCAACAGTAAATTCTTGTTCGATCTGTGCTTTCCTCTGCTGCGACGACACTGTCTGTACGCCTGTTTGCCTCACATCGGTGTGTTGTATGTCTAACGTCAGTCAAACTTCTAGACAAACGTCTAGTTTTGTATTGTTTCTTTAGTAACGTTACTGTTCGTCGCTATTTGTCGTTATGTTTATTAAACTGTACAAAGCGATCGGGATTGCATTCATCGCTCTGTGGATTATCACCAGGGGAGAGTTGCGCTTTACCACCTGAGTCACGCGGCAACTATGGACTCACCTATAGCCGAGAAAATCTGCTACAACTCCGATCTTCCATGCCCTGTGGAATTAAACCATCTAGTGTCCTCCCGGCGGAGATCCGACGGAGGAAAAGGGGGAAGCGGGGTGAGGTGCGTATCAAGTTGAGGAATCGACCGTATAAAACCCCGTCTCCCATCCATCATCCTGTCCCAATGTACGGTCTCTCCGGAACAAAATGGATTTACTCCATGCAAAATGCCGAGCAGAGAGGACCTACAGGGAGGCCTGCATCATCGCCTTGACCGAGACCTGGCTGGACGAGACTGTCCCCGACCCCGAGGTACACCTCGACAACTTCACCATCTTCAGGGCAGACCGTACGAAGGCATCGGGTAAGGAGAGAGGCGGAGGGGTCTGCATGTATGTCAACAACCGGTGGTGTAATAACATCAAAATCCACAGCACGGCCTGTACTCCTAACGTAGAGATGCTGACACTATCCCTTTGCCCGTTTCATCTCCCAAGGGAATTTCCCACTGTTGTTATTATCTGTATCTATATTCCACCTAGCGCTAACATCAACGCCGCAGCCGAGCTAGTAGCTAACGACGCTAATAGCATTCAGGGGAAATATCCTGATGCCCCTGTGTTCATTGTTGGTGATTTTAACAGCTGCAGACTCGACAGTGTCTTGCCTTCATTTCAACAATATGTGGACATTCCAACAAGGAAGGGAAACATTCTGGACTTATGCTATGGCAATATTACCGGCGCATACATCTCCCGTGCTCACCCACCACTCGGCTTCTCAGATCACAACACTGTAATTCTTCTTCCGCATTACAGACCGGTACTGAAACGTCACAAACCACAGACCTACAGCGCCCTCCAGTGGACGGAGGACAACATTGCAAGTCTGCAGGGCTCACTTGCCTGTACAGACTGGGACATCTTTGTTGGCAGCTTAAATGAGAGGGTCTCTATCATCACTGATTACATTAAGTTCTGTATTCACACAACCATACCAGTTAAAATATTCAAAAAATATCCGAACACCAAACCCTGGATTACCCATCACATCAATCAAAGGGCTAAGGGAAAGACAGGAAGCCTTTAAAAGGCAGGACTGGGTTTCACTCAAAATCATAAGCCGTCAAGTCAAGAACGATATCCTCCAAGCCAAACTCAAATACAAAGAAAAACTGGAACAGGAATTCAGCACCATGAATACCAAAGAAGCTTTCCAAAAAGTAAAAACACTCACTGGATACGACTCAAAACCCATGCCATCTGCAATAACCGACCCCCTCTCCTTCGCTGAAGACCTGAACATCTTCTATGCCCGGTTTGACACCACCAACTGCTCGGAGGAGTGCAAGGCGCTGTTGGAGACTCTACCCATCCCGGAGCCAGCGCACCCTGCCCCCTTCACAGTGGAGGATGTGCGCCGGCAGCTGAGCCGGTGCAAACCAGGCAAGGCTCCGGGGCCAGATGGCATCCAGGCGCGGGGTACTGAAGGAGTGCGCAGCGGAGCTCGCTCCCATCATGCACTCCCTCTTCTGGGAATCCTACAAGACCGCCTCAGTGCCCATCCTCTGGAAAACATCCTCCATCATACCGGTGCCCAAGAAACCCCATCCGTCAGAAGTAAATCATTACCGGCCTGTTGCACTCACATCCATACCCATGAAATGCCTGGGGAGAAACTGGTAATGAACATCCTCCATCCAGTCGTCAGACCACATCTGGACCCCAACCAGTTTGCCTACAGGGTCAAAAGGGGGTACTGAGGATGCTGTGGCATGCCTCCTCCACTCCCTCCTACAACACCTTGAAGCCCCCAGGAATTTCGCCAGACTCTCTTCATCGACTTCCGTTCTGCCTTCAATAACATCCAGCGCCACCAGATGATCCAGAAACTCCACCACTTCAACGTCCCCCCCCTCTTCTCATCCACTGGGTGCACAGTTTCCTCAGTGACAGACCTCAAACAGTCAGAGTGGGTACTACAACATCCTCCATCACCATCACCAACACCGGAGCCCCACAAGGTTGTGTCCTGAGCCCCTTCCTGTTTACTCTCTACACCAATGACTGTGTCAGCCCCTCACCCATCACTACATACCTCAAATACTCGGACGATACTGTCATACTTGCACTCCTCACTGACAATAACTCGGTTGCAGGCTATCAAGACTCTATCTCCCATTTCACTCAATGGTGCCTGAACAACCACCTGCCACTGAACGTGGCTAAGACAAAAAAGAACTGGTATTCACCCCCAGCACACTCAGCGCAGCTCACAACTACATCCACAATCTTACCTACATCAACAACGAAGCTGTGGAGATGGTAGAGAGCTACAAATACCTTGGACTCACCCTGGACAATAAACTGAGCTTTAATCAACACACCACTGACATCCATAAACGCAGCCAACAAAGGCTCTCTGCCATCCGCAAACTCAGAGCACTCTCCGTTGCCCCCCACCTTCTGCTGCTGCTCTACAAGAGCATCATCCAGCCCATTCTCCTCTACTGCTCCCCCTGTTTCTTCAACATGCTCACTGCCCCTAACAAAAACAAACTCCTACGCATCACACACAACGCCACAAAAATCATCGGCCTCCCCACTCCCAATCTATCAGACCTCAACAGCAAAGCCATCACACGCAAAGCACGCACCATAGCACATGATCCCAGTCACCCCCTCAATCCATGTTTCACTCTGCTCCCATCAGGCCGCAGATATAGAGCCCTGCCTGGAAACGGGCCCGTTTCAGTAAAAGCTTTGTTCCCTCTGCCATCACACTCCTCAACAAAACTTCCCGACAACCTCCCTAACCATAATATGTTATGTGTATAAGTGTATGTATATGTGTGTGTATATGTGAAAATACGGTGGTGATGGAATTGTATGGTAAATGTAGGTGACTTAGGTAAACATATATGTGTGTAAATGTAGCTGGAAATGGGAATGTTTCATGTGTGGCGCTGTACAGCTGTGGAAATGAATTTCCTGTAAAGGACAATAAAATAATCTATCTATCTATCTTCCTCTGGTTTTTCTTTCACAAATGTCATTGGAAAATAAAAACTGTTTTGGTATCTCGAAGCATCCACGTTTGCATATTTGCGAACGTTCCCTAAAGGTCGTTTCACACCACAATTTTGGTAAGCGAGTGGCCGTTCCATTTCTGCGCCCATATTAATTGATGTATACATTTAAACCCGGGGCTGAAGCGCCTCTAGTCTATTTTTTCACCAGTGGAACGCGACCGCGAGCAAACCGCATGCCAAATTCACATAAATACACTGTTTAAATGCACTGTTGATGCTTATATTTTGCATCAAATAATCACAGTGAATAATAGTGAACAGTGAATAAATCATCGGTGTTCACCTAACCATTCTACAACCATTTTAATACATTATTACATTATTAATACATAATTAATTTCCGAAATTAGTATGCAATACTTTACAGAAAACGAAGACATTTCTATGCATACCTACTAATTATTAAACAATTAATGAACACATCCTGGTGTGACAGATTAAGTTGAAAAAGTTGTTAATGCACCTGCATCTCTTCTCGCGGCCTGCATTTAAGGATGTACCCTCAGTCTCCATTTTAGGTGTGAGTCCAATCCGTTAGAAAGCCAAGTGATGTTTGTGATATAGCCCCTCCACCCTCAACGAGTCTCAAGGGAACGAGTCTGCAAAAGAGCAGAGTCCGGCAAGCTCATATTACCCACAATTCACATCGAACGTTCTGTTCATTGGGCTAACATTGACGGGAGTAACTCACTGGTGTTTGGAGAGAACCCCGGATTTGGCTGTGGAGAGACTACTCTGGGAGCTGCGGCACGTCCTCCCGTGGCAGCGGCATCTCACTGGCCCAGCCTGCGTCCTTCACTAGCGGCGGCGGTACTATCGGCGGTCCGATTTCTACCTCGGGCTGCCAGCTAGCCAGCTTTGCACTTTGGGTGTCGGAGCTCCACGGCGGGTGCTCCGGACGGCTTCCCTCCCTGTTTTGGTTGCAACTGGCGGGCTGCTCACCTGAACTTGGCTGGACGGTGAAGCGGATTAGCTGCTCTTCGGTCTCTCCTTTCCTCCACTCGAAGAGGGAATGGAATTGAATGGAAGAGCGGATTTCCCTGGGGAGCGTCGGAGGGTCACGCCGCCATGTCGAGGGAATCTCCACTTCGTCCAGGTTTCCCGCGACTCGTGTGACGTTTCGAACTACGGAGGGCGAAGTAGGCCTCTTTGTCGGACAGTGAAGATGGCTCCTTTTATTATTTTACTTTTATTTTTACCTACCCTGGATCCTGGGGACTCTTACTAATCAGGTACAACCGCCCGTTCATGAGTCTGAGATATTACTAGCGGTGAGTGTTCCCTGCAAAGGCTCCAGTTTTATTTCTGTCCGTTTTAGTTTCATTTTATTTTCTGTTTTTATCAGCCCCATTAAATTATGCCTGTTTTGCACAGTTCACATCTATTATGCTTCTTCAGGATTGTTTTTTGAGCTCTGATAATCCTCATTTGGTCTCTTTCTCAGAGGTGAAGGATGTTTCTTGTGCTTACAAAAGGAAAAGGTGTCTTCATCTTTCTATTATTATTGTTATCTGGCAACGTTAAGCCTAATCCGGGCCCTCTCTCACTGTCGGATTCATTGTCCCAACCTTTAATGCACCTATGTAAACCCTTTACCAAAAAGGGCCTGCACTTTTTACCACCTCAATGTTAGGACTTTGCTGCCGAAGATTGATGAGATCAGAGTCTTAGTTAACTCTGCACAAGTTGGTGTCTTTTGTGTTTCAGAAACCTGGCTTGATACTAGCATCAGTGACTCTGAAATTTACATGGATAATTATTCACTTGTAAGGAAAGAACGCAATCGGTATGGTGGTGGGGTCTGTGCTTTTATTAGAGCAGACCTAGATTTTACTATAAGGTCAGACCTTGATAGTATCATGTCTGAAATTTTAATGATTGATATTCGCCTCCCTAAAACCAAACCCATTCTTTTGGGTGTATGTTATCGTCCTCTGAAGCAAAACTCTTTTTACGATCTTCTTGAAAACGTTTTGTCTGCATGCCCCAATTTCATGGAGAGAGAATGTATTTTAATGGGCGATTTTAACACAGACATAGCCAACAAATCCTGCCCAACTTTCAGTGGGCTGGACAGAATTTTTGGTCTTACTCAACTTATTCATGACCCAACCAGAGTCTGCATTACTTCTAGCAGCACCATTGATTTAATCCTAGTCTCGGACTTGGAGTCCATTTCCCAGAGTGGTGTTTTAACATATGGAATCAGTGACCACTTTCTGACCTTCTGTTCTAGGAGGGTTCATAGAGCTACTTTTAACTCCCATAAATCCATCAGAGCCAGATCCCTCAAAAGCTACTCAGTTGCTAGGTTAAGTGAGGCAATTTGTAAGTTGAACTGGTCTTCCGTCACAGGCACGGACAATGTTAACCAGGCCTGGGAAACTTTTAAATCCTTGTTTATCTCTGCCATAGATTCAGTAGCCCCAGCTAGAACTGTCAGAGTTAAGCAGAGATCCCACCCATGGTTCAACCAGAAGATCTTTGATGCCATCTGTGCCAGGGACAAAGCCCTGTCTATTTTTAAACAATCTGGTGACCAAGCCGACCTCCGTCTGTTTAAAAATTTCAGGAATATGGTCCAGCTCAAAGTTAGGGAAGCTAAATCTAATTATTTCTCCGACCAAATCATGGAGAATAAGGATAATCCACAAACATTGTGGAAAACCCTCAAAGATTTGGGCTGTACGACCAAATCGAACAAAGATTTCAGTCCTTGCATTTCATTGCAGATAGATGGGAAAAATGTAAGTAACAAGAAACAGATTGCTGATCACTGTAACTCTTTTTTTACTTCTGTTGCACGTAAGCTCGTTGATTGCTTGCCCTCAGGTCCTGTAACCTTTGGGCGGGACCATCTCCTTGAGTTTTATGCACATTTGAGTGCTGTCCCAAACAGCTTCTCTTTTAAGCCAGTTTCTGTTGACAATATCGCCAACCTGTTAAAGGGCCTCAAGTGTTCTAAGGCCACCGGTCTTGACAACATCCCAGCTAGGTTTTTAAAGGATGCAGCTGATTTGATAGCGCCACCTGTTGCTCATGTTGTTAACTTGTCTCTGGAGCTTGGCATTGTCCCTAATGACATGAAACACGCCAAAACAATTCCCCTTTTTAAGAAAGGCAACAGGTCAGACCCTGGCAACTACAGGCCCATCTCAATTCTTAGTGTCACTTCCAAGGTCTTAGAAAAGGTAATTCATGAACAGCTTTATGAGTATATCAACGACTCGAAACTGTTAGGAAGTCACACTCTACCGACTCTTGTTTGCTTTTTTTAACTGATTTTATTAGATCAGAAATGGATGCTGGCAAGTTTTGCGGTATGATTTTAATTGACCTTCAAAAGGCTTTTGATACTGTCGACCACAGCTTGCTTTTTAACACATTGTCTGCTCTAGGCATTAGCCCCTCAAGTTTAAAATCGTTCATCTCCTACCTTTCAGATAGAGACCAAAATATAGATATTCATGGTCATCTTTCCTCCACATTACCAGTGACATGTGGAGTCCCGCAAGGGAGTGTCCTGGGCCCTTTATTGTTTTTAATTTACATTCATGACCTTCAATCTGCCTGCAATGTTAACCTGTTTTTGTATGCTGATGACTCTGCTATCCTATCCTCTGACAAGGACGCGGATAGGCTACAGGCCATTCTCAGCGAGGAATTCAGTAAAATCAAGTCTTGGCTCATTGACAATAAATTATCCCTTCACATGGCCAAAACTGAATATATTATATTTGGTTCCCAACCTAGGCTACGTAAACTGGTCTCACCTAATATCGACCTCGAGGGCCAGACCTTTGCCGCTAAAACATCAATTAGCTACCTAGGTTGCTACTTAGATAGCAGCCTGGGAGGTGAATCTATGGCTCTAAAGACCATGAGCAAGGTGAATGGCAGAACTAAATTTCTGGCCAGAAAAGCTCCGTTTTTGGACTCAGCCAGTCTTCGTATATTAGCCAATTCACTTGTTTCTTGTTGCTTTGATTATGCAATCTGTTCTTGGTACGGTGGTCTGACCAGTTTTAAAGGAGAAATTTCAGGTTTCCCAGAATAAACTAATCAGGTTAACATTAGGGCTAGCCTCAAGAGACCATGTGGGCAAAGTACACTTTCAGCAGCTGGGATGGCTGCCCCTGGAAGCTAGGTTTGTTCAACTCCAGCTCAACATGGTCCACAACATTTATAGTAATAGGGCCCCTGATTATCTTAATAATCATTTTCAGAGGAGTGGTGACACGCATACTCACAAGACCAAAGCCAGCATTGCTGACCTGTGCCTTCCTAGGTTCAAAACCAAAATGGGTAAATGTTCTTTTAAATTAGTTGGAGCCACAAACTGGAATATGTTGCCCGTCCAGTTAAAGTGTACCAGCAGTCATTATCTTTTTAAGAAAAAAGTCAAAATGTGGCTTTTAGAAAATGTCCGATCTTAGCAAACAATGATTCGTTAATGTAGTTTACTTTGTATTGTTGCTTGTTCTATGGTTGTATTGTCTATCTGTCTGAGACCAAGGACCACAATGGAAACAAGTCTTGACTTTTTTGTGTATATCCTTGATGTTTCTTTGAGATGCATGCCCGTACCCCTGTTACTCCATGTATTTTAACTAAATGTCAAATAAAATCAATCAATCAATCACATTCCATTACAGGCATTTAGCAGACGCTCTTATCCAGAGCGACTTACACAACTTCTTATTACATTTATCCATTCATTCAGCTGGATATATACTGAAGCAATTCAGGTTAAGTACCTTGCTCAAGGGTACAACGGCAGTGTCCGGCTGGGAATCGAACCTGCAACCTTTCGGTTACAAGTCCTGTTCCTTAACCATTATACTACACTGCCGCCCAATTCAGTGATAATCATGTTAATGTTTATCGCGGTAGCTATTATACATTAAAAGCACATACAGAACGGAAAAGACGGTGTAGCCTATAGGCTAATAAATACAGGTTAATCAAGTAGTAGTTTGTTATTTTGTATTTCATAGTTTAGCAAATTGCGTTATGCGGCAACAGAGTATTGTATACTGTGGGATGTGCTACCAGGTTCTCTGTAGTTAATCTACCTTTTAAACGGATTATTAGGCTACTCAATATTTTTCGGTATAATTGGCCAGATAGCCTAATCAAGCAATTGAATTTCTCAATAACCAAGATGAAGAGGTTAATAAACTTGTGCAGCATTTTACTAGCCTATATCCATATTTGTGCTGACGCAAAATGCGTTAATAGTCCATGTCATGCGAAGTGATCAATGAACAGAACATATTTTGGTAAATTCGTTTTTCTAGCTTGAAAGCATGCATTGCGCTCAATGCTGACTCCAGCAATTTAAGAGGTTTTCCTCGAGTGCCGTCTTAAATTAATGACATTCTTTAACGTGATGATATGGTGGCTCTGAAGTGCAAAACACAAAAAGAAAATGAAAAACGAAAAAACAAATACTTGCAGATAATGCCGCTGAAGTGCACAACGCAAGAACAAGGAGAAAACACAAAAAAGAAAAGTTGCAGCTCTGAAGTGCAACATGCAAACATACAAAAACAAAAACCTAGAGCCTTGAAGTGCAAATCAGTGAAATCACAAGCATAAGTAAACGCGAGCGCCTCTGAAGTGCAAGACCATATAGATCAAAACATTTGCCTCATACGACATGTCGTTTCCGAGATATGGCCTCCTGAAATTTGCTCAAAACCTCCGTCTTTCGCGCTCGCGAGTCGTGAAAACGCGTGAATGTGATTTTTTCCGACTTTGGAAGCTTGGTAGCTGAAACTTGGAATCCTAACTTACTTTCTTCCATATTGCAAGAATATGACATCAGATTACTTGTACCCCCTTCCCTTTTCAAGTTATATGCACCCAAAGTAGCCACTTTGTTCAGTCGCGGTCACCCTGTGCCCATATGAGTGGACATACAGTACCAGTCAAAAGTTTGGACACACCTACTCATAGAAGGTTTTTTTCTGTTATTTTTACTGTTTTCCACATTTTGGAATACGTGAGCTGAGAATTAGAAGGTTCTATCTGACATTTTTATCAAAAATGAGTTGATTACATAAAAGTAATCTTTAAGTGGTTCTTCATACATGTGTTAATCATTATTCATGATTTATTTATTTTTTTGGTCAAAATATACAAAAACAGAAAGTTCTATCTGCACATCCCCCTCTGCACTTGGTGTTATAAGGTTCTATCTGCAGTCCAATCACAGACCTGATTATAAACAAAGTAGCCAATTAGAGACCGTTTTATTCGTAATTCGAAATTCGTTTTATGCCTGACACTGATAAGCAAAGCAATGCAAAACAAAGCAAAGTCACTGATAAACAAAGCATGGTAAGGACAAACAGAAAAAAAAATAATATTTTATAAGAAAGTGAGGGATGACTTTAAAAGACAGCAAGTTAGAGATCATGTATTGCTAATGTGAACTACATAATAACTTTATCTTTTAATCTAACGTTAGCTAAATTAGCAGGCTAGCGAACGTTAGCTAGTTGCCAATACAGTTTCACAGTCAGTTTCACTCCTAAATAAAACTTATTATTCATGGAAAAGATCCTGGATTGAAAATGCAAGTGTGAAAACAACTGGGGTTGCTCGCCACAGGGTGAAAGCGTAGCTAGCTAGTTTGTTTCTAATTGTTTACATGGTTAGCTAGTGATAGTGCTCACACCTAGAATATAGCTCCGCAGTTCGTTCATTGAGTAAATTAACTTACTTTCTGACAAAGGAACTTGACTCCGAAACACATCAGTTTCTGATTAAATATATACCCCAAAAGGCAGAGTGCTGTCCTTAACCTTTATTTTACCTGGCTTACATAAAATAGTATGTTGTGTTGCAAGCTACCTAGCAACTTTGAAATAACGTTGTCAGTGCTTAGCTCACACGTGTGTGGGAGGGCGGTACCGAACATAGACTTTATAATAAGGTATAATACACCTACTACATGCCTAGCTGTAGTAGGTGTAGTACCAGGGCCAAAAAAGGTGTGTTGCCTTTCACTGTCCCTCTTGCACAGCCTACAAATAAATTATACTCTGGCAGAAGCAAAGAAAAATTATCTGAGGTCCATGTTAAAATATGCCTGCCATAGACAGGGGGCATGTCCCCAATACTCAAAAAATCCTCCCTCCTTTCCTCCGTGCCCCGGAAACCGATCTTTGTGTCTTAAAGGGTAAGTTCGCTATTTTGGACCTTGGACCCTATTTGCGGTCCGTCTTCCATGAACCTGACCCATGAAGTCCATTTTTTCGCTGATCGGTCCAGTATTGAGTTCGCTACAGATTTCCTGTAGGCTCTCACTGGGCTACAATAGAAGTCAACGGGGCAATTAGAAATGTTCGATAAATGTGCTTTCTTGTACAATAAATGAGACGGGAAGCTCATGGTGTATTGTTACCGGTCTCAGTATGCTCTCCTGTGAAATGTATCTCAATCCGAACATTTTTACGTGCTTGGCATGGCTTGGAAGTAAGCATTTCTCTGTTGCTTGTTTTCGCTGCTCCCGCGGAGTACTATGTGTCGGGGGTAGGGGAGCGGGAAGGTGTGCCGGCCGTTTACGAAACTATCTAGTTGAGCAGTCTGCGTTTGTTTACCTGCAGCAACGTAGGCTACAATTTCCACAAAAAAACTTGGATGATGGATGACTATAATGATTACGAAGACGAAGAATTCAATTTTGACTTTGACGTTACTGGCTACAGATTTGAGCCAGAATACACGGACACGGAACTACAAGAGATGGATGATAAGAGAGCAAGAGAAGAGAGAGAGGCTGAAGTTGCGCAGGTAATGTTATCCGAAGTCAGTGCGAGGTAGTGCGGTCGGAGAAATAGTTCTGTTTCAAATGGAACTGTTGTTTCAACGTTCGGTTTGCGTTTGCGATAGCCTACATTTCACAGGAGAGCATAGGCCTACTGAGACCGTAAGAATACACACTGAGCTATAAAAGCACATTTATCGTTGTTTTTCCATAACATTTCTAATTGCCCCGTTGACTTCTATTGTAGCCCAGTGAGAGCCTACAGGAAATCTGTAGCGAACTCAATACTGGACCGATCAGCGAAAAAATGGACTTCATGGGTCAGGTTCATGGAAGACGGACCGCAAATAGGGTCCAAGGTCCAAAATAGCGAACTTACCCTTTAATCTAATGTTGCTGATTAGGCTACATATTAATTACAAATGGTTACAAATTGATTAATGTCTCGACGCAAACCGCAATGTCAGGTACATTGTATACTGTACATGCAACTACTTGTACTCAGAATGTTCAGGCAGTTTTGCATACTTCCGGGTAGGAGACAAGTGGTAGTGGGGGAGTGGAGGAAAGGAGGAGAGGACTGATGAGTATTGGGACGCAACCAGGGAGTACTACATGGTAATATGCAAAGATTAAATCAGCTACTGCCTAGTCAACTGAGGCATGTTTTGGGGCAAGGCTTTGACCACAAACACACATTGTTTAAATTAGAATATGCCCATCAACATTGATATGCACAGACACATTGGAACTATGCTTAAGTTAGAATAGTCCCATCGACATTGGCAGACACACACACACACACACACACACACACACACACACACACACACACACACACACACACACACAAGGGACTATGTTTAAGTTAGAATAATGTAATGTAATATGCTTCTTTGTAAACTCATGTGCTTCTGTCCTGTCTTGTCCTGTTATTGTATTGCACACTGACTTTGTTTAGTGTAATATACAGTGAGCACCATAATTCATTGGACAGTGACACATTTTTTGTTATTTTGGTTCTGTACACCTCCCAATTCCCATAGAGATCCATTCAAATGCGGACTTGGAATCGCTTGGAAGAGTACCAGAAAATAAGATATCAAGAGTCTTTTGATATTGTTGGGTCACAGACATCAGGAAGTCATGGCATGCAAAGGCTATGCGACCAAATATTTAAAATTATTACTTTATTCTACATTATGTTAAACTGTCCAATATTTTTTCATGGAAAAAAAGAGGGGGACTATGTACAAAAGGTTCTATAATTTCTAAACGGTTCATATGGATGAAAATACTGATTAAAGCTGACAGTCTGCACTTCAACCTCATTGTTATTGTATCCTTTCAAACTCAAAGTGCAAACTACAGAACCAAAAGGAATGTGTCACTGTCCAATGAATTATGGTGCTCACGGTATATATATATACACTACTACACGGATATTTGGCTTTCGGGTGAAATTTATGGAAAATTTAAGTTCACGCTACAGTGATATTATACGTATCATGAAAGTAGGGCATTTAAGTAGAAGCATGCAATGGTGATTTCCTCATCTCAAACAATTTATTGAAACAAAAGCCAACAACAGTGGTGGGTATACCACAACAAAAATGTCAATGTCTCAATAACTTGTCATGTGCCTTTGAGCATCAATTACAGCTTGACAACGACGTCTCATGCTGTTCACAAGTCGACTTATTGTCTGCTGAGTGGCATCCCACTCTTCTTGAAGGGCGGCCCTCAGGTCATTGAGGTTCTGGGGTTCAGAGTTACGAGCCTCTACACGGTGAGTCAGCTGATCCCATAGGTTTTCTATGGGATTCTGGTCTGGAGAAAGTGCAGGCCACTCCATTTGAGGTACCCCAGTCTCCAGCAGCCTTTCCCTAATGATGCGACCTCGATGAGCTGGAGCATTGTCGTCCATGAAGATGAAATTAGGCCTGTGTTGTTCATGCAGGGGCACAATGACTGGATTAATGATGTTATTCAGGTAGTATGGGCTTGTCACTGTACCATTCACAAAGTGTAGGGCAGTTCTGTATTGACTAGACACACCTGCCCACACTGTAACACCGCCACCACCAAAGGGTCGTCTGGTGACAACAGTGGCTGATGCATAGCGCTCTCCTTGACGTCTCCAACATCGTTGGCGGCCATCATTTCTGCTCAACGTGAATCGACTTTCATCAGAGAACAGCACTGAGGCCCACTGGTCCCTCGTCCAGCGTAAATGCTCCCTGGCCCATGCAAGACGATGACGCCTGTGCCTGGTGGTGTGGTCAGGTACCCTTGCAGGTCGTCTAGCACGCAGACCACGCTGATGTAAACGGTTTCGAATGGTCTGACGTGACACTTGGGTGCCTCTCACCTCCCTTAAATGTGCCTGGAGTTGAGTGGCATTCATCATCCGGTTCCGCAGGGCACTGTTCACAATGAACCGGTCATCAGTGTGGGATGTGGCCAAAGGACGTCCACTTCTATGCCTTTCTGTGACTCTTCCAGTCTCTCTGTATCTCTGTTGCAACCTGCTGATGACACTCTGTGACACTCTAAGCTCAGTGGCCACTTCCCTCTGAGAACATCCTGTTTGAAGCCTCGCAATGGCGAGGTACTGTTGATCAATTGTTAGGTGTCGTCTTGGTCTCATGATGTCAAAATGTGAACAGCATGATGAAGAGGACTGTTTAAATACCAATTCTAATTGAACCAGGAAATTTATTGGTCGATTCATGGATCAAACACCTGTTGTGAATTTTGCTGTTCAGCTCCTTGTTAGAGAACAGCAAGTTGTGCAAAAAGTACTGAAACATTGAATAGTTGGACATGTGCATTCAAAAGTTTAGAGAAGGTCAAATTAATTTCACCTGTAAAGGTTATAGTGCATTTTAGGTTCATCCTGAAATTTCACCCGAAAGCCGAATATCCCTAACTTTTTGTGAGTAGTGTATGTATATACATACAGACGGGTGACAAATTAAAGGAAAAACCCCTAAAGTGAGGGGGTCCGGTGGCTCTGTTATGCTGTGGGGGGCATTTTCCTGGCATGGTTTGGGTCCACTTGTCCCCTTAGAGGGAAGGGTCACTGCAAATCAATACAATGGTATTCTGAGTGATCACCTTTATCCTATGATGAAACATTTCTATCCTGATGGGAGTGGTCTCTTCCAGGATCACAATGCCCCCATCCACAGGACACGGGGGGTCACTGAATGGTTTGATGAGTATGAAAATGATGTGAATCATATGCCATGGCCTTCGCAGTCACCAAATCTCAACCCAATTGAACACCTATGGGAGTTCATCACCACCATCATCAAAACACTAAATGAGGGAATATATTTTGGAAGAATGGTGTTCCATCCCTCCAGTAGAGTTCCAGAGAGACTATATATATGCTAGACTAGAGATAGAATCTATGCCAAGGTGCAGTGAAGCTGTTCTGGTGGCTTGGGGTGGCCCAACACCTTACTAAGACACTTTATGTTGGCTTTTGATAATGTATTTTGATATCAGCAAAGTGAAATAAGCATCAAGATTTTTAAATACTAAAATAACTGCAGTTTTCAATAAACAATATTATTCGATGCACCTTCAGTGACAGATAGAACCTTCTAATTCTCAATCAAAATTACCTCTTCAGAATTAGAAGGTTCTATCTGCAATTTTGGCTCTTCAAAATACCCCACTTACAAATTTCACAACATTTTCATACTTTGCATTTGAAGTACACCTAAGATGAGGGACAAAATTAGCAATAACAGAATAATACACTATGAAACATCTTTTGAGATGTGGGGAGTGAAAACTTTGATGCTCAATATCTCAAAACTATGCCTAACGCAGATAGAACCTTCTAATTCTAAGCTCACGAATAGTAAAGACATCAAAACTATGAGATAACACAAATTTAATTATGCAAAGACCAAAAAAGTGTTAAACAAATAAAAAAAGTCATATTTTAGATTCTTCAAAGTAGCCACCCTTTGCCTTGATAACGGCCATGCACATTCTTGCCATTCTCTCAAACAACTTCTGTGGTAAACAGGTATTCCACAGGTAAACAGGTGATACCATCATGACTCCATATAAAAGGATATCAAAAGACTCCTGACTCCTCAAAAGACTCTTATTTCCAGGTACTCTTAGAAGGGATACTATAACCAATGCATTTGAATGGATATCTATGGGAATTGGGGGTTGGACTAGATTAAGCTGTAAATTATACGGGAATAGTATGTAACCCATGGTTGGCTAAATGGCTGTAAGTCATCAAGGGTCTGAGGTATCAAACGAGCCTCAAACCACCACTCTGCTGCCAGATATGCAGTAGATATGGATGGAATCACTTTAAGGGTTGTTTCTCCTGACAAATTTTCCGATTGAACTCTATGGAAAAATAAGTCAGGAGAAGAAACCCTTCAAGTTATCCATCCATATCTACTGTATTTCTGGCAGCAGAGTGATGGTTTAAGGCTCGTTTGATACGTCAGACCCTTGATGACTTAGAGCCATTTAGCCAACCATGTGTTCCACACTGTTCCAGTGTAATTTAAAGCTAAATCTAGTCCCACCCCCCAATTCCCATAGAGATCCATTCAAATGCAGAGGTTATAGTATCGCTTCTAAGAGTACCTGGAAATAAGATATCAGGAGTCTTTTGATATCCTTTTATATAGAGTCATGATGGCATCACCTGTTTACCTGTGGAATTGGGATGGCAGGTATGCCATCCGCCAAGTTACGGCATGCCCCATACCTATACAGCACTGAGAGTTTGGCACTTTTCAGGGTTTCCTACAGAAGTAACCACAATGACCATAGACTCTCAGCCCTTAAAAACATTAACTTCTGTATGTTCTGACCTCCTGTAACCACACAGCATTCAGATACAACTTCACACATCCACACAATAAAGCCCCAAACTTGGGTTATTTTGCCGTTTTTCTCCTTCCTCTTCCGCTTCTTCTTCTTCCCATTTTCCTGTCAAACTGCCTGCATCCGTCGCGATGTTATCCAATGGGGAGAATTATTATTTGAGGGTATGGTCCGTATACCTGCTCATAAAGCTTATCGTCCAATAAAAACGCTTCATACTAATGTTTTTTAATGTTAATATAGTGTCATGGGTTTCTACCCTTTTTCCCCATGTGGTTGTTTTCCTCGGTGGCCACGCGAGGGCGCTGCCCTTTTGGTGGATGCTTGCTCCGCCCTGCTTTGATTGCGGAGTTTCTGTCAGCATCCACACCTGTGCGGGTCACCTGAGAGCTATATAAGCCTCCCGTTTCCTTCGTTCGGGGCTTCGATATTGATTGTTTGTTGTTTGTACTGTAGTGTATTTTTTGGCATTATTTGTGCTGTTTTTTGTGCGGTTTATTTTTGCCCTTTTACGGTTTTAGTCGTATGATTACGTCTAGGTTTCTAAGGAGACCGTTTTGCTCCGTTATGCTTTTTTTTGGAGTTTTGCGGGACTTGCCTTTGTGCTTTGAACTTTCAGGTTGAATTCCTTTTTTGTGTGCTCGTTTCAGTCTCCGCTTTCTGATCTTGCCTTTGTTTGTCTGTTGCCTAGATCTTTTGCCCTTTTCTGTCTCTTTCTCCTCTCTCTGTCGGCTGTCTTCCGTGAAAGCTAGAGGAGTCTTTGTTTGTGTGTATTTGTATGGTAGTTTCTTACTGAGACAGGGCGTTTTATCATACTGACTTTAGGGCTTTGTTTATTCTTAGAAGCAGGGCGTGTATTTTCGTTTGAGCTTGCGTTAGCCGGTAAATGTCCGGAACAGCTGTTCTGTTCGTCCTTCAGTACCTGTCTTCTTATTGGAGCACTGGGCGATTTTGTTCGGAACTGTAGTTCTGTTCGCCCTTCGGGTACGTCTCCTCACTGGGAGACTGGGTGATTTTGTTCAGACAGTAGTTCTGTGCGTCCTTCGGTACCTGTCTCTGTACATGGAGACTGGGCGATTTTGTTCGGAACTGTAGTTCTGTTCGTCCTTCGGGTACGTCTCTCCTCACAGGGAGACTGGGCGATTTTTGTTTGCATGTTTGCGTGTGACCGCGAGTCTCTGAAAGTAGCCTTGGAATGTTAGTTTTCTGTTCCATTTCGCCTCGTTACATTCTCCTTTATTGAGAGGCTAGGGCGTGTATTTTCTACTAAGCTTGTGTTGGTCATTTTGCTAGTAAAGTTATGGGACGACGGTGCTCCGTCGGCTCGCCTGTAAAATGTTTCTCTCTCCTGGGAGATCGGGCGTTTACCCCTTTACGTTTTCTGGAGTAATGCGGGACTTGCCTATGTGGATGTAGTTATCCAGACTCTTCCCCTCCTGGCGTATGTGCCTATGTGCATGTAGTTATCCGGACTCTTCTCCCCTGGCTCTTATCTGTTCCTGCTTCCTAGTCTTTGCATGTGACCGCAAGCTTATGAAAGTAGCCATGGAACGTTATCTCTGTTCCTTCGCCTCGTTACATTCCTCTTTACTTAGAGGCAGGGCGTTTATTTTCTACAAATCTCGCATTAGTCTTTTTAGCCGGTAAATGTCCGGTACAGCTGTCCTGTTTGCTCTATTTTGTACTTGTCTCCGTATATGGAGTTTTGGTGATTTTGTTCGGAACTGTAGTTCTGTGTTGTCCTTCTGTACATGTCTTCCTATAGGGAAGACTGGGCGATGTTTTGGACATGTCTGTGTTTGACTGCGAGTTTCTGAGAGTAGCCTTGGAACGTTAGATCTCCGTTCCTTTCGCCTCCTGGTATACTAATTCGTATTTGTTTTCAGTGTTTGTTTGCTGTGTGTTTTGTTTGTGCCATTGTGCTACTCGCCTGTTCTTATGCGTCTCGTTATCGAGACAGGGCGTTTGTTATTTCTGGCTCTCTTTAGTCACTTAGCTCGTAGAAGTATGGGAGCCCAGTGCTTTGTGCCATTCATCTTGTTTGGTTCTCTTACTGGCGTTTGCGCTTCTACTCATTGGCGCGTGACAGTGAGCCGGTTAGTGGCTTTGGTATGTGTGTTCTATGTCTTGTCTCCCTTCCTTATCTGCGGGGTTTCCCGCCTTAGTGGCCTTAGGGCTTAATTATTCCCCTTGCTGCGTTTGGCTCCTCCTACCTCACACGTCACGCCCACATTACATATAGCTAATGGCTTCATGCTTTTATAGAAGCTACTGTGGCTTAGTGGTTAGAACTGCAGTCTCTCACACAGTGGATTGTGGGTTCGAGCCCAGCAGGGCACATGCTTATTTTCCACAAAAACAATGTGCAACTGTTAAGTACTTTTCATTTCTTAGACTGTTATTATTTTCACATTAACACATTAACGTATTTTTATTGCAAAGGCAAAAGAGGTTTCCAATGTAGGGTCAAAAGGTATAATTTATATTTATTAATCAGTCTCATGTAATTATAACGCCCTAGAACGAGAAGTAGCGCATTCCGCTAAAGGAATTGCGTTGTGGAGTACCCGGTTATTCTAGTGGAAGTAATATAGAGTCTAATTACCTTTAAACTTTAACAATACTCCACGTTGAATTACGGGAGATTTGTATCTGTTCTGTGAGTGTGACTTTTTATAAATGCTTGAAATATTCACGCCAACACCAGATGCAAATAATATAGTTTATTACAAAAGGGTAACCAGGTAATAAACGATTATATCCCACGGCGGGGTGATATAGATAGAACACACACAAAGGAGGTAAGGATGCGCGTGCACGCGGGTGCACGTGGCGGAGACAAAGAAAGAGGGAGAGAAAGAAAGATGGAGGTGAGGCACACGAACACGCGTGTACGCGTGTCGGAAGAGGGAGGGAAGTATGAATATGGCTTCAGCACGCTCAGGCCGAGCCTACTCAAGCCGTAGGGAGATCTGGCACTTTCTTAATAGGCTGAATTATGCCTCTATCACTAATCGAGCCGTGATTGATTCTGGGGAATTTATTTCTACTAGCACTTGGGGAAGCGCGTTATAAATATCCCGTTATCTAATTACGGTTAGTCCCGAATTTAGGATATTATCGTGCCCAGATCGAAAGAGGGGAAATCACACTTTTAGATTATATATGTAGCAACACAAAATCATGCAGTGAGGGTATACAGTTAGGGAAACTAACAACACATCATATATCACACAGCGAGTAAAAACAGTTATTGCCCAGCATAATCTCATCAGACTTAAATGCAGTTAACTGCAATACAGTATCACCATATAGGTGCCAGCCAATCTGTACCCAGATAATACGGCCTTACTTGAGGTCCGGTCTCATGAGAGACCAGACACCGCAGTTCGTAGTGTTCGTCCGACCGTCGTCGGGAATAAAAAAAAAAGGGGATCCCGGGATGGATGACTTGGAAACACAGGTCCTGGGTGATGTCCAAGTCTCCTGAGGCGTAGTCCTGGTCGGAGGCCTCGCGGGGGAATTCGCGTCGACAAAAGTAACAAAGAGAACCGGTCGTCTTTGGAACTGGAATTCCCAAACTGCCCGTAGAGCAGTCTCCAACAGAATTGTCGGGTTGGATTAGTGTACGTACTTCGGATTCTAAAATCTGAAACTATAACCGTGATCAAGGGTTAAAATATTTTAGATTTAGCTCACGAAGTAAATTGGTCTCTTTTAATGCATACAGTTCGTTACCACACGCCAGAGAGAGCGAACTCTGGGGGGTCCCAAAGTTTTATCCCTCGGGTGAGTGACGTGCATCTCTCAGCCCGACTGTATTGGTTGCGATAACATTTTATGGCAGTCGGGAGGCGACGTTCAATGCGTCACTGTTATCTCGGGAGTGACTGTAGTTCATTGTGGGGCTTGTAGTCCATTGTCCCAACACCAATATTAACTGTTCAATGTTTCACTTGTATTTCACTTGTACTATATCACACCCTCCCCAAACCGGACACTCGGGACACACCTGGGGAGGGTGTTACGCTCTGCTCTTGTGGTCATGACTGACAGACTGTGGAACCCGAACCTCAACGTACCCTTGCCTCGGCCAACATTTCTTTATTCATTAATTTCTTCACTTCAGCTCTGTTCACTTTATCCTTTTCACACATAACACAATGTCACCATAAAATTAACTACTAGGAAAATTAAGAGTTTACGATAATAGCCTACATTAAGAATTGATAATAGCCTCCTATAAGCTGCAATCCTTTAAGAGATCGGATTTATAAACCGCCAATTCCCCAAACATATCTGATTCATGGTTAGTCACTTTAAAAAAAACAATTAAAAAAAAGCACTAAATGAGGGAATATAAAGCTTCCGAATGTGGCTCTAGCCTGCTACTCTGCACATAATGTAGCTGCAAACACTTTTAATTTAACTACCGGAAAAAAAGGCAAAAGACGTTTCCAATATTAACTGTTCAATGTTTCACTTGTAGCCTATTTCACTTGTACTACAGTGAAATGGTGAAAGTCAGACCGACACTGACAAATGGCATATATCACGTGATTATACCCCTTTGGTCTTCTGGTTAGCGTCAAGCCTTAGTATTGCGAGATGCGTGGGTTTGTACCTCGCCCGGTTGATATTAAAGTGTAATTTCATTTTGGACTCAAACAGTGTGCACATATTCTGGTTTTCTCATGCAAGGATGTTTTTTTATTGCAAAGGCAAAGACACGTTTACAATATTAACTGTTCACTTGTAGCCTGTTAAACAATTCAGTTTCAATGCAGAATATCATCTGGTTAGCATTGCGTTCTTGCATTAATGTAAAAATGCCATTGGCTACATGTTTTTAATCTCACACAAATGCCGACAAAAATATTCGTCTGTGTGGAGCGTGCTGTCCATTGCGCCGTGGTCTTGTCTGACTCACTGTGGAAGCCGAACGTTCAACGCTCGCCTCGGCCAATATTTCTTTATTATGTCTTCATTCATTTCTTCACTTCAGCTCTGTTCAGTTTATCCTTTTCACACATAACACAATGTCACCATAAAATTAACTACTAGGAAAATTAAGAATTTACGATAATACATTAAGAATTGACGATAGCCTACTATAAGCTGCAATGCCTTGAGAGATCGGCTTTATAAACCTCCAATTCCCTAAACATATCTGATTCATGGTTAGTCACTTTAAAGAAATTACTATAGCCTTCAAACACTGCTCTAGTCTACGCTACTCTGCAGACAATGTACTATCTTACTGCAAACATTTTCATTATAATAATAATCAGAAGAATAATCTCTGGTAGGCTACTTTCTTAGTAGTAGTATGTAGTATGTATTTCTTTGAGCTACAATGTGTTTGCGTCTAGCCTATTGTGCATGCATGTCTCCATATAGACTTGGTTAATTAATTTACATGCTTCTTCATGATCCACAGTTCAGGTGGTGCTGTTCATTGTATTCCATTAGACATTAAATACAGCTCATCTACAAACTCTTTTAATGTAATTGTGGGCTATCGCTAATAGGAGAAATGTCATCATTCTCGTCAGTAGAGGGCGATATGGTTATGCGAATGTCTGCATGCATTTATTTGGAATGCATGTACTATTCTGTATGCATGTTTCTCTCGATGTCATTATCTTCATGCATTGTTCATCATTAGTTAGCTACCAAGAATAAGTGATATCTGAACAAAAACGTCAGTGTGTTTTTCCCCTAGGATGGAGTTGTAGCAGCGGACGTGAAGCACTTATATACATATATATATATAGATATATATATATAATTTAAATAATTTTTTTTGTGGCACTCACAAAGCGCACCCTGCCAGGAGGTTTCTATGTGTCTGCCGGCACCAGAAGGGCTCTCGAGGCCTACAGTACAGTCAAGGACAACTACAGGCAGGGGCGTAGGTTTCATTTGAACATTGGGGGGGGACCACAAACAGTAAATGTTCTTTGTGATGATAATGGAGGGGGACACTAATAATATAGCATCCAACAGTAGCAAACCATGACTATTGGACCGAGGCCCTCAACCATTCCCATGAGGAAAGGAATACAAAGTATCGGGGGGTCTGGGGGTCCTCCTCCAGAAAAATTTGAGCCTTTTAAAACTCATTTCCTGCATTTCTACACAACCTCACCCAGGGCATTTTCTAAAATAAAATGTTTTATTTATGAACATTTTGGAGAAGTTTTTTTTTTTTTTTCAAAGCACTAGGCGAGATTTGAGATGCTTTCATATAAATCTAAAGCCAGATGGTAGGCTAATCAGTACATTAGTGGATAAGATAAGTTTATAACATTTTAAACTCTGTGGTTCTCAAACTCGGTCCTGGGGGTCCCCTGTGTATGCTGGTTTCCGTTCCAACCACAATTGCAATCCCAAAATTTTAACAAGCTGTTAATTTTTCTTAATTAGGTGTTTTTCATGTTTAGAGGGATTATTTACCCTCTTAAGACAAATTGTCAGAAATAGTTATGCATACCATGAAGACTATGCCATGTTCACACTGTGCTTACAGTGCTATTTTGCAAACTATAATACAAGGTAACATTTTTTTAAACTGATCAATTTAAAGACTGAGGTGAATCAATAGGCTCCTAATTCAGTAGTTGAACACATGTGTTTTAAGTTCCTTAATTATTCCCTAAACTTAACACAATGCAGGTTTGGCTCATTATCATTTGCTTTGTCTTTTGAATTGTTCATTATTTACCAAGTCTCTAGTTTTAGTTGCCAATGTGTCCACAATTTCACCAATTAGGAGCCGATTGATTCACCTCAGTCTTTAATTTGTTTAATTTGATCAGATAAAACATTTTTACCTCTCTTTTTGTAATTGTTTACAATATAGCACAATGTGAATATTTGACTTTTATTATTCATGACATGCATAGCTATTTCTAACATAATGTGGCTTCAGAGGGGAAATAATCCCTCTAAACATGAAAAACACCTAATTAAGAAAAATCAACAACCTGTTCAAATTCTGGGATTGCAATTGTGAACGAAAACCAGCATATGCAGGGGGCCCCAGGACCGAGTTTAAGAACCACTGCCTTTAGTGGCAGTCGTCGACATCCCAATTATGGTATTCTCATTTCTCTGAACTTCTAAATTAGGCTAATTACAGTGTCTTACAGTGTCGCCGCTTGCGAATACATCAGCCTCTCATGTTGCACTGCAGGGCAATAAACATTTTAAGGAACCAAATAGCCTACATTTAAGAAGCTACAATTGTTTTCTGATGAACCCTGAAGAAATTCTCTATTCAATTGTCCAGCAACGTCAACATTTCCACAGTGCTACCTAACGTTATCGCACTCACGGCTGTAATACATTGCTTGTTATTATGAAAAAACATGTACTTTTTTTTAAACGTATATATAAGGCATAGACTGTAGAAAAATAAGGAGTAGCTAGTTAGCTAGGTTAGGAACAGCACCGACAGTATCCTTGCCTACCTGAATGGGGAAACTTCTGGGTCGGCGGTTCTTTTATTCACTGTGGGGATTTTGATTTGATTTGACTGTTTCAGGTTAAACGTAGCAAAGGCCGCCTACATACCAACAAACCATCTGCTCTACCCCCGTAACGAGCATCTCGATTTCATACTCCATGAAGTTTCTCGTCTTTTTTTGCGGTCTGACTTCTCCATTGCAACCAACCTGATTATAACACATCCATAACGTTACACAAAACACTGGCTAAAACACTGGGTTATGGGAATTAAAGTCCACAGTATTATCGGCTTGAGCAATCACCCCTAATTGTTGACTACATATCCCATTTGTGCTTTCATAAACTCGAACTTGTCGTGGCCATGAGATAAACCATTGCTACTGTTTGAAGTAGCGAGGGGGTGGGTCAATAATTCATACTATGTTTACGGGCGTTACATATCTTTCTGCATAAATTTAAATAATTTTTTTACCGTTGTTGCAGAATTTATTGACTGTAAGCTTTACATGGGAGACGGATCAATTATGGTTGGGGGGGACAATTAGACTCTTTCCAAACATTGGCGGGGA
Source organism: Synaphobranchus kaupii (assembly GCA_029718625.1). Lineage (NCBI taxonomy): Eukaryota > Metazoa > Chordata > Actinopteri > Anguilliformes > Synaphobranchidae > Synaphobranchus > Synaphobranchus kaupii. The sequence goes on from CM056382.1 coordinate 18,366,941, forward strand.
CACATCCCCCGTTTCCCCCCATAATCCTACGCCCATGACTACAGGGCTGTGTTCAGATCCAAATTTAATTCTTTCTTCCTGTCGTTCCCTTCCCTTGATTCAAGGGAATTCACATTGAAGCAAGGGAAGGGAATGACAGGAAGAAAGCATTAATTTTGGATCCGAACGCAGTCCAGCACTTCAAAATGTTGTACATCTATGGCCTTCTCTCATCAGAACAGCTGCATTTTCTAGCTAGCACTGGCCATACGACCTTGCTGAAAGTTAGCTTTGCTTAGAAAGTTTGGACACAATCGCATTTCAAATGAGTTTATGACAGCAACTTTTCCATGAAAGCGCTTTACGTTTAAAACGTTTTTACGTTACTCTAAAACGTTTACAAGGCCGTTTACTCCAACATTTTGAAGGGGAGAGAGTGGATTGTTTTGTTTTGTTTACAAAAAAGTAAAAAAAAATAAAAATAATTCAGCAGCGGCGGTCATATTTCTGCAGCGGCGTAACGCCGCTGCTGGGTGCATATAGGGGAAACACTGCAATATTGCCTATCGTAGCTCACACTAATTAAACTAGCTCTATTCAAAAGCAATGCTATCCAAACTTTCCTAAATTATTTAATGCAACTTGGCCCTGTGTTTCTTCATCTTACCATCTCAAGAGAATGTGGTCAATGAATGTATGTTCCACATCAAACTGCAAAATGAGAATAATTTATAGTGGAAATACTCTGATTCAGATGTGTTGCAACTTGCACTTAGAAATTAAACAGAAAAAATACTACACTATAGTAGTATAATACTGTTTGAATAATTGTCTCCATCCACTGCTTTGGGTCTATGAAAAGCACAGAATGAATAAAATGTATTATTATTATTATTTATTGATTGATTTATTTGGAATATTTGGATTTCTATCAAAAACCTGTGTGGTCCTACAGAGTATAGATATCCTTGTGTTCACAAAATTCTGTTCGCAAATTTATCTATTATTATTTTAAGAAAATTAGTACTATTACTTATTTTCCATCATCTGACCCACAAACATGTCTGCATACGTTTGTAAAAATGCTATATGTCCGCTATTTTACAAATATTACTTATTTTTATCTGCATTTATTTATTCATCCCCCCTTTCTCTATTGTACATAATGTTTCTTGATATAAATGTCTGCTTGTGAATAGTAAATAAATCTGTAGCAGCAGTTAACATTTTAAAACCTGTACATTTTGTAAAGTAAACTTGCCAACAAAGTATAACCATATACTTTCTGGACTGTAATTATTCATCAACTGTTAAAAACATTAATTGAAATCATATGTTGTTCCATGAGGCACAATCTCTTCATATGCTAAGATGAAGAAACACAGGGCCAAGTTGCATTAAATAATTTAGGAAAGTTTGGATAGCATTGCTTTGGAATAGAGCTAGTTTAATTAGTGTGAGCTACGATAGGCAATATTGTTAGTTGTAACTTGGCCACATTTTGATATCAATACTTTTAAAGGCAGGCCTAGTTTTTGCAAGTTGGAATTAAGGACTTATAGACAGCGCTATGTCACTCACAGAAATACTTTTAAGATTTATGTAATTTTATTGCATGACAAATTTCCATTCAATTTCTTTAGATAGTTTTAACACAAACCTACCTAATAAACTTTACATGATGCATATTCATCAGTGTAATAAAGCCTATTTATTTGAAATACATAATCACCAGGTTTATGTATTCAGCATTAATATAGTATATTTACTTTAAATTAATAACAATCAGATTATTTATTCAAAATACATAAATTGATTAGTTTGAAATGCATAATAATCAGGTTATTTATTCAAGATGAATAATATATATTTGTTTGAATTACATAATAATGAAGTTTATGTAATAAACCACATTCAATTAAAATGCATCACATTTATGTAATTTTTATGATTAATAGCCATTTTCTTTTCCATTCACCACACATCTAACAATATCTCAATATGATACATAAAAAACAATCAGACCAATTTGTTGATTCAACAAATTTATTAAAGCCTCTCAAAATGCAGTCATCAAGCTGAACCAAGTCACTACTTTGTAACAGGACACAATAGATTGACCCAATCCTTGTGTGGTCTAATTTTATCTCCATTACTCTCTTGAATATTAAAGTTTGTACAAAACGTAAAACGCTTGAGAAATTTTCAATTGTAAAAATATATACAGTAAAATGTTACAATTGTGACATGAGGCAATAACACACTTAACAAGGTCTATATAATCTATAATATTCTTAAAATGTAAGAAATAATTCAGGTCAAAACTGAGCAAAGTGCAAAACTTGATAAACTTGACCCACCCACCCACCCCCCACCCACTCACTCACTAACCCCCAACCCACTCAATCACTCACTCACTCACTCACCCCCCACTCACTCACTCACCCCCCCACCCACTCACTCACTCACTCACCCCCCACTCACTCACCCCCCCACCCACCTAAGAAAAATCTGGTATAAGCTGGGCAAGCACAACACTGCCAGCTAAATCACTTTAGAATCTACCCATCTACTGAACCCACCCACACCCATACATCAGCAGCCACCCCCCACATCCACACACACATCCACACACCAACCCACCCACTTACACACACACACAACCATACCACCCACCCAAACATCAACACCCCCCCACACACTCTCCTTGTGGTCTTTGGGTCTCTGTTCCTCTGTTAAATGCTTGCACACCAACAAAAAAAATAACCTTACATTAATCACAATAACAGGTATTTCCCAAGAACTGAAGCACCTTTCAAGAACTGAGGTACCATATAAACACTAAACAAGATCCTGTCTAATCTGGTGAAAGATTTAAGAGAAATCTGATAAAAGCTGAGCAAGTGCAACATTACCAGCTAAATCACTTAAGCAACTTGACTTGCAGTGCTTGTACCTTTGGTGAAAGCTTGGTTGAGTCCAGTTCCATCAGGATTTTCTGGAACACTTCGAATGTGTGCTTGAGGCTTTTTGGATAGCTTAGATTATGTGCATAGATCAGTCCATAAAGCATCACACATGCATGGCTGATACTCTGCAGGTTGTGAAGAACTTCCACGCCTTCCAGGACAACACCAACATCTGCGAAGCGTCCATCACCAGGACCATCACCCTGCATTCGAACTGTGTAGATGCCCATGGTCATCTCTGAAATGTCTGCCTCAGCCTCTCTGGATCCGATGTCCTGAAAGATAAAGAGAACAGAGAACAATGAGCTGTGTCACCCTAACCTTGACCTTTTACCACCAAAATCTAAGCAGCTCATCCTTGAGGTCAAGTGGGCGTTAATTTGAAGAAATTCCCTTAAGGCGTTCAGTAGATATCACGTTCATGAGAATGAGATGGACGCAAGTTCAAGGTCACAATGACCTTAAGACCTTTGATCACCTCCTAAAAGCCTGGAAAACAAAACAAAAAGTCAAAAAGGTGCATTGTGTGTTCTTGTTTTCATGGGATTATACACATAGCCTACTTTAGAAGATTGTGTCCCTTTTCTGCCAAATCACATTACAAAATTTGACACAATGATCCTTTAAAGTAGTACCGGTACTCTTAATCCAATATCTACAGGTTTAGTGAGATTTTGTAATGGTGCACATGAAATATAAGATAGCCATTAGTCAGTAACTTACATGTTCATAGGTTAATCCTTCTCTGATGGCAAGGGTCCGTTTTTCTTTAAGACGCAAGGATTTCCAGGGAGACTGCACTTTTCTCAATGAAGCCTTTGACCTGCCACAACAAAAATTGCAGTTAACAAAACACCCCATGACTTAAAATGTTAAAAAAAAACTGAACCAGGAACCCCCTTACTGATTTTATTCAGAAATATATATACTCACTCCCAACAGTCAAAACACAACAAAGTATCCTTACTACTAGACTGTTTTGTGACTTACCTCTTGACATCCCGCTGAGATTGTTTTGGCTGTACTGAACGCCTCAGATCCTCGGCTGCCTTTTAACAGAGAAAAACAATAATTACTCCATTGTTTCTTTTCATGGACAGCAATCCTAAATACACTACGAGGTGTGTTAAGGGAGGAAGACAGGAATGGCATTATCCTTGTAAACTACATTGTTGAAAAAAAAAGATTAACCCATTTAGCCTGACTTTTTCTTACACATTTTTTAAATCCCATGCTCCATGTCCACCTACTTGCAATAACTTTAGGGAAGACAAGAAGGCTTCTTTCTGTCTGATGTTCTCAAGGCGCTGTAGTTCATAAGCAGACAGTCCACATGCATCCTAGTGAAACCCCCCCAACAAAATAATCAAGCTGATCAGAATCAAAACTGATTTGACATCATCTGAAAGGCCTTTCCTACTAAACAAAATGTCCAAAATAGATGTCTATGAGGTAATAACTACTGCTTTATGTGAACTGTGAAGTGTCTCTCTGTCCTCACCTTCTTGTTTGGGGCAGAATGGTCTTCACTGATATAGTTAAGGCATTTAGGTGCCAGGACCCGACTCTTTACCCCAGGCTCCTCAGGATCAAGTGGGTTTACTTCCTACAAGTGACAGCACTACCACCATTTGCCTTGACGGAATTTCTTACTCAACACAAACAACCCATTGGACTCAATGATGAACTATTGGTGGTTAAAGGTCAAGGTCAATGTGACCTCATGTCCATCCCATTCTCATGAACGTCACATGTTCTCAGGAACGCCTGGAGGGAAATTAATTACATCTGGCACAAAGTCTAAGTCACAAAGGAGGCTGACATACTTACCACGTATTCTTTGACGAGTGTATCCATGTCTTCATTGAGGTAGAAGCTCAGACTGCTCAGCACACAGTCACGCTTCACGTTGATGTCATCATTCTGAAACAAATATACCAAGATTCGATGCTGGTCAATGTCAGAGCTTTCCCAGATGGTTGAGTCAAACAAACTGAATGCGTATCAGGTTAGACCCTCCCTGGGCTTAGCAAAAAATACTTACATTCGCTGTCTGTGCCATTGTGGTGCCGATCTTTTTTCCTGCAGATCCACCTTTGGCATGGAAAACCCTGATTAAGTCATCAGTGTATCTGTCCAGTTGTCAAAAGAATTTGGAGGTCAGAGGAACAGTTGTCAAGCGCATAAATTCCAAGTTGACCTGTAAAAGACAAAACAGATAGGATACTGACTTTAAACCAGATGTGTGACATTGATTAAAATTTCCCTCAACATTTCAAATAAATTAGTTACTACACTTCAGATTCACACTTACTTCATTGACATCAAATAGTGCTGGCCATCTGTTCTGGAACTCCGGAATCGTTGGCTCCTGGAGACCTTCCTGTCTTCGGTACGAGAAGGTACGCTGCATCTTCTCCTTGATCACGGCCTCGTCCTTTCTCTTCTTTTTTACCTCCGTCAGTAGAGCAACCCTTTCGACCTCTAGACTTTCTCTTGTTTCACCTCTTGGGAGATTTGGACAGAAATTAACTTCTGCCTTCCTGGGCTTCTTGATGTTGGCTGCTGGTTTCTCCTGACCTTTACGTTTGTTCCTCAGTGAATTTACAGCAACTTCTGGGTGTCCAGCTCGACTGAGGAGAAGAGAAGAGAAGAATAACTTTATTTCTACAGCACCTTTCACAGACCAGGGTCACAAAGTGCTTCACAATTTAAAACACAATGGGCTCTATTTTGGTTTTGTCCTTAGCGCCAAGTCATATTATTTAATACATTTATGCCGGCGCAAAGTGGCACAAGACCTTAAACGCAAGTCCATGAATCTGTCAGACTGGCGTTTTAAGGTCTTGCACCACCTTGCGCTGGCACAAATATTTGTTAAAGTATAAGATTTAGAGCTTAGGACAGGACCAAAATAGAGCCCAATAAATAAAACACATACCTGAGCTTGGTGCGGAAGTTCATCATCTTGATCTTCATGTAGTGCTTCCATCCACAGTATCCAGTGCGAGTTCCTTTCTCAAGCAAATATGGGTGGGACTGTATCAAGGCCTTAGCAACTTCCTCAAACTGCTCATCCTTTGGATATGCTGTGTACTTGATGATTTCTTCTGCAAGGCCTTCAAGAATATCAGATCTGACTTTCGGGGTAAGAGACAGCAAATTTCCCTGTGCGTTGAACTCATCATTTCCTGTCTGGAGCATCATCTCGGCACAGTATGAGAAGTGTGGCACGACGAAGGGTTCAGGCCAGGAGCAGGACCGGGTCTCAGGTGATGACAAGATGACGGTATCATTGCTGCTAAAAGAGTCTGAATCATTTGATTCTTGTGCTGAGGAGCTGGCATTGGAAGGAGTCCCTGGGACTGTGGTGCTGGCAGCTGCATTAGGAGTCCCTGGGATTGTGGAGAAGGCATCTTTTGTGAGGGGACCAGAGCTGGTTGTCTCACAAGGTATGTACACCACTTTCAAAGTACCTTTATCTTCAAGTTCTGAAGTTTCCAAGAGGTTCATGAACTGATTATCAAAGTCTTTGTCTTTGTACTGAAGTCTGAACTGCTCCGTCACTTGAAAGAAAGTCTTGATTTCAAGAGCCAAGTTCTCCACAGTTCTTGGTATTCCGGATTCAATGGTGAGTTTTCTTGCATCGTCCTCACCTCCAAAAAGGACTCTGAAGGTTACCCGTCCTGCCATCCTGCTTGCTAATCTAAGGTGGAGACACAAACACAGAGTGGACAGGTATTAGTCTTGTTATTCAAATACTCAACCGCTCGAGCAGAATACATGGGGAGGACAGCTGTAGCCTACAACTGATGAGTTAATAGAGACAGGAGGTTAGTAAAGAGAGAAGAGTTGGTAGAGAGAGGGTGGGGTAGGAGAGAGGAGTTTTGTAGAGGAGGCTACTACAGCGAGGAGGGTAATAGAGTGGTTTGGAAAGAGAGTAGGCTAGGAGAGAGGGGAGGCTAGGAGAGTGAGGAGGCGGGTAAGAGAGGAGGTTAGTAGAGCAGGCTAGGAGAGTGAGGAGGGTAAGAGAGGAGGCTAGGAGAGAGGGGAGGCTAGGAGAGTGAGGAGGCGTGTAAGAGAGGAGGTTAGAAGAGCAGGCTAGGAGAGCGAGGAGGGTAAAAGAGGAGGTTAGTAGAGGAGGCTAGGAGAGCAAGGAGGGAAAGAGAGGAGGCTAGAGGAGGCTAAGAGAGCGAGGAGGGTAAGAGGAAGCTAGAGCAGGCTAGGAGAGCAAGGAGGGTAAGAGAGGAGGTTAGTAGAGGAGGCTAGGAGAGCGAGGAGGGTAAGAGAGGAGGTTAGTAGAGGAGGCTAGGAGAGCGAGGAGGATGGGAAAGGTTAGTAGAGAGAGCGGAGGTTGGGAGAGGTTAGTAGAGAGCGGGCGTGAGTAGAGTGGAGAGGCTACCCTCCACTCTCTCCTACCCAAAAAGCTCATGTGGTGTACACAAAAAACCTGTTTCTGAATACTTTTACACGGCACTGTAACTTATCAAAACCAAACCTTTGACGACGATGTGTCTCTTCAGGGTCACCATAGGTCTGGATCCGACTGTGTAGGCCACAAGTGGATAGCAATCTCTCAGCTCCTCAAGCTGAACAAGGGCAACCTCTCTACCTGGTGACAAAGTCAACTGAAAGGCCCTGAAATGATCCTGATACCAAGCACAAAATGAACGAACTATGAAGCTCAACTTATCTCCCATTATGCACATTTGTAGAATCTCTGCAAATTCAGGCATTCCAGCAGTTGAACCACATGCAACCATCATTCCATTTCTGTAGTTGATCCCTCTTGTGGTGACATTTTTTGCTAGATTAACTTGACTAATGTCTGGATACTTCTGTCTGAGAGCCACCACAACCTCCTCATTCAGAACATCAACCGGGACTGTGGAGACATTTGTAACTTCCAAATTTGATGCACCAAGACTGGATGAATGCATGTGATAACTGATTAATTGCTGGTGTTTGGTTGCCAGAGAGTGTGCAATATTCCTGAAATTATTTGTGTGTCGGGCAACTTGTTTAAAAAAGCTATGTTTTGCCTCAAATCTTATTGTCCACACCCCTACAAGAGGCCCAAAGCACCTGATCAAGTGTGGATAATGCTCAAGATAGGGGTGCAAGTAGGGGTGGAGCAAAAACTGGGTGGAGCAAAAACTGGATTGGAACGCAGCCCTAGTGGGTACAGTCCATAGACTGTATAAAAATATGGACAAAGCCACTGTGACGTCACCCATTGCCTTTCCACGGCCTCGTAAAAACTGAATTGAGGCTCCGGATGTCTTTTTCGCCGCCCGTTTGTACAAACTACGTCTGCTCCGTGGAGCCGAAGAGGACTCAACCTGCCCCTCTGATTGGTCCTGAACAAATGTTAATACCCTGTCCAAACACAATATTTTAAAAAATCAGCACATGCAGAGGCATTAGATGAAGGAAAGGCACCTATTGCAATTATATTTTTTTGTGGGAAAAATTTATTGACTGAGTATTTTGACCACATTGCTGCCATTGACTTCAAATCAAATCAATATTTATTTATATAGCGCATTTCACAACTAATTGTCACAATGCACTTCACAGAAAAACTCAGCCTAAACCCCCCACAAGAGCAACAGTGGCAAGGAAAAACTCCCTGGTGTAACTAGGAAGAAACCTTGGGAGGAACCATACTCAAGGGGGGAACCCATCCTCTGGTTGGCTCAGGGTCTCGGGCTTAAAGACCAGCATGGTCAAAACAGCCAATGTCCATGATAATATAATTTGCAGCAGCTAGATGACAGTCCAGATGTGGGGGCAATGATGGTGGGGAACCGGGCGCCGATGGCGGCGGGAGCAGCGGGCAGCGGTGGTAAGGAGGGAGGGGCAAGCGGCAACGGACTGGAAGCCGGACAGCAACTCTCGAGTTGGGGGGCAAACGCCCCGCCGGCAGAATGTAGAGAAAACAGAGAAAGTGTAATAGAGCAGCAGGAGCAGCAGGAGCACCAACTGGGGGGGTGGGCGGTGGGAGGGTTGGACAAGTGCCCCCACCAGGAGTAATCTATGGCTGCATAGCATGAAGACAGAGTTTGAGAAACCATGCAGTCATGAGAGGGAAAACAATCCTACCCACCTATCAAGAGCCAGCCCAGGAAGATGGGGTCACAGCTGTTGACAGGTGACAGTAGGAAAGGATGCCACCCCACATTACTCTATGGCTAAATGCTTCTCTGGTCCTGTCTCCAGACTATAGCTCGTTATAAACCTGATCATAAAGGTGCATTTTTAATCTAGACTTAAATATTGAGACTGTGTCTGATTCCCTTATACTGTAAATTTTGGCAGGGTGTTCCACAGTAGTGGCGCTCTGTAGGAGAAAGCTCTACCACCCGTCAAGTTTTTAGATATTCTTGGGACTACTAGGTAGCCTGCGTCTTGGGAACGAAGTGATGTTTTCGGCTTATATGGTAAAAGCAGATTACATATATACACTGGCACAAATCCATTTAAAGCTTTAAAGGTCAGAAGCAAAACCTTAAACTCTATCCTAAACTTAATTGGTAGGACTTACATGGTGAAAGACCTATACTGGAGCCAATCGCAGTGGCGCTAGTGAGCAACGGCACAATTGCTGCTCCCAGCCCAACCAGGAAGTGAGCTTCAAAACGAAAGCCCAAACTTGGCCCCTTGGTACAGCCGCTCTAAGTGTGCTCCACTTGCGCGTGCGGTTTAAGCGTGCGCATCTGGTGTAAAGTGGGCGTAAGTGTTAACATGCATTTCCAATTGCCCATGTAATGTTAGCTAGCTAGCTGCTAACATTGTAAAATTTGTACTTACCGTGAAAATCGACGACTTGTTTACAATTTTGGACAGATGTCCAAATCTATCACCACGGCAGCACTTTCGCCACAAGTCAGCAATTATATTGGGAAATACCCTCTTTGAAAACAAAAAAATAAATAAAAGAAAAAGGCTATGCTGTTACTGCATACCAGTTTTTGCCAAAGCTGCATCATAGCGCGGAGCTTTCAAAACCATAACAGTGCAGAAACTCTTTTTTTTTTAAAACAATAAAAACCGTAGGCTACACATAGCCTATGGCTATGATACCTAACTGTCTGGACTAAACAGGCCACTTTTTAGTTCATAAAAATCAAAAGTAAGCTAAAGACATCCAATGAGCACAAGTGGCTTACACTAGCCTACTAGTTAGTTTGCTTGCTTTAGCGAAGCAAAATCGAGCATAGCGTCAGTTCAGGCAGGTCACAAGAGTGAAACCTGGCCATAGATAATCAGCTGACAGCTCAGCTGAGTAGTGACGATTCACCCATCAGTCCATTCACATAACAAGGCGGTCTATTTAACCATGGTGGATCCCCTGTCAGCACACCCGCTGCACACAAAACCCCCCCCCTCCACCCCAGCTCCATCCTCTTCAGTTCCCCATTGCGCACATACACCTAGCCTATATCGCTCCTGCATGAATCACTAACATTTTTCGAGTGACTACTGATTTCTTTTCCTCTCTCCTTCCCGCTTCGGCAACCGCTGGATCGGTAGCTATAGATCAACAAACATCGTTCTCCAGAAGCAGACGGTCAGCTCCAGCTCCATGCATGTACCCAGCTATGATGCACCTGCCGGGCTTCAATCAGTCTTCCTCACCGGCTCCTTATACATTGACATTTTCATATGTTCGGTCTGCAAATTTCTATTCCGTAATCAGCATTTTAGTAACCGGTGCCAGTCAGTGGCGGATGGACTTCCCCCTCAGAGTCAGGTTCTGCCCAAGGTTTCTTCCTGCTAACAGCAGGGTGTTTTCCTTGCCACTGTCGCCCTAGGCATGCTCTACGGGGGTTCAGGCCCGGTTCCTTGTAAATTGTTGTGATAATGACACTTAAAAGTGCCATATATATATATAACTGACTGAATGGAATCTGTCAAAACTTCTCAGTGCTGCGGTTCTGTTCTAGCGTAACCCTATTGGGGGTTGTGCAGCTGCCCTCGCCGCCATACCCATGCTTGCTCGCGTGGATGGGCGGAAGGGCTTGGTGAACAGAACCATACCGCCAAACCTAAAATGTATTGTTTCATAATGTCAATAAAGTTATTTGAACAACAGTGGCCTGACTGAACTATTGTTATTGTCCATACTTCTTATTATTATTAGGTGTGGTTGAAAAACCACACCTATTGTTATTCCTCAGACTTACCGTTATTATTATTCCGCCGATTTTTCAGAACCTATCTCCTCCTACACCGTTCACACCATCAACACCATTCATACTTCATATTATACCTTTATACCCCCTCCAGGTTGCTATTACTTTTTTACCTTTATACCATATACACTTTTTGAGATATTTTACATTTTATCGCCAAAAAATGAATGGGGGTCAACGGGCACGTGCAGTAAGCTAGCTCACAGTGAGAATGCTCAGATTTTTGAATCACTTAACGTTCTGCTCTACGTGAGCGCTGAGCTACTCAACAACCTTGGAAAAATGCCGACGAGAAATTCCATAGCTAACGGCGTAGCCTACTTCTGTCTGCAACTGAAATGATCCTACTCACATTAGCTTTCAAAAATAATAATCATTGGACTATAACTACAACAAATGCTGCATCAAGCGCAATGCACTCTTTCGCCATGAACACGCAGGCTATTAGCCCTATCTACGGTGCTAGCCTAGTCGTCAATGTCCCAATTATAGTAGCCTATTCATATTTCTCTGAAATTGTAAACAACTTTAAACCTTCAAAATTCCAATGCAGGATTGCTACAGAGTCACCGCTTGTGCATACATCAACCTCTCAAGTTGCACTGCACGATAAAATAGTCCAAACCCGTTTACAACCATCTTGCCACAGTCAGACAACATGCATAAAATGTACCGTTTCTACACACTACAAAAATGTTTGTTCCGATATTGGCTAGCCTATAGGCTATTATTAAAAAGTTGAAACTGTTACAAATAAACATTCGGTGCATTTTCCTTTGCTTAGGCTACGCCTACCCAATGTAGCTACTTTCGGTATAACGTAAATTTTTTTCTACAAATCTCTGATAAACAGATTAAGGAACAAAATATCCTACCTCGTAACGATTCTACAACTGGTTTCTGTTGAATGTTGAAGAGATTCTCTTATTCCATTTTGCCACTGCCCAGCAACGTTGACGTTTCCACAGTGCTTTCGCACTCGTGGCTGTAATAGCCTACGTTGCTGTTATGTAAAAACACACGTAACGTTACTTTTTAAGGTATATAAATACATTGGGCTACGTATTTTATCCATTACATTTACATTACATTACATTCATTTAGCAGACGCTTTTATCCAAAGCGACGTACAGTAAGTGCATACAGAGACATCATCAAGATCACTACAGAACAGACAAGACAAAGCACATCCTTCCCATAATGTAGCAGCTATCCCTAGTAATGAACATTGACTGTAGTTCACAGTAAGCTGTGGGTAAATCAGCAATACTACACTTCTATTCTAAATACTATTATAAACTATAGTAAACAGACAGAAATATCCGAATTATGCACATAACTGTTCCGTTATGAATGTACTGTATTTGATCATTCTGACATTGTAGTTATCCGCAAGTGTTTTGATGTGGGTCAGAAATAGTTGCCACAGTTCTGTGGTATCTGCAGATCCATAGACTAGAAAAATAAGGAGAAGCAGTGGCATCACTGAAACAGCTTGAGTTAGGAACTGCGCCTACAGTGGCTGAATGGGAAAACTACAGGGTCGGCGGTTCTTTTATTCACTGATTTTTATTTTTTAAATTATGTATATACTTTTTTCAGTTTATGATTGAGGCCCGTTTCAGGTGAAACGAATGAAACATAGCAAATGCCGCCATCGTATTTTATTTGCTTTGGGTGCACTGTGGAGTGTTTAACTGCGTTTGGTAGTGGATGTTACCGGTTGCCACAGAGTTGCGCTAGCATTAGCAACGTGTGTATGTCCAAAAGAAGGACAACATGGAATTAGCTGAAAATGGTTTCCATCAATCAACTACATCATGGGTATGTCATAATTGAGACATTATGTCCAAAATTCTGAACTATCCCTTTAATGCCTTCTCTACCATTGGCCCTGGCCCCCTCTACGGTGAATGCCCTCTCTACCATTGGCCCTGACCCCTCTGCTCCTAATGCCCTCTCTACTATTGGCCCTGACCCCCTCTGCTCCTAATGCCCTCTCTACTATTGCCCCAGGCCCCCTCTGCCCCTAATGCCCTCTCTACTATTGGCCCTGGCCCCCTCTACGGCGAATGCCCTCTCTACCATTGGCCCTGGCCCCCTCTGCCCCGAATGCCCTGTCTACAATTGGCGTTGACTCACTCTGCCCCAATGCCATCTCAACCCCTAATGCCCTATGTACCATTGGCGTTGGCTCCCTCTGCCCCAAAGGCCCTGTCTACTATTGGCGTTGGCTCCCTCTGCCCCAATGCCCTCTCGACCCCTAATGCCCTCTGTACCATTGGCCCTGGCCCCCTCTGCACCTAATGCCCTCTCTACTATTGCCCCTGCCCCCCTCTGCGCCTACTGCCTTCTCTATCTCTAATGCCCTCTCTACTGTTGCCCCTGGCACCTCTGCCCCTAATGCCCTCTCTACTATTGGCCCTGGCTCCCTTTGCCCCTAATGCCCTCTCTACCATTGGCCCTGGTCCCCTCTGCCCCTAATGCCCTCTCTACTATTGGCCCTGGCCCCCTCTGACCCTAATCCCCTCTCTACAATTGGTACTGGCCCCCTCTACCCTAATGCCCTCTCTACCATTGGCCCTGGCCCCCTCTGCCCCTAATAGCCTCTCTACTATTGCCCCTGGCCCCCTCTGCCCCTAATGCCTTCTATTGCCCCTGGCCCCTTCTGCCCCTAATGCCTTCTCTATCTCTAATGCCCTCTTTACCATTGGCCCTGGTCCCCTCTGCCCCTAATAGCCTCTCTACTATTGCCCCTGGCCCCCTCTGCCCCTAATGCCTTTTATTGCCCCTGGTCCCCTCTGCACCTAATGCCCTCTCTACTATTGGCCCTGGCTCCCTTTGCCCCCAATGCCCTCTCTACCATTGGCCCTGGCCCCCTCTGCCCCTAATGTACTCTCTACCATTGGCCCTGGCCCCCTCTGCCCCTAATGCCCTCTCTACTATTGGCCCTGGCCCCCTCTGCCCCTAATCCCCTCTCTACTATTGGTACTGGCCCCCTCTACGCTAATGCCCTCTCGACCATTGGCCCTGGCCCCCTCTGCCCCTAATGCCTTCTATTTCCCCTGGCCCCCTCTGCCCCTAATGCCTTCTCTATCTCTAATGCCCTCTCTACCATTGGCCCTGGCCCCCTCTGCCCCTAATAGCCTCTCTACTATTGCCCCTGGCCCCCTTTGCCCTAATGCCCTCTCGACCATTGGCCCTGGCCCCCTCTGCCCCTAATGCCTTCTATTTCCCCTGCCCCTAATGCCTTCTCTATCTCTAATGCCCTCTCTACCATTGGCCCTGGCCCCCTCTGCCCCTAATAGCCTCTCTACTATTGCCCCTGGCCCCCTCTACCCTAATGCCCTCTCGACCATTGGCCCTGGCCCCCTCTGCCCCTAATGCCTTCTATTTCCCCTGGCCCCCTCTGCCCCTAATGCCTTCTCTATCTCTAATGCCCTCTCTACCATTGGCCCTGCGCCCCTCTGCCCCTAACAGCCTCTCTACTATTGCCCCTGGCCCCCTCTACCCTAATGCCCTCTCGACCATTGGCCCTGGCCCCCTCTGCCCCTAATGCCTTCTATTTCCCCTGGCCCCCTCTGCCCCTAATGCCTTCTCTATCTCTAATGCCCCCTCTGCCCCTAATAGCCTCTCTACTATTGCCCCTGGCCCCCTCTGCCCCTAATGCCTTCTATTTCCCCTGGCCCCCTCTGCCCCTAATAGCCTCTCTATCTCTAATGCCCTCTCTACCATTGGCCCTGGCCCCCTCTGCCCCTAATAGCCTCTCTACTATTGCCCCTGGCCCCCTCTGCCCCTAATGCCTTCTATTGCCCCTGGCCCCTTCTGCCCCTAATGCCTTCTCTATCTCTAATGCCCTCTTTACCATTGGCCCTGGCCCCCTCTGCCCCTAATAGCCTCTCTACTATTGCCCCTGGCCCCCTCTGCCCCTAATGCCTTTTATTGCCCTTGGTCCCCTCTGCACCTAATGCCCTCTCTACTATTGGCCCTGGCTCCCTTTGCCCCCAATGCCCTCTCTACCATTGGCCCTGGCCCCCTCTGCCCCTAATGTACTCTCTACCATTGGCCCTGGCCCCCTCTGCCCCTAATGCCCTCTCTACTATTGGCCCTGGCCCCCTCTGCCCCTAATCCCCTCTCTACTATTGGTACTGGCCCCCTCTACGCTAATGCCCTCTCGACCATTGGCCCTGGCCCCCTCTGCCCCTAATGCCTTCTATTTCCCCTGGCCCCCTCTGCCCCTAATGCCTTCTCTATCTCTAATGCCCTCTCTACCATTGGCCCTGGCCCCCTCTGCCCCTAATAGCCTCTCTACTATTGCCCCTGGCCCCCTTTGCCCTAATGCCCTCTCGACCATTGGCCCTGGCCCCCTCTGCCCCTAATGCCTTCTATTTCCCCTGCCCCTAATGCCTTCTCTATCTCTAATGCCCTCTCTACCATTGGCCCTGGCCCCCTCTGCCCCTAATAGCCTCTCTACTATTGCCCCTGGCCCCCTCTACCCTAATGCCCTCTCGACCATTGGCCCTGGCCCCCTCTGCCCCTAATGCCTTCTATTTCCCCTGGCCCCCTCTGCCCCTAATGCCTTCTCTATCTCTAATGCCCTCTCTACCATTGGCCCTGCGCCCCTCTGCCCCTAACAGCCTCTCTACTATTGCCCCTGGCCCCCTCTACCCTAATGCCCTCTCGACCATTGGCCCTGGCCCCCTCTGCCCCTAATGCCTTCTATTTCCCCTGGCCCCCTCTGCCCCTAATGCCTTCTCTATCTCTAATGCCCCCTCTGCCCCTAATAGCCTCTCTACTATTGCCCCTGGCCCCCTCTGCCCCTAATGCCTTCTATTTCCCCTGGCCCCCTCTGCCCCTAATAGCCTCTCTATCTCTAATGCCCTCTCTACTATTGGCCCTGGCCCCCTCTGCTCCTAATGCCCTCTCTACTATTGCCCC
The DNA here is from genome assembly GCA_029718625.1 of Synaphobranchus kaupii. Lineage (NCBI taxonomy): Eukaryota > Metazoa > Chordata > Actinopteri > Anguilliformes > Synaphobranchidae > Synaphobranchus > Synaphobranchus kaupii. Next base: position 18,383,025 of record CM056382.1, read on the forward strand.
TGGCCCCCTCTGCCCCTAATGCCTTCTATTTCCCCTGGCCCCCTCTGCCCCGAATAGCCTCTCTACTATTGCCCCTGGCCCCCTCTGCCCCTAATGCCTTCTATTTCCCCTGGCCCCCTCTGCCCCTAATAGCCTCTCTATCTCTAATGCCCTCTCTACTATTGGCCCTGGCCCCCTCTGCTCCTAATGCCCTCTCTACTATTGCCCCTGGCCCCCTCTGCCCCTAATGTCTTCTATTGCCCCTGGCCCCCTCTGCCCCTAATGCCTTCTCTATCTCTAATGCCCTCTCTACCATTGGCCCTGGCCCCCTCTGCCCCTAATAGCCTCTCTACTATTGCCCCTGGCCCCCTCTGCCCCTAATGCCTTCTATTGCCCCTGGCCCCCTCTGCCCCTAATGCCTTCTCTATCTCTAATGCCCTCTCTACTATTGACCCTGGCCCCCTCTGTTCCTAATGCCCTCTCTACTATTGCCCCTGGCCCCCTCTGCCCCTAATGCCCTCACTACTATTGGGCCCCTCTGCTTTGAATGCCATCTTTACTGTTGGCCTTGGCCCTCTTTTATCGTCATGCCTTCTCTACCATTGGCCCTGGCCCCCTCTACCCCTAATGCCCGCTCTACTCTTGGCCCTGCCCCCCTCTGCCCCTAATGTCCTCTCTGCCATTAGCCCTGGTCTTCTCTACCCATAATGCCCTCTCTACCATTGGCCCTGTCATGGCCCTCTCTACCCTTAATGCCTTCTCTACTATTGGCCCTGGCCTGCTCTATGGCGAATGCCCTTTCTACCATTGGCCCTGGCCCCCTCTGCCCCGAAAGCCCTGTCTGCTATTGGTGTTGGCTCCCTCTGCCCCAATGCCCTCTCGACCCCAAATGCCCTCTCTACCATTGGTGTTGGCTCCCTCTGCCCCTAATGGCCTCTCTACTATTGGTACTGGCCCCCCTCTGCCCCTAATGCCCTGTCTACTATTGCCCCTGCCCCCCACTGCCCATAATGCCTTCTCTATCTCTAATGCCCTCTCTACTATTGGCCCTGGCCCCCTCTGCTCCAGTGCCCTCTCTACTATTGCCTCTGGCCCCCTCTGCCCCTAATGCCCTCTCTACTATTGGCCCTGGCTCCCTTTACCCCTAATGCCCTCTCTACTACTGGCTCTGTCCCCCTCTGCCCCTAATGCCCTCTCTACCATTGGCCCTGGCCCCCTCTACCCCTAATGCCCTCTCTACTCTTGGCCCTGCCCCTCTCTGTCCCTCATGTCCTCTCTGCCATTAGCCCTGGTCTTCTCTACCCCTAATGCACTCTCTACCATTGGCCCTGGCACCCTCTATGGCGAATGCCCTCTCTACCATTGGCCCTGACCCCCTCTGCCCTGTCTGCTATTGGCGATGGCTCCCTCTGCCCCAATGCCCTCTCTACTATTGACTCTGCCCCTAATGCCCTCTCTACCATTGGCCCTGGCCCCCTCTGCCCCTAATGCACTCTCTACCATTGGCCCTGGCCCCCTCTGCCTGTAATGCCCTCTCTACTATTGCTCCTGGTCCCCTCTGCTCCAAATGCCCTCTCTACTGTTGGCCTTGGCCCCCTTTTATCCTAATGCCTTCTCTACCATTGGCCCTGGCCCACTCTATGGCGAATGCCCTCTCTACCATTGGCCCTGGCCCCCTCTGCCCCTAATGGTCTCTCTACTATTGGCCCTGGCCCCCTCTGCTCCTAATGTCCTCTCTACTATTGCCCCTGGCCCTCTCTGCCCCTAATTCCCTCTCTACTATTGGCCCTGGCCCCCTCTACGGCGAATGCCCTCTCTACCATTGGCCCTGGCCCCCTCTGCCCCTAATGCCTTCTATTTCCCCTGGCCCCCTCTGCCCCTAATGCCTTCTCTATCTCTAATGCCCCCTCTGCCCCTAATAGCCTCTCTACTATTGCCCCTGGCCCCCTCTGCCCCTAATGCCTTCTATTTCCCCTGGCCCCCTCTGCCCCTAATAGCCTCTCTATCTCTAATGCCCTCTCTACTATTGGCCCTGGCCCCCTCTGCTCCTAATGCCCTCTCTACTATTGCCCCTGGCCCCCTCTGCCCCTAATGCCTTCTATTTCCCCTGGCCCCCTCTGCCCCGAATAGCCTCTCTACTATTGCCCCTGGCCCCCTCTGCCCCTAATGCCTTCTATTTCCCCTGGCCCCCTCTGCCCCTAATAGCCTCTCTATCTCTAATGCCCTCTCTACTATTGGCCCTGGCCCCCTCTGCTCCTAATGCCCTCTCTACTATTGCCCCTGGCCCCCTCTGCCCCTAATGTCTTCTATTGCCCCTGGCCCCCTCTGCCCCTAATGCCTTCTCTATCTCTAATGCCCTCTCTACCATTGGCCCTGGCCCCCTCTGCCCCTAATAGCCTCTCTACTATTGCCCCTGGCCCCCTCTGCCCCTAATGCCTTCTATTGCCCCTGGCCCCCTCTGCCCCTAATGCCTTCTCTATCTCTAATGCCCTCTCTACTATTGACCCTGGCCCCCTCTGCTCCTAATGCCCTCTCTACTATTGCCCCTGGCCCCCTCTGCCCCTAATGCCCTCACTACTATTGGGCCCCTCTGCTCTGAATGCCATCTTTACTGTTGGCCTTGGCCCTCTTTTATCGTCATGCCTTCTCTACCATTGGCCCTGGCCCCCTCTACCCCTAATGCCCGCTCTACTCTTGGCCCTGCCCCCCTCTGCCCCTAATGTCCTCTCTGCCATTAGCCCTGGTCTTCTCTACCCATAATGCCCTCTCTACCATTGGCCCTGTCATGGCCCTCTCTACCCTTAATGCCTTCTCTACTATTGGCCCTGGCCTGCTCTATGGCGAATGCCCTTTCTACCATTGGCCCTGGCCCCCTCTGCCCCGAAAGCCCTGTCTGCTATTGGTGTTGGCTCCCTCTGCCCCAATGCCCTCTCGACCCCAAATGCCCTCTCTACCATTGGTGTTGTCTCCCTCTGCCCCTAATGGCCTCTCTACTATTGGTACTGGCCCCCCTCTGCCCCTAATGCCCTGTCTACTATTGCCCCTGCCCCCCACTGCCCATAATGCCTTCTCTATCTCTAATGCCCTCTCTACTATTGGCCCTGGCCCCCTCTGCTCCAGTGCCCTCTCTACTATTGCCTCTGGCCCCCTCTGCCCCTAATGCCCTCTCTACTATTGGCCCTGGCTCCCTTTACCCCTAATGCCCTCTCTACTACTGGCTCTGTCCCCCTCTGCCCCTAATGCCCTCTCTACCATTGGCCCTGGCCCCCTCTACCCCTAATGCCCTCTCTACTCTTGGCCCTGCCCCTCTCTGTCCCTCATGTCCTCTCTGCCATTAGCCCTGGTCTTCTCTACCCCTAATGCACTCTCTACCATTGGCCCTGGCACCCTCTATGGCGAATGCCCTCTCTACCATTGGCCCTGACCCCCTCTGCCCTGTCTGCTATTGGCGATGGCTCCCTCTGCCCCAATGCCCTCTCTACTATTGACTCTGCCCCTAATGCCCTCTCTACCATTGGCCCTGGCCCCCTCTGCCCCTAATGCCCTCTCTACCATTGGCCCTGGCCCCCTCTGCCTGTAATGCCCTCTCTACTATTGCTCCTGGTCCCCTCTGCTCCAAATGCCCTCTCTACTGTTGGCCTTGGCCCCCTTTTATCCTAATGCCTTCTCTACCATTGGCCCTGGCCCACTCTATGGCGAATGCCCTCTCTACCATTGGCCCTGGCCCCCTCTGCCCCTAATGGTCTCTCTACTATTGGCCCTGGCCCCCTCTGCTCCTAATGTCCTCTCTACTATTGCCCCTGGCCCTCTCTGCCCCTAATTCCCTCTCTACTATTGGCCCTGGCCCCCTCTACGGCGAAGGCCCTCTCTACTATTGGCCCTGGCCCCCTCTACCACGAATGCCCTGTCTACTATTGGCGTTGGCTCCCTTTGCCCCAATGCCCTCTCAACCCCTAATGCCCTCTGTACCATTGGCCCTGGCCCCCTCTGCCCCTAATCCCCTCTCTACTATTGGTACTGGCCACATCTACCCTAATGCCCTCTCTACCATTGGCCCTAGCCCCCTCTGCCGCTAATGGCCTCTCTACTATTGCCCCTGGCCCCCTCTGCCCCTAATTCTTTCTCTATCTCTAATGCCCTCTCTACTATTGGCCCTGGCCCCCTCTGCTCCTAATGCCCTCTCTACTATTGCCCCTGGCCCCCTCTGCCCCTAATGCCCTCACTACTATTGGCCCTGGCCCCCTCTGCTCTGAATGCCCTCTTTACTATTGGCCCTCTTTTATCCTCATGCCTTCTCTACCATTGGCCCTGGCCCCCTCTACCCCTAATGCCCGCTCTACTCTTGGTCCTGCCCCCCTCTGCCCCTAATGTCCTCTCTGCCATTAGCCCTGGTCTTCTCTGCCCCTAAGGCACTCTCTACCATTGACCCTGTCATGGCCCTCTCTACCCTTAATGCCTTCTCTACTATTGGCCCTGGCCCCCTCTGCCCCTAATGCCCTCTCTACTATTGGCCCTGGCTCCCTTTGCCCCTAATGCCCTCTCTACTATTGGCTCTGTCCCCCTCTGCCCCTAATGCCCACTCTACCATTGGCCCTGGCCCCCTCTATGGCGAATGCCCTCTCTACCATTGGCCCTGGCCCCCTCTATTATTGGCTCTGTCCCCCTCTGCCCCTAATCCCCTCTCTACCATTGGCCCTGGCCCCCTCTACCCCTAATGCCTGCTCTACTCTTGGCCCTGCCACCCTCTGTCCCTAACGTCCTCTCTGCCATTAGGCCTGGTCTTCTCTACCCCTAATGCACTCTCTACCATTGGCCCTGGCCCCCTCTATGGCGAATGCCCTCTCTACCATTGGCCCTGGCCCCCTCTATTATTGGCTCTGTCCCCCTCTGCCCCTAATGCCCTCTCTACCATTGGCCCTGGCCCCATCTACCCCTAATGCCCGCTCTACTCTTGGCCCTGGCTCCCTCTGCTCCTAATGTCCTCTCTACTATTGCCCCTGGCCCTCTCTGCCCCTAATTCCCTCTCTACTATTGGCCCTGGCCCCCTCTACGGCGAATGCCCTCTCTACCATTGGCCCTGGCCCCCTCTACCACGGATGCCCTGTCTACTATTGGCGTTGGCTCCCTTTGCCCCAATGCCCTCTCAACCCCTAATGCCCTCTGTACCATTGGCCCTGGCCCCCTCTGCCCCTAATCCCCTCTCTACTATTGGTACTGGCCACATCTACCCTAATGCCCTCTCTACCATTGGCCCTAGCCCCCTCTGCCGCTAATGGCCTCTCTACTATTGCCCCTGGCCCCCTCTGCCCCTGGCCCCCTCTGCCCCTAATGCTTTCTCTATCTCTAATGCCCTCTCTACGATTGGCCCTGGCCCCCTCTGCTCCTAATGCCCTCTCTACTATTGCCCCTGGCCCCCTCTGCCCCTAATGCCCTCACTACTATTGGCCCTGGCCCCCTCTGCTCTGAATGCCCTCTTTACTATTGGCCCTCTTTTATCCTCATGCCTTCTCTACCATTGGCCCTGGCCCCCTCTACCCCTAATGCCCGCTCTACTCTTGGTCCTGCCCCCCTCTGCCCCTAATGTCCTCTCTGCCATTAGCCCTGGTCTTCTCTGCCCCTAAGGCACTCTCTACCATTGACCCTGTCATGGCCCTCTCTACCCTTAATACCTTCTCTACTATTGGCCCTGGCCCCCTCTGCCCCTAATGCCCTCTCTACTATTGGCCCTGGCTCCCTTTGCCCCTAATGCCCTCTCTACTATTGGCTCTGTCCCCCTCTGCCCCTAATGCCCACTCTACCATTGGCCCTGGCCCCCTCTATAGCGAATGCCCTCTCTACCATTGGCCCTGGCCCCCTCTATTATTGGCTCTGTCCCCCTCTGCCCCTAATCCCCTCTCTACCATTGGCCCTGGCCCCCTCTACCCCTAATGCCTGCTCTACTCTTGGCCCTGCCACCCTCTGTCCCTAACGTCCTCTCTGCCATTAGGCCTGGTCTTCTCTACCCCTAATGCACTCTCTACCATTGGCCCTGGCCCCCTCTATGGCGAATGCCCTCTCTACCATTGGCCCTGGCCCCCTCTATTATTGGCTCTGTCCCCCTCTGCCCCTAATGCCCTCTCTACCATTGGCCCTGGCCCCCTCTACCCCTAATGCCCGCTCTACTCTTGGCCCTGTCCCCCTCTGTCCCTAATGTCCTCTCTGCTATTAGCCCTGGTCTTCTCTACCCCTAATCCACTCTCTACCATTGGCCCTGGCCCCCTCTATGGCAAATGCCCTCTCTACCATTGGTCGTGGCCCCCTCTGCCCCGAATGCCCTTTCTGCTATTGCCGTTGGCTCCCTCTGCCCCAATGCCCTCTCTACTATTGACTCTGTCCCCCTCTGCCCCTAATGTCCTCTCTGCCATTAGCCCTGGTCTTCGCTACCCCTAAGGCACTCTCTACCATTGACCCTGTCATGGCCCTCTCTACCCTTAATGCCTTCTCTACTATTGGCCCTGGCCCCCTCTGCCCCTAATGCCCTCTCTACTATTGGCCCTGGCTCCCTTTGCCCCTAATGTCCTCTCTACTATTGGCTCTGTCCCCCTCTGCCCCTAATCCCCTCTCTACCATTGGCCCTGGCCCCCTCTACCCCTAATGCCTGCTCTACTCTTGGCCCTGCCCCCCTCTGTCCCTAACGTCCTCTCTGCCATTAGCCCTGGTCTTCTCTACCCCTAATGCACTCTCTACCATTGGCCCTGGCCCCCTCTATGGCAAATGCCCTCTCTACCATTGGCCGTGGCCCCCTCTGCCCCGAAGGCCCTTTCTGCTATTGCCGTTGGCTCCCTCTGCCCCAATGCCCTCTCTACTATTGACTCTGTCCCCCTCTGCCCCTAATCCCCTCTCTACCATTGGCCCTGGCCCCCTCTACCCCTAATGCCTGCTCTACTCTTGGCCCTGCCCCCCTCTATCCCTAACGTCCTCTCTGCCATTAGCCCTGGTCTTCTCTACCCCTAATGCACTCTCTACCATTGGCCCTGGCCCCCTCTATGGCAAATGCCCTCTCTACCATTGGCCCTGGCCCCCTCTATTATTGGCTCTGTCCCCCTCTGCCCCTAATGCCCTCTCTACCATTGGCCCTGGCCCCCTCTACCCCTAATGCCCGCTCTACTCTTGGCCCTGCCCCCCTCTGTCCCTAATGTCCTCTCTGCTATTAGCCCTGGTCTTCTCTACCCCTAATCCACTCTCTACCATTGGCCCTGGCCCCCTCTATGGCAAATGCCCTCTCTACCATTGGCCGTGGCCCCCTCTGCCCCGAATGCCCTTTCTGCTATTGCCGTTGGCTCCCTCTGCCCCAATGCCCTCTCTACTATTGACTCTGTCCCCCTCTGCCCCTAATGCCCTCTCTACCTTTGGCCCTGGCCCCCTCTGCCCCTAATGCACTCTCTACCATTGGCCCTGGCCCCCTCTGCCTGTAATGCCCTCTCTACTATTGCTTCTGGCCCCCTCTGCTCCAAATCCCCTCTCTACTGTTGGCCCTGGCCCCCTCTGCCCCTAATAGCCTCTCTACTATTGCCCCTGGCCCCCTCTGCCCCTAATGCCTTCTCTATCTCTAATGCCCTCTCTACTATTGACCCTAGCCCCCTCTGCTCCTAATGCCCCTGGCCCCCTCTGCCCCTAATGCCCTCACTACTATTGGCCCCCTCTGCTCTGAATGCCATCTTTACTATTGGCCTTGGCCCTCTTTTATCTTCATGCCTTCTCTACCATTGGCCCTGGCCCCCTATACCCCTAATGCCCGCTCTACTCTTGGCCCTGCCCCCCTCTGCCCCTAATGTCCTCTCTGCTATTGGTACTGGCCCCCTCTACCCCAAATGCCCTCTCTACTATTGCCCCTGCCCCCCTCTGCCCATAATGCCTTCTCTATCTCTAATGCCCTCTCTGCTATTGGCCCTGGCCCCCTCTGCTGCTAATGCCCTCTCTACTATTGCCCCTGGCCCCCTCTGCCCCTAATGCCTTCTATTGCCCCTGGCCCCCTCTGCCCCTAATGCCTGCTCTATCTCTAATGCCCTCTCTACTGTTGGCCCTGGCCCCCTCTGCACCTAATGCCCTCTCTACTATTGTCCCTGGCCCCCTCTGCCCCTAATGCCCTCTCTACTATTGGCCCTGGCTCCGTTTGTCCCTAATGCCCTCTCTACTATTGGCTCTGTCCCCCTCTGCCCCTAATGCCCTCTCTACTCTTGGCCCTGCCCCCCTCTGTCCCTAATGCACTCTCTACCATTGGCCCTGGTCCCCTCTATGGTGAATGCCCTCTCTACCATTGGCCCTGGCCCCCTCTATTATTGGCTCTGTCCCCCTCTGCCCCTAATGCCTTCTCTACCATTGGCCCTGGCCCCCTCTACCCCTAATGCCCGCTCTACTCTTGGCCCTGCCCCCCTCTGTCCCTAATGTCCTCTCTGCTATTAGCCTTGGTCTTCTCTACCCCTAATCCACTCTCTACCATTGGCTCTGCCCCCCTCTATGGCAAATGCCCTCTCTACCATTGGCCCTGGCCCCCTCTGCCCCTAATGCACTCTCTACCATTGGCCCTGGCCCCCTCTGCCCCTAATGCCCTCTCTACCATTGGCCCTGGCCCCCTCTGCCCCTAATGCCCTCTTATTACTATCACAGCACAATGATTCATACGCTGTAGACTCAGCAAGCAAACTCACTCACATTTTCTTCAGAAAATGTAATCTTTTGTAGTTTACTATTTTTAATACACTCTTTTTTCTGTAAGTATAAACTTTAAAGTATTTGTTTTAATTATTGTTTATTTATGTAGGCTATTTATTTTAGTATACACTGAAATGTGCCTTTTTGAAGTGTGTCTCTGTGGCTCAGTTAGTAGGTAGCCTGCTCTGTGATCTTTGCTAGGTGACGCTGCAGCCTATGTTCGAATCTGACCTTTTGCCACATGACTCGCTCCCATTTTTCTTGTCTCTAGTGTAGGATATCTAATATTTACATATAAGTAAACTACCCAGCTCCTCCACCTCTGGCTCTCCCCCTCTCTCCTTCTGTCTCTCTCTCACTCATTCACCCCCACGAACATCAAAGATAAGCCAGTCTTTGTCATAAATGATCCCCCACCCCCTTTCTCACATATTAACCCAATCAGGGCAGGGATACCCTTCCTGTGGAGAATAAGGTATTTATTGGGGACTGAAAGAAAGAAGCCTAGTTTGGTTTGGAGAGGAAGTTTTTCCTTTTTATTTTTGTGGTGGTGGTTCCTTTCGTTCCTGTTCAGCTGGAGGGTAAATAATATTGGCAACTTCTGGCTTATCGGACTCTCTCTGTCTTTACTGGTATGTTCTAATTAATGTCTGGTTTAATGTGTTTCCTTTTGTAAATTACACTGCCCGTCCAAAAAAAAAGTCACCACCTGGATTTAACTAAGTAAATAGGTAAGAGCCTTCCATTGGATAATTACTGCAGTGATTAATATGTTTCAGCTGGCAACAAGTTATTTAACCCTAGCTGATGCGATGAGTAGCTTCTCATTTCTTAAACAACCATGTCGGACGACATATCCTGTGGTCGTGGAAAGGATGTTAATCTGTTTCAGAAGGGTCAAATTATTGGCCTGCATCAAGCAAAGAAAACAACTAAGGAGATTGCTGAAACTAAAATCGGGTTAAGAACTGTCCAACGCATTATTAAAACCTGGAAGGATAGTGGTGAACCATCATCTTCGAGGAAGAAATGTGGTCGGAAAAAACTCTTGAATGATCGTGATCGGAGATCACTTAAACGTTTGGTGAAATCATATCGTAAGAAATCAACAGTAGAACTCACGGCTATGTTTAATAGTGAAAGTAAGAGCATTTCCACATGCACAATGCGAAGGGAACTCAAGGGATTGGGACTAAACAGCTGTGTAGCCCTAAGAAAACCACTGATCAGTGGGGCTAATTGGGAAAAAAAGGCTTCAATTTGCTAGGGAGCATAAAGATTGGACTCTGGAGCAATGGAAGAAGGTCATGTGGTCTGATGAGTCCAGATTTACGTTGTGCGTTAGTTAATTGAACTGTTTGTAGCGTAGTCACTGTGTAGTTGAAGTAAATTTCTGTTAGGATCCTGTAATTCTGTCTGTTTAATTTATTATTTTTCCTGATTACTTTTACCCATTTTCCCGCATTTCCCTCGCAATTGTCAGTCCGCGTTCCATGTTTTCTGAGATTCCACCCCGTCTTTGTCATTGCACTATTCGGGTGATTTTGGGAACATTCAGGTTTCCTCTGTATTTCGTATCTCGTTTTCTTCCTTCTGGCTTTATTTATATTTGTATATAATACTAATGTACTAATCATACTAACTGTTAGATTAGATTTAATACTAACCTGCTAACAAACTAACGTGTATATAATACTAACCAGCTAACCAACTAACATTAGGGTTTTTGAATTCACTACTAACATTACTAATTGCTAATTCATCTTGAGTTTCTACCTGCAGCTGTCATTTCCCTCCTCATTATCCTATCCCCGTATCTATCTGATTTCGCATTCTCTGCACGTGTGTCCACTTTCGTGTCCTCCCCTCTGAGCTGTGCACTTGTTTACCTGCTAACCCCAGGCCATTAGATATCATTGTGTCTATGTGTATTCCAGTCCGTGTCTTACGTTCCCCCCGTCATTGTTTTATTGGTCCTTGTTAACCCTCATTGTTCTCACCTGTGTACTCTCCCATTTCCGCTCCCCTTCACACCTGATTCCTTTTGTGTAATCTTCTCCTTGTGTATTTAAACCCTGTTATTTCAGTCTGTCTTCGCGAGTTCCTTACCCATATTTTTGCTTCTGTGTTGCCTTGTTTTTCCGAGAATCTGCCCGAGTTGTTTTGTTTATTCCGTAGAATCTGTTTCCTAGTTTTTTGTTATCCCTCGTCCTTCCCCTGTTATTTTAGTTTTGTTGTCTGATCTTCGTTTTGTCTTTTTGTTCCTCCTCTGCCTCCCCGGTTTTGACCCCTGCCTGTGTTCTCGCGACCCTGTTTTTGGATCCTGTTTTTGTACCTTTGCTGTGCCTTCCCGGTTTTGACCCCTGCCTGTTCCTTGACCACTCTTTTTTTTTTTGACCATTTAAGCTCTTTTTAACAATTCCTGTGGCTGTGGCTGCAGAGACCATTTTCAAAACTGAAACTTATCAAGAACTAGCCTACCCTAGAAGCAGGGCGACACAGCCACTAGGCTACTACTATCTTAGTTTAATTAGTAGTACTAGTAACGTTAGTAGCTAGTAGCCTACTTTATAGCAGGACAGGAGGACAGGACTAGAGGAATCTCAAGTTGGAGTAACGTTAGGCTGATTTAATTTATTTACCTTGAACCCATACGTGTCAACCTCTGGAGAGAGCTGCCATTATTTTCACGCCTGCAAAACTGTATAAATGAACCAAAAACCTGATAGAACAGTATGTATCTATTAAAATCACTAGCCACCACAGTTATTTGTCTGATTCAAGTTTATTTAAAATATTCCTGTATTTAGCTTTTCACATAATAAGGAATGTAAATTCAGTTAAAACAGTTAAAGTCATAGAGACACCCCACATGATTTAGGCCACCCCACACACAACCCAGTGCAGGAGAGATGCATATCACAATTTCCTAAATTATGAGTCATGTTGCATGAGCTTGTGGCACTTCATTGCAGTTTTCCAAACTTACTAGCCTACATAACAGCTTTGATAGCCTAGACGCTACTGCATCTTTGTGGTTCGTGCATTTTTAGGTCATACAGATCTGATGCAGCTACTTGCGTTTCCCACGGCCGAATAGAAAGTAAACTGGCAGATGCTAAACAAACACATTTTAACCTGGTAATTCTCAACTAGTCTACAATGCATTTCACTGGCTTACAACCATACTATTAAATGTAACCATAGTTAGGCTAGTTTATGCTAAAACTATAGCCCTATTCGGAAGTGATAAGTTTTACAGGGGGAGGTGGGGTAATGTAATAATCCGATGTAAAAATTTAAAAAAAAAAGCCAAGTTACTCACACATAGCCTACAGAGCGCTGTCTATAAGTCATTAATTGCAACTTGCAAAAACTAGGCCTGCCTTTAAAAGTATTGATATCAAAATGTGGCCAAGTTACAACTAACAATATTGCCTATCGTAGCTCACACTAAATAAACTAGCTCTATTCCTAAGCAATGCTATCCAAACTTTCCTAAATTATTTAATGCAACTTGGCCCTGTGTTTCTTCATCTTAGCATGTGAAGAGATTATGCCTCATGGAACAACATATGATTTCAATGAATGTTTTTAACAGTTGATGAATAATTACATTCCAGAAAGGATATGGTTATACTTTGTTGGCAAGTTTACTTTAGAAAATGTACAGGTTTTAAAATGTTAACTGCTGCTACAGATTTCATTACAATTCACAAACAGACATTTATATCAAGAAACATCATGTACATAGAGAACGGGGGATGAATGAATAAATGCAGATAAAAATGAGTAATATTTTTACCTAGAAAATAGTGTACATATAGCATTTTTATGAACGTATCCAATAGTTATCATATTTGCGAGCAGAATTTTGTGAACACAAGGATATCTATGCTCTGTAGGACCACACAGGTTTTGATAGAAATCCAAATATTCCAAATAAATCAATCAATAAATACATAATAATAATAATAATAATAATAATACATTTTATCCATTTTGTGCTTTTCATAGACCCAAAGCAGTGGATGCAGACAATTGTTCAAACATGCCCTATAGTGTAGTAATTTTTCTGTTTAATTTCTAAGTGCAAGTTGCAACACATCTGAATCAGAGTATTTCCACTATAAATTATTCTCATTTTGCAGTTTGATGTGGAACATACAGTTTCATTGACCACATTCTCTTGAGATGGTAAGATGAAGAAACACAGGGCCAAGTTGCATTAAATAATTTAGGAAAGTTTGGATAGCATTGCTTTGGAATAGAGCTAGTTTATTTAGTGTGAGCTATGATAGGCAATATTGTTAGTTGTAAGGGACGAGCTAGCTAGAACGAGTGATCTGTCTGGTTGCTGGGTTGTATCGGCTATACTGCTTGAGCCATTTTCTGGATTTGTTAAGTCACGTTACCATTGCATTGTAAACTCGTGTTAATTACGGGATTGCAGCAGTTCTTTTCCAGATATTATGCAGAACCTTTATTTTAAATGCAAAGAACAAATTAATAGCCTATTTTTGTTTAAATGTTTGGCACAAACGGTTTAATCCACTCCGAGGTGTCATTGTCAATTATCCCTTACTACATAACCTGCTAGTATACGTATGTCATGGTTAACTGATGCTAGCCAGTCTATCCCTTCCTTTCACCGTACACTCACCGACACTTTATAAGCTCTGTCCTTCATGCTGGCTGTAACTAAGCCCATTTCTCCTTGACTGTAGCTGAACTTCTTTACATGGCCAGATCTAGCTATAATGACGGGTCAGGATAACAAATCACTAGACACCACTACCAGTGAAAGGTTAGGAAAAAAACCCATGGCCGCGATTATTTGGTACAGGCCAGCCGAGGATGGAAAATGTCATTGTCGTTCTTGCATTTGGTACACAAATCTGATAGTTCGCTCGTAACTACAGTATTTTTTTATAAAGTAATGAAAAGCTGCATATCGATCATTTGATGATGATGTGAAGTCTTGTAATTTTGTGGTTTCAGAACGATTAAGCACTTTATTTGCTTATATGAAGCGGTCGCTTTTGCCGTCTATGATGAAATGTGCTAGCATAGCATGTAGCAGTATACCGGAAAGACGTTCAAACGGGACTTCCGCTTTACCTCCCTCATGGGATACCTGTTCCGATAACATTAGCTAGCCTATTGCATTACTGCCGTGTCCCAGTGACTGAATTGTTTAACTAACAGGATACAAGTGAACAGTTAATATTGTAAACGTGTTTTTGCCTTTGCAATAAAAAAACATTATTGTATGAGAAAACCAGAACATGTGCACTGAAATTACACTTTGGTACCAACCAGGTGGGGGTACGAACCCACATCTCTCACATTCTAAGGCTTGACGCTAACCAGAAGACAAAAGGGATACAGTCACGTGATATAGGCTATAGGCCATTTGTTAGTGTCCATCTGACTTTCACAATTTCGCTGTAGTACAAGTGAAATACAAGTGAAACATTGAACAGTTAATATTGGAAACGTCTTTTTGCCTTTGCAATAAAAATACGTTTGTTAATGTGAAAATAATAACAGTAAGTAATAAATGAAAAGTATTTAACAGTTGCACATTGTTTTTGTCGAAAATAAATTTGTGTCCTGTTGAGCTCAAACCCCCAATCCTCTGTGTGAGAGGCAGCAAATGTAACCAGTAGGCCACAGTAGCTTAGCTTAAATACACAAAGCCATATAGCGGTTTTATCTGTGATTCTGTGATGTGTGCAGATTAGTTTGAAGCATTTTTATTGGGTTATAAGCTTGGAAGAGCAGGTATGCGATGTTGTTATCCAATGGCAAGAATTCATTCTTTAAGGGTACGGAGGCAGGCAGGTAGTGAGGGTCTCTGGGTAGGCAGGAAAAATGGCAGTTACATGAGGTCAGAACATACAGAAGTTAATGTTTTTAAGGGCTGAGAGTCTGTGGTCATTGTGGTTACTTCTGTAGGAAACCCTGAAAAGTGCCAAACTCTCGGTGCTGTATAGGTATGGGGCATGCCCCGCCAAGCCGTAACTTGGCGGATGGCAGGTAATTAAATTTGAATGAGACCTCAAAAATCTAAACTTTTACAATGAATTGTCCATAGACTTAACATGGGAGAAACAAAATGCTAACTTATAAATGAGGATGTCTACTCAACATATCAATAATTCCATCGTTCTAAATGAACATGAGAACAATGGGACGTGCCTGGCACGCAGACAGCAGATTAGCACACCGACAGTAGCACTACTAACAGCCAGTCAGATGTCACCACAGAACTGTGGGTGTCACATACTCTGTCCAAAGTGGAAAACAGTCATTTAACATGTTTGATCTAGTAAAGCAAGGGTATGGCGAGCCAAATGAGGATTTATTCGATATCCCTGATATCCAATTTGTGGTTCCCGACTAGTTGCCTGTTTTTCACAACAGTTTTTCTTCCTAGTTCAACAAAACCGTTTTGATATCAAAGATTTGCACCTTACTGAGCCACTAGTTAGACTTTTCTTAATGTTAATCATTCTCCATCCAAGTAAATTTCTCCCCCAAATCATACTAGTTCCACAAAAACATACCGGAATATAATGTATATAACTGGTCATTTTGAACAGATAGAGTAAGAGTTTGAACATATTTTAGGCGGTGTAAAATGTCACATTTCTGTTTTATTAATTAGGAGGCAAGTTTTGCTCTTGAATGATGAGATTGGGACCACCACAGACAGAATAAATAAGGAGATGGTCTATCTATTCAATTTAAAATGACAAACATCAAACTAGCATAAAGTGCAATAATGATTTTTGACTATTTATGGGAGCCCAAAATCTTCCTCTCAACACTTTGGATAAGCACTCACACAAACGAGGATCCATGCTACAGGTTTTCATCAGCATGAGACTGAGTTTTGACAGAATTCACATCTTTGGACATTTAGATCGAATTGGTCTATAACGCATATGAGTGTATTTGAAATTAAATAGATATTAAATAAATTAAATATATTACACACACAGTATGTGTAATATACAGAAAATTCTGTATTTGGAGTGCTGATGTGAGCTGTGAGGATTTCTGGTTTCAATCTTGGTGATAAACATAAATGTTTTTGATTGATAATATCAAGTTGTAATATCATTATATCTCAGCTGCACAATAATAGTATGTCTAATGGGTGCCCTTCATGTGCCAATATACAAGAGTTTAAAGCATCAAAATGATTGCGTCAATCTGACGGGTCTATGATTCTTTGGGCCAGATTTACTAAAGGATTGCGACTGCTTTTCCAACGCAAAAGCAGTCGCTTAAAAGTCGCAACATCTATGTACATCGGATTTACTAAATGGTTGCAATGGGTAAATTGCTATTAGGATGTAATTTGCAGGGGTACCTCACTCATAGTTAAATGTGTTCATGCATATGTATAGCTGGAGTGAAAGCGCTAAAACAGGGTGGAGATTGTGTAAATTAGGCCAATTAAGTATTCCGTCTGATTTACTAAAACAGCCATGATTAGCGACTCTCCCCTTTGCATGAAAATCTCCTGAAAGCAGGCGTAATTTGTCTGTGCTGATATAGCTCATGATGCATGTGAAGGATGTCGGGCTGTAGGACGAATGCATCCTCTAATGCATATCACTCGAAAGGAGACTTTTAAAGGATTTTAAACACGTTTCTCACTTTCAGATATAGGCTAATATGACATTATATTTGTTTTATTGAAAGGATGCAAGACTTCTATTGAAGTCATCAGCTAGCAGTTAGTATAAAAACGCAGTTCTGAATTTAAACAATTGTTGTGCCTATATGCATTCTGTAGGGCTTACATTAGTGTAATGAATTGTGAATACAGTTACCTTCCAACACTCTGGGCCCTATCTTACACCTGGCGCTAAGCGGCGCTAACCCAAACGCAAGTGTCTTTGCTATCGTACACCCGGCGCATGGTTCATTATAACGCCTTGCATTCAGGTCGTTTAAATACCATGTATTCTTGCGCTCATTACAAGTGAACTGGGCGTGTTGGTCTTAAGATGAGGAGTGGCCAGGATTATTTTTGGCGTATTGCTATCGTGAGCCAGCAGAAAGCGCTTGCGCTAAAACCACCACAAACCTGGTCTAAAGTCATGTCGCAGTTGTTTACATGTTATTTTAACGGCGCATATAAGTGCGTCTACATAGGCGTGTGCACAACGCGCATACACCCTCCTGTCTGTTACACAGGGGCGCGCACAAGCATGACTAAAAATATCAAGATTGCAATGTGAAATATTATTATTGTGTAGGCTAGGCTATATAAAAAAATGCATAATAATAAAAGGGTCCATAGGTCAAAGACCACATAGCTACCTGTCCCTCAGCGAACAGGAATGCCGAATTAAATTGCTTTCAGCCCACTCACATCCAGGCGATGTGCGATGGTACGTGTAAGGTTACATGTAGGCTATAGACTATTCGCAATTATCCTGGATCAATTTATGACTTAGCCTATATTTGCCAATAATTCCTGTAATCTTCTGGGGGGGACAATCTTCTGTTACTGGACCATGGCTATCCATTAAAAATGGCTTTCCATTTGCTGATAACACCTATATCAAGCCTAATGCGCGAATTGTCATTTACACCTAATGCGTGAATTGTCATTCAATGGAAAATTTGCACACTTCAAATAGACGGACATTTGAGTTCTGAAAATGCGCTTTAATTAGATGTCATTACAATACAGCTCTCTAGGCCTACAGCCTGTAAGTAAATAGAATGGTTTTGACTAAAAAAAGTTCAAACCGTCACAGGTATTTGCAGCCCCTGCTGTTTCTGCGGTGGTCTTTCTATTTGGCGTCATCAGGACGCTCTATCGGATTTTTTCCGCCTCCGTTCCGGTATTCGTATCTTGCCCGACAATTATTCCCTACACCTGTTTTGCATTTCCTGCTGGCTATAAATACCTCAGGACTTCCGCATTTCCGCACTACGATATTGTCTTTGCTATGTTGACAAACAAAGTCGGTAAGGTATAGGAATTTCGGTTGCTGCATTTCTGGTTTGTACGAATAGGAAACGCAGCAAGTCCGGTTATAAGATTTAGGTTAGATTGGTTTTCTGTTTCTTTTCCAATCTTTCTTTATCCTTTATTCTTTTCACCTGTTGCCAGTTGTGTTCAGCTCTTTTTCCACAAGAGCTTTGGCTTTTTTCTATTTTTTTTCCTTCACTCGTTTTATCGAGTTTTGTTTTGTTTCTTCACCTCTTGTTACGCCTAATTATTTAATGTGTGAGGTTCTTTTGTTAGTTATTCTCGCTGTTTATCGAGATCGCCTCAGTTTTTGGAGGTTGCTTTGTTTCGCATTGTGCTAGGGAAGTTTTGCTCCCGATCTCAGTCCTGGTTACTTCCGCGTTTTGTGGCGTATCTCTTTAGATACGCTTTTAGAAATCCTTATCGGTCGCGTTTGGTTCTCTGAACCTTACACTCCCCCTTACAAAAACCTTGTCCAGTTTTTGAAATAGCCTAAGCTACAGCGGATTCGCTGTGCATAAGGTTTTTTCCATAGCCTACGGTTAAAACAACGGAGATAAATGTCACCTTGTTAACTGAATTTGAACCTTAGTAAACTTCGTCCTTCATATTGTTTTAATTACAGTGACCAGGTTTCCATACTCTCAGCTTATTAAAACCCAGCTGATTTCACCTGTTATTCCATAACTGAACAAAACTTTTAAAGAGAACTAATCATCTAATTAGAAACAAAAACAAATTTGCAGCACGTTACACAATTAATTCACAATTAATTTTAATGCCATTATCTGCATGTGCGCTGCATGTTCTCTGTTTCCCCTGCTGTAAGTCGCACGTTTCACGGTCTTTCTGGGAAAGTGGATTGTTTTAAAGCATTATGCTACGAGTAAAACAGGTTGGTCACATTTCCATAAACAGGACATTATTAAACAAGGGGAAATATGCGTGAACATATGGGTTGCCAACCTGACAGCTTTATTGTATTTAGTGACATCATTAAGGCAAAATAACAGTAGCCTATTTATGTTATTAATCAATATTACTATGCAGGTAGCCTAATGAACTTCGGATGAAGCTTGAACTTCGAGAACTCCATGAGAACAGCCTCATAGAATTGATGTTTGACACTTTCATTGCATAATCAAACGAAATTCATTGAACAAGCAGGCTAATTTGGCATTTTCTAAGGTGAGACTGAAGCCATTGATAGCTTATTCTCAGCTGTTGCAGGTCCTTTTAACAAAATTTAACCACATATATTTTGTAAAATAACAGCCCTGTCGGGAATTAGCGGGAACTCATAGGCTAATGGTTAGTCCGAATAATATTGATCATACCTATTCCTTGATCGCACTAAACACGCATGAGCATGTCTGTTTCGCCATCAAGCAATCCGCAAAGAGAATGCAATATGAAGAGAATTAATGAATTCTCTTCATATCTATAATTAATGGAGAGACTAGGTTCAGCCCATTTGCACTTTGCGCCGAGCTTAGCGCAAAAAACACGCCGTTAAAATAGCAAAAGTGGACATGGACACGCCCTAAATTGACTTTACGCCATGCGCTTAGACCAAGCGCCAAGATAGAGCCCTCTGTGAGATAGAGTTCACCCGTGTCTATTCCTCCGACTCCCACGACTTGCTCATTTTTCATACCTTCCACCTTTTGTTCTATCGGTCTTTCTTTAGTTTGACCTCCACCTGTATCATTTTCCCACATTGTGTTGTAGGAAAGATTTTCTAAAATCACACCATATTTTCTTTACATCCTCTAGGCTACTGTTCATAAATTTATTTTGTAGGCTATGTGATGTCATTGCAAAATTTTCTCCTCTCCATTATTGTTGTATATGCTGTAATACGGCGTTGTGTACCACGTACATTTAAGTTTTATTTTTCTTGTGGTTATATCGCGACTTATGCCTGCATGGTTTCTCCATATCCATTTATTAGCACATTGTTATAGAAGTCTCCTACTGCATATTTATAGGTGTCTCCTACTGCAAAAATTGCGAATGGGGCGTGTAATTTCTTTGATTGCGTAATTAGGACCAGTGATAGTAAATCGGTTGTTAATGTGGCAGTAGACCACAAAAGAGTCACAATATAGGTTATAGTTTTGCGCTGTGTCTTTAGTAAATCCAGCCTTTTACTGTGTAATACTGAGAATTTTCAAATACAAATTTTTTTTTTTTTTAATTCAAATAAATGGCACTTTTTATTTAAACTTTATCACTTAGAACTTCCTAAACACTGGAATTACACCCAGATAAACTATAAACTAAAACTTTTTTAACACCGCACACATCTAAAGAATATACATGTATACTCATTTCAAAACAAACGTCACTTATAATTCTCATGTAACAATTTGTTTTTAAAAATGGTGGGTGGTTGTCTGTGGTGCAGCGGGTTCTTCAGGGACAGCATTACTTCCTGCTGAAGGACAAGCACTTGCTCATAATTATTAGTTCATAAATTTCATATTATTCCATATCGTCGGGCAGTTGATGATTTTATTTAAAGTATGCACATGTTGGTATAAGATATTATATTCTTACGCTTCAGGTACAATATCTTTATATCAACACCTGTATACTTAAATAATAAAATAATCTATAAACATAAATCTAACAAAACCCAACAATATTAAATAATAATCATACATTATTTTTATTTTACAATGTTTTATTATCAATTAATATTGTTGGGTATTGTTAGATTTCATGTATTTTTTCATCAGTAATCTATTCTACAGTATGACAAAACAGATTTCCTTCACTTTTCTGCTACTCCTAGAAATGGTTGTCAATGTGATTTTCAGCTGAGAGCTGATATCAAACATGAGTTATGTTCTCAATCTCTTACTGTTTTACAATCGCTTCCTGAAAACACACTTCCTTAAACATTCAGGGACATCATAACAATACTTTGCCACTGATGGAAATTGCCAGACAGAATTCTACTACACCGCAGGAGCAATCAATAACAAACTGGACAAATGTGTCACTTCCATCAAAACGTCTACGAACAGCTCTGTCTGAGAAATTAAAAGAATATGGCCAGGGGGCTCTACATTGCTTTCTTTGCTGAATTGGTACAAATTCTGCCTATAAGATGTTAACCTGCACTATTCCTTCTTCTCCATAGTTTGAAAATGTAGTCCTCGTCACCTGCAGTTAAACATGACAGGAATGTGGACAGGCAGGACACTTGCATTTCCATGCCCGAGCAACCAGCGGCTGTCAAGAGTGATTAAGCAGCCTGGCTTGTGGATGCCTTCAGACAGGTTCAAGTTTCCTGGCATCCCCCTCATCGCATGTTTACTGCAACATCCTCACAGTCAAGGCTTGTATGCTCTTTTATTCCTTTTGAGGATATTGCTCTCAGCTGTCAAAAGTTGACAACTCACCTATCACTCATGCACAATACTTCTTTTGTCTTTCATTTTTTTGGCTTGTTTAATTACTCCCGCAGCATCTTAAATTACATTTCAGCATTTAGTAGACACTCTAATGCAATGTGAATGATATTTTTATATACAATCCATTTATGCAGTTGGATGTTTACTGAAGCAATTCAGGTTAAGTACCTTACACAAGGTGACAACGGCAGCACCCTAGCTGGAAATCGAACCAGCAACCATACAAGTCCAGTTCCCAAACCATTATTCTACACTGTCACCCTATTTAAGTGCATCCTGTTTGTTCGCTTCCTGTAATGCAGACTCATAAGAGCTTGGAGCCTCACTGCATTAACAAACAGGCCAAAAATACACTTTATTCATAACAGCATTTTTAAAACCAGAGGTAACCTTCAATGTGGTTATCAGAGAAACATATTGAACCCTCAAAATTCAATGGGTCTTGCAAATATGCATATGATAAGATTTGATTGCAAACTGTGTTTAAGAACATTTATAGGAACATTGCAGCCTTCATCATTTTTTATCTCAATTAGAATTATTTTTAAAAAAAATAATTGTGTGTTTGGAAACATGCGCAAAAGTTACAGAAGTGGTATCTATTTAGAATGCTTTATTATTTATGCAAAGTCAGTTTAGTTACAGACCTCATATGAACAAAAAAACTATCAAAATACAATTACAGATCCTTTTCAAAAAATTAGAATATCATGGAAAAGTTTTTTTTCTTTCCATAATTCCATTCAAAAAGTGAAACTTTCATAGATTATAGATTCATTACACACAAAGTGAAATATTTCTAGCCTTTATTTGTTTCATTTTTCATAATTTTGGTTTACAGCTCCAGAAAACCCCCAAAACAGTATTTCAAGAAATTAGAATAGTGTCAAAAATCAGCATTTACTTCAGTTATTTCAGAGAATGAGTGGAGTGGCTCGACTCGAGGAATCCGACAGTTGTAGCCCATGTCCCGGATACGTCTGTACGTGGTGGTTTTTGAAGCACTGACTCCAGCCTCAGTCCACTCCCTCTGCATCTCCGCCAAATTTTGGAATCGTCTTTGCTTGACAATCCGCTGAAGCCTACGGTAATCCCTTTTGCTTGTGCACCTTCTCCTGCCACATTTTTCCCTTCCACTAAACTTTCTATTGATATGCTTGGACACTGCACTCTGTGAACAGCCAGCCTCCTTAGCGATGACCTTTTGTGGCTTACCCATCTTCTGGAGGGTGTCAATGATGGTCTTCTGGCCAATTGTCAAGTCTGCAGTCTTCCCCATACTGAACCAAACTGAGATAAACTTTGCAGGTGTTTTGAGTAAATTAGATGATAGTGTGACACTCAGTCTAAAACATTCATTCTCTGAAATAACTGATTTTCGACACACTATTCTAATTTCTTGAAATACTGTTTTGGGGGTTTTCTGGAGCTGTAAGCCAAAATTATGAAAAATGAAACAAATAAAGGCTAGAAATATTTCACTTTGTGTGTAATGAATCTATAATCTATGAAAGTTTCACTTTTTGAATGGAATTATGGAAAAAAAAAACTTTTCTAATTTTTTGGAAAGGATCTGTATATGCCTAAATAGGCTATTGATTTTAACATTAACTAACTTGTTGGAATAATCTCAAGTTTTTTGCATTTATTTTATTTTATTTCTAATCAATTTCAGTTTAGTTTCAGTTTGTTTTATGAGCAGGTGTTTGCTAGTTTTAGTTCAATCAATCAAGCACATTTCATACAATTGCGTCTCAATGTGCTTCACATAAAATGAGAAAAAAAAGGGAAAGGAATGAAGCAAAAATGAAGAAAATATAATACAAATAATAATCATTTAAAATAAAGAAAATTACTTTCAGGTAAGCCTTGAACAACCTAGGGGACTTGAATCCCAAAAATAGAGCCTAGGGGACTTCAACCCCAACAATAAAATTACGTTAAGGTATGTCTAAAAATTAAATAATAAATAAGTAAATAAAAACATGGAAGGTAAAAGCAATAAAAGTCAAGTTCATAGTGGATTTGGTTAATAATAGACAATGAAATAGATCTAAAAATTATTACACAATAATTAACCCCTTTGGTCAGGACCCCTAGTGGCGTAGACCCTGGGGTCTACATCACAAACATCCTACAGTACCACGTCAAAAGCGAGGTAAAGTATCACTGCATTAGCAAATATGTACTCGGATACTTGACAGTGCTGGACAAGATGCAAATGTATAGCCTATCAAGATTTAGGGTTGTTTCTCCTGACTTTTTTCCCCATAGAGTTCTATAGGAAAATGAGTCCGGAGAAATAACCCTTGCAGTGATCCATCCACATCTACTCCATATCTGGCAACAGAGTGATGGTTTGGGGCTCCGTTTCCTCGCGAAGAAGTCTCATCAACGTTGCACAGCTGTACATGGTTGCCGGTGAGCTATATAAGCCTTCCGTTTCCTTCATTCGGGGCTTCGATATTGATTGTTTGTTGTTTGTGCTGTGGTGTGTTGTTTGGCATTATTTGTGCTATTTTGTGTGTGGTTTATTTAGCCCTTTTAAAATTTTAGCCAGTATATAGATCTAGTGTTTTAAGGAGACCGTTTTGCTCTGTTGTGCTTTGTTGCAGTTTTGCGGGACTTGGGTTTGTGCTTTGAGCTTTCAGGTTAAATTCATGTTTTGTGTGCTCATTTCAGTCGCCGCGTTCTGGTCTGTCCTTGTTTGTCGTTTTGCCTAGATCGTTTGCTCTTTGCTGTCTCTTTCTCCTCTCTCTATCTGCTGTCTTCTCTGAAAGCAAGATGAGTTTGTTTATTGAGAGACAGGGCGTTGTTTCTTACTGACTTTAGGGCTCTAGTTATTCTTAGAGGCAGGGCTTGTATTTTCTATTGAGCTTGCGCTAGTCAGGTAGCCGATAATTCCGGTGCAGCTGTCCTCTCGTCCCTGTGTGCATTTATCCATATATGGAGTTTGACAATTTTGTTCGGAACTGTAGTTCTGTTTCATCTGTCGGTGCATGTCTTGTGCCTTTATCCGTATATGGAGTTTGACGATTTTGTTCGGAACTGTAGTTCTGTTTCGTCTGTCGGTGCATGTCTTGTGCCTTTATCCGTATATGGAGTTTGACGATTTTGTTTGGAACTGTAGTTCTGTTTCGTCTGTCGGTGCATGTCTTCCTGTGGGGAAGATTGGGCTATGTTGAGGACATGTTTGCGTGTGACTGCGAGCCTCCATATAAGCCTTGGAACATTTATTATCGGTTCTTTCACCTCGTTACATTTCCCCTTACTGAGAGGCTAGGGCGTTTATTTTCTATTTAACCCTTTCGCGTGTACCATCACAAATAAGTGATCATTCCAGACATGGCCCAAACGCGTACCATCACAAATATGTGATTAGAACGTATCATTGGAACGCTCCATTGAGAATGCGGTCACAATGGTTTACTGCCATCTAAACACGGTCTAGACACGTCACAGAGGTGCGTATATTATGGAAAATAAACCATCAACTTGCGAT
Organism: Synaphobranchus kaupii; assembly: GCA_029718625.1. Classification (NCBI taxonomy): domain Eukaryota; kingdom Metazoa; phylum Chordata; class Actinopteri; order Anguilliformes; family Synaphobranchidae; genus Synaphobranchus; species Synaphobranchus kaupii. The sequence continues at coordinate 18,407,626 of CM056382.1, forward strand.
TTCAGAAGCTGAAATGAACGATAAATGACACTGCTGTGCATCGAATATTTTAGTTACATCAACACTGAGCAAGCTTAGCAGTTTGGTGGTTTTTAACCTCCTTAACACAAGCTAACAATTGCATCCTAATGTAAAAGTGCAAACATGATTCCAGTGCGGTACCTACAAGTTGTTTATTGCTGTACTGAAATGCAAATGTTACTATGTTAACGTTAGTTGTTATCCGAATTGTCATCTAGTTTCATTTGCAGTGTATGCATATGGGTTACTACGTAGCTAGTTGTATTATACCGACGATATCACTTACATGCACATTCACAAATCTTGATAGGCTATACATTTGCATCTTGTCCAGCACTGTCAAGTATCCGAGTACATATTTGCTAATGCAGTGCTACATTTTCAGCCTATGGGTACACGTTCACGAATCTGAGTAGGCTACGTGTTAGCATCTTGTCCTGCACGTTCAAATATCTACGTACATATTTGGAAATGTTACACTACACATTTGCGATAATAAAGTCTTTGTTTTATTTCCATATTCGTGTACTCGTATATCGTAACGTCATTTTATCCAAACATTTATCGAAGCAAGTAACAAAGACAGTTTTTATTTTTACATCGGCTTGTCTGGGGTGCATTTAGTTATGACGTTTTTCCCATGACCCTGTCTGATGACGAGTGGAAACAAACATGGCTGCGTACATGACCGAACTTTATTTTCAGCATTAGCTTTTTTTTAAATCGATAACAAGATGTTGTATTAAGACATAATTCTCAAAACAAATCTACAAATATCAGAATCGGAATGTCAGACCTTTTCATCAAATGTACTAGCATGATATAAGATGAGCAAAGAAAATATTTTTACCAGAGATGCTCTTTGCTTGCATTGATTTCTATCTAAGTGTTCCCGCTGTTAGAATATGGGGTTACGTGCACCCCTCACGTGCACCCATCACCTCAGTCTGAACACCAGTATCAGAGAACAGTATCAGCGCGCTAGAGTACAGACGCAGAAGAAATATGTTTACAAACAGCAGGCGAAGAGAACTCACTGATGAGGAAATTAGGGAAATTTTCTTTAATTCAGATGATCAGGGTGATTACAATACTGAATCAAGTAGGAGCGACAGCGATTCTGAGGAGAGACTACCCCCAAATTTAGTTTCCCTTCAGAGGAACCCTGAGCTTGGGGAGGGAGATGACGATGTGGAGGAAAACCCTGAGGAGGGTCCATCTGTAGTCCCCTGTAGCCGCCCTGAAGGTCTGGTGCCAGTTGAGGAGGTGAGGTCCAGTGACTGGAGGACTGCTGTCGACTTCACTCCCCCTGGGCCAGGAATTGAGTTTGACAGCTCAATTTCGGGTGTCCAAAATCCTCCGGAGACTCCCACTGCAGTAAACTGCTTCAGGATGTTTCTCTCTGTAGAGACAGTGGGAGAGATTGTGGAGGAGACCAACCGATACGGCAGTGAGCAGCAGGGAAAAACAGCGATTGGCGTAATTGGAAAGCTTTGCAATTGGGTACCTACATGTGTAAATGAAGTGTACACATTCCTCGCCATTGCCCTTCTGATGGGACTGGTCAGGAAATCTACCCTGAGGGAGTACTGGAGTACTGACCCGGTTCTCGTCACTCCATTTTTTCCCTCGGTTTTCTCCCAAGACCGTTTTTTAAATCTCCTGCGGTGTTTACATTTTGTGAACCCTGCCCATGCAGACACCAGAGACCCCCTCAATAAAATCAGAAATGTGTTCAATGCCCTCACCTCAGCCTTCAAGCGGTCCTTCATCCCATACAAGGACCTGTGCGTGGACGAATCCCTGATGTTGTGGAAGGGTCGACTGGGATTTCGGCAATATATCCCTAGCAAGCGCCACAGGTTTGGGATAAAGTTTTTTGTCCTGTGTGATGTGGTGATGGGGTATGTGCAAGATATGGTCATTTACACTGGGGCCACAACATCAATCAAATCAGTTGAAGGACTGGGGGTCTCTGGGTCTGTGGTTATGACCCTCCTGGCTCCACATCTGGGGAAAGGGCACGTCCTATATGTGGATAATTGGTACAGCAGTCCTATGCTGTTCCAGCACTTACTCCACCAGGGGACTGGGGCGTGTGGGGCAGTCCGGCTGAATAGGAGGGGGATGCCAACATTCCCAAAAAAATTAAGAGAGGGGAGGTCACCTTCAGGGAGAATGGCACTCAGCTGGCGGTAAAGTGGCAAGACAAGAGGGATGTGAACTTCCTCACAACTGTTCACCCCTCTTCCATGGCTCAATCGGGAAGGCTGGACCACTTCACCGGGGAGCCAAAGGTGAAACCTGCATGCGTCCTCGACTACAATAAGAAGATGGGAGCAGTGGACAGGGTGGACATGATCACCAGCTTTGTGGACTGTGCCAGAAAAAGTACCAAGTGGTACAAGAAACTCTTCTTTCACCTGCTCAACACTGCAGTCCTCAATGCCTACACCGTCCATCGAAAACTGTCTGGTAAGAAGATAACATTTAGTGTCAAGACCCACATCAACAATATACTACTATTATTACTACTGCTACTTTTATTTCTACTACTTAGAATAACAAAAAGAATAACAACAATAATAATAATAACCAACTACAGAAATAATAATAATAATTAAAAATAATAATGAAACAATAATAACAATAATAATAATAATAAATAGTTTTTACTCACCCATAGAGGAACGCATGCCGTACAAAGACTTTCGGCTGAAGCTGGTGAAAGAGCTGATCCAGGAGCATCCCTTACCCCGGCGCTCAACTGGAGGGCGACCTTGCGTCAACACCCCACTGCGGCTCACAGGGAGGCACTTTCCTTCTTTTGTGCCTCCTACAGAAGCCCAGGGACAGAGCACAAGGCGGCACTGCAGAGTCTGCCTCTACACCGCCCAACGCAAAAGGGAGAGAAAATTAACGCGTTACATGTGTTCCTCATGTGACACTGCCCTGTGTCCAGCTCCCTGTTTTGAAGAGTTCCATACTCTAAAGAATTACAAGGCCGGGGGGTTGGGGGATGTGACACAGCATGATTAGTTCTGAGTTAGCTGGATAACTGCACTGAGTAAAACCCGGAACCCTCCCAAATCTGGAACATGGACTGAAGAGTTGTTCAGGTTTTCACTTAGTGCAGTTATCCAGCTAACTCAGTAATCCTGTTTTCTGGAACAGTTAGAGTAGGATAGGATGAGATATGGGGGGGGGGGGGGGGGGGGTTGTGTGTCAGTGTTCAGTTAATATTGTTCTGGTATTCTTGTTCTGCTTTTGTCTGTTACTGTTGTGACTGTCTGTTACTGTTGTGTTGTTATTTACATTGTATATAATTACATTTTCTATAAACAAGCAACATGGTTTCTGCATTTTTATATATACATAGAATATGGTATTATCATAGCATAAATTATGACAAGTAACGCTTATTTACTCATTTAGTATCATTTGGTCAATACAAAATCAAAAATATAACACAGCTCATACTAATCTTAGACATTCTGTGTGTTTTTACTAATATAAATTCAATAAATGACAATATAAGCGCTACCCTCACAATAATCACAGTTGTGAAGCCATAGCAGCTACGGAGCACGCTGAGGTAACGTGAACATGAGTGAACTGAACTGCACGGTATCGTGGCGTGTAAAATAAATACTTCTTTACAACCTCAATAACCTGCTAAATGTCTTAGATAAAATGCTAATATATATATACTGTATATATATATATATATACAGTATATATATAAACTCCTCAAAAAAAGTTCGGAAACGTTATTTCGGTCGATTATTCCTCCCCTTTAATAATACCAATTGGTATTGTATTTTATATTGTTGGAAAGCCTGATTAGTCACCTTTACAACGAGGTACAACTTGTAAGGATCATGCATTCGTGGAATGAGCAACACAGCTAACCGTGTGGGTAGCGGCCCAAAAAAATGTGCCAAAATCCCCTGCAATATTCTTCTGTTGGTATTCACTCTCGTTTTGAGCTTCAAGTGCTGGCAGGTGTATGCCAGTCACAGGTGTGTGACTGGCACCTGATTGTCACCTAATTGACAGCACTTGTGTGCATGGGTCCTGCAACTTTGTTGAGTTTGTGTGTGCTCCAAGCATAAACATGCCACGTTTGTCCCTTCAGGATAAGGCCCGTGCAATAGGGCAAGTGGAAGCTGGTGTTCTGGTACGCAGAGTGGCAGCATTATTTGGTGTCAGCCCTGGTACCATTTCCAAACTTAGGACCAAGTTCCGTGAGACTGGTGTCAAAGGCTGGTGACCAGCATGAGGAGGAGGTGCCAAGCTGTTGTGACTGCGTATGGATCTTCCACACGCTACTGAGGTCCCTGACAGTGTAAAATGAATAAAGTGTAAAAATGGCCAATATGTGTTGTTTTTTCCTTATTACTGTGGGAGAGTGCAATCATCCAATCCACCAAGAAACTCAAAACGAGAGTGAATACCAACAGAAGAATATTGCAGGGGATTTTGGCACATTTTTTTGGGCCACTACCCACACGGTTAGCTGTGTTGCTCATTCCACGAATGCATGATCCTTACAAGTTGTAGCTCGTTGTAAAGGTGACTAATCAGGCTTTCCAGCGATATAAAATACAATACCAATTGGTATTATTAAAGGGGAGGAATAATCGACCGAAATAACGTTTCCGAACTTTTTTTGAGGAGTTTATATATATATACTGTATATACATAGACCTATATATTTAAAAATCAATTTCTACTTATGAGCTGGTAGTCGGGAACTCCGAAGGTAATGCAGATGGAACGGCGACTCCAAACAGTTTGGTAAGTAAGTCGTAGTCTTCTCATTTTTTTAATGGCGAATTGCTTCCACACCGGGGCATTATCGCCACCTAGTTCACCGAGTAAAAGTAAACTAGTTATGTGGTTTGTTGTAAAATTGAAGATAATAGGCATATTGTAGATGTTATTTCCTGATTTATGAGAGAAAACTGATTTGAACTCCACATTCTTAATTTTCTTGAAGGGTCTGTCTTTCTTGTGAGTATCGTGGCCATTTAAAAAAGACGCGTAGGCTACTATTATCTCCTTTTGATGACATTTGTATATGATGTTTCTTTATTAGCTGTAGTGTATCATTCAGGTTTGTATGCTCAAAGATAATACAAACAAGAATCATTACATTTATATACAGTAAATACTTTACAAATAAATATAGTTAGCCTCATAGATAGCCAATCATTAACTAGATGACGAATAATAAGGAAATAAGCAGGAGTTTTTAGAGGCAGATCTGTTTGTTGCGTCATAATGACGGTTTAGAACGTCACATATTCTGAGAACACACGCAAAAAATAACTCACGCTGGAGGGCCAGTGTCTGGAATCTGGAACTTACGTGCGAAAGGGTTAAGCTAGTCATTCTGCTAGTAAAGTTATGGGAATGCGGTGCTCCGTCGGCTCTCCTGTAAAATGTTTCTCCCTCCTGGGAGATCGGGAGTTTACCCCTTTATGTTCTGCATGTGACTGCGAGCTTATGAAACTAGTCACAGAACGCTATCTCTGTTCCTTCGCCTTCTCATTACATTCCTCTTTACCAAGAGGCAGGGCGTTTATTCTCCATACTCGTGTTAGTGAATTAGCCGATAATTCCGGTGCAGCTGTCCTTTCGTCCCTGTGTGCCTTTTATCCTTATATGGAGTTTGACGATTTTGTTCGGAACTGTAGTTCTGTTTCATCTGTCGGTGCATGTCTTCCTGTGGGGAAGATTGGGCTATGTTGTGGACATGTTTGCGTTTGACTGCGAGTCTGAGAGTAGCCTTGGAACATTAGATCTCCATTTCTTTCGCCTCCTGGCATTCTAATTCGCATTAGTTTTCAGTGTCTGTTTGCTGTGTGTTTTGTTTGTGCCATTGTGCTACTCGCCTGTTCTTATGCGTCTCGTTATCGAGACAGGGCTTTTTATTTCTGGCTCTTTCTTTAGTCACTTAGCTCGTAGAAGTAAGGGAGCCCAGTGCTTTGTTCCATTCGCCTTGTTTGGTTTTCTTACTGAGGGACCTGACGTTTGCGCTTCTACTCATTGGTGTGTGACAGTGAGCCGGTTAGTGGCTTCGGTACGTTTGGTGTGTGTTATTTGTGCCATTATACTACTCACCTGTTCTTATGCGTCTTGTTACCGAGGCAGGGTGTTTATTATTTCTGCCTCTTTCTTTAGTCACTTTGCTCGTAGAAGTATGGGAGCCCAGTACTTTGTTCCATTAGCCTTGTTTGATTTTCTTACTGAGAAACCTGGCGTTCGCACTTCTACTCATTGGCGTGTGACAGTGAGCCGGTTAGTAGCTTTGGTACGTGTGTTCCCTGTCTTGTCTCCTTCCCTTAATTACGGGGTTTCCCGTCTTAGTGGCCTTAGTGCTTAATGAATCCCCTTGCTGCGTTTGGCCCCTCCTACCTCACACGACATGCCACCATTACAGTATGATGACTTTCTATAGGCACTGTACTGTATACCTGTGTGTGTGTGTATAATATATATATATATATATAATTTTTATTTTTTTCACTTAATTGTAATATTTGCCATATGTCCTTTTGAGATAATTACTTGTTCTCATTTTTTAGTGATTCTACTTAGTAATGTACTTGAATCTGTCTTTTTCAGGGAGGACAGTGAAGACACCCCTCCCCAACCTGACACCTCTGTCATAGGAGGTGGTAACAGACAGGTTTGCCAAATAAAGTGATGTATGATTCATTACTTTTGCTGTAAAAAGTCATGTTGAAGGCTTGTTATATATAAACCTGTTATTCTGCTGGCTTATAGGGCTCTGGTAAATCTAATTTTGAAGTACAGTGCCATTTTAAATGTAAAGCAGATTGGTTGGATAAAATTAGGGTAAGTAATCCTTTTCGGATAGGTATTTGGGCACTTTTGGGCATGCTTTGTAAGAGAATACCCTATACACATCAACACAAAACATGTGTAGGTTAATTTTCTTCACATTTTGTATTGCAAAAACTGTTTTAAAAGAAAAATAGTTTTCTGATGATTGTTGTATGTTTGGAGAGGTTTGGATAGCTTTTGGGGCACCTGGGCCCCATTTTGGGAAAAATACCAATGGATAAGGAAAGCCTGTAGATATCTTTACCAAATTGTATGCACAAGTGAACAACATATTAGTGCACTAGTATAAGCAATTCTGGCTTACTCCAGTACTTTGAAGTTGAGATATTCAGTGATAAACTATAAAAACACAAGGCGTTTTGTACTTTTTTTTAAAATTCATGTGTATGTGTATTTTGTATAAATTGTATGTGACCACTTTGACATAAATTTATTCTGTTGCAAATTTCTGGATGGTACAAGCCTCTTCTTTCATTCAAACTTTCAACCATGGATGTGCAGTGAATAGTTTTTGAGATATTGGCAGTTAATTGACACTAGTAAAAACTAGATGAAAATTGGGCCAAATGGGCCAAAGTAAATAGGGTTAAAGGTATGCAGGAACTTCCTTAGATTTAGAGTTTAGGATTAGTTATTTAGGACTTTCTTTTTCCTGTTTCTTTCTTTGACTAAGTTCTATCCTCGGTTTTTTTTCCAGTCCTCTTTGAGGCTGCAACCTTTGTTACCTTTTCCTCCTTGTTTTAGCTCATTTGTATTTTATTGAGCTGGAGGTTTTCTTTTACTTTCTGTCTATTTCTGCTCTAGTCTTCGAGTTAGTATTCACCCTCTTTTCTGGGTTGTTTTCTGTTAGCTCATACGCCAGGGCTTATTTCCCCCTTGTTTATTTTTCCTGTTCTGTTAGTGTATCCTATTTCCTCCCTCTAACTTGTGGTTATTCCACGTTTGTGGGTAGCTTTTAGATCCCCTTACGGTCGTGTCTGGTTCTTCGACCCCTTCCCCTCCCTCACAACAGGTCCCTCTGCTCATGAGGAACAACTTTGCCTCAAGGACCCATAAAGTCCGCCATATTGGATTTTACGCTAATTACTATTTTTTGTAAAAGACTTGAAATATTGCTGCTCCTAGAGAATTTGACCAATTTGCACATCAAGGGTCATCATTTATTTTTCCCTAGAGTTCAATAGGAAAATGAGTCAGGAGAAACAACCCTTAAAGTGATCCACCCATATCTACTGCATATCTGGCAGCAGAATGATGGTTTGAGGCTCGTTTGATACCTCAGACCATTGCTGACTTACAGCTATTTAGCCAACTATGGGTTCCATACTATTCCCATGTAATTTAAAGCTTAAAGGGATATTTCACCTTTGTGTGACATAAGTAATTTTGTTGAGCCTTCCCTATTATATTTGCATAGTGTGAATGCTAGCAACATCAGCTGTCCCTGTCACGTTTCTGCATTCTGTCTTTGTTTGTACATTTATGTTTCTTATTGTGAGCTTGTTTGTTTATTCTGATTAGGTTCTTTATCATTTTTCTTATCTTGCATTTATTTTCATTTATGGTTTCTCTGTTCCGTGTTTGTATTACCGTCACTCCCCTGTCTTCGTTACACTATTCGGGAGCCTTTGGTGATTTCGGGTTTCGCTGTATTTCCACTCTCGTTTACTTCCTTCTTTACTAATTTACCTTGTTAATACTACTAATCTACTAGTTACTAATAACTGCTTAGAATTAGGTTTCTTACTAATACACTTACGACTAACTTGTAAGTAAAACTAATCAACTAATTTACTAACATCAGGGAATTAGAATTTCTACTAACCTACTAATTTACCAATGCAATCTTAGTTTCCATCTGCAGCTGTCTTTCGTTTCTTCTGTTCTATCTCTGAATATCTTTCTGAGTTTCTCTACTTACTTCACCTACATCTGATTTCCGCATTCCTCTACCTCGTTGTGTGCACGGGTCTTCTTCGACCCTGGTCATGTATAGTCTATATGTTATGTGCTAGTCCGGTCCGCATCTTATGTGTTCCCTCGTTATTGTATTATCAGCTTCCCTTATCATTTCATTGTGCTCACCTGTGAGCTATTTCCCTTCCCTGCCTCTGCACACCTGTTTCCCTTTTTGTCTGTCTTCCTCAGCGTACATAACCCTGTGATTTAAGTCTTTTCTTCACGAGTTTGTCACCGTTGGTTTTGCTTCAGTGTTTTACGATTTTTCTGAGTACCTTCCCAAGTTGTCTGTCTGTTTTCTGAGTATCTGTTTCTTTCTTAGTATCTGCCAGTTTTTGTTATCCTGAGTCCTTCTCCTGTCTTTATTTTATTTTTGTATTCTGTCTTCGTTTTGTTTTCTTTTTGTTTCTCTTTTACACTTCCCTGTTTTTGGACTTCTGCCTGTGTTCTCGCGACCCTGATTTTTGGACTCTGATTTTGTACTTCTGCTGTGCCTTCCCGGTCCCAACTCCAGCCTTTTCTGTGACTACTCTTTGGACTCTTTATTTGCCGTTGCCCTGTCTTCCCGGATTACGACCATGCCTGTTTTGTACTACAGATTGCTGCCTTGCCCCTATATTAAACTTCTGTTTTTCCTACTTCCCGTCTGCTATTGTGTCCTGTTTTCCACCTACCCTAACAGTCCCTGCTGACCGTTAACGGCTTTGCCGTTAGTCCCGGTTGTCAGAGTCTCCATTCACTCCCATTCATTTTCGGGACCTCACCAAAATTAATCGTTTTAAAGCACAAACTAACTACGGCTGACAATACATCGATAAAAGAGAACTCGAAGGTGAAAAGGTACTTTCCAAACAGGTGTTTTTTGAACTTCCCAGTCTTTTTTTAATTTGCCCCAGTCCCAACTTTTTTGGAACGTGTTGCAGGCATCAAATTTGAAGTTAGCGTATATTTACAAAAAATCAATAAAGTTGATAAGGTAAAACATTAAATATATTTTCTTTGTACTCTTTTCAATTAAATATATGTAAAAGAGAATTTACAAATTGCTGCTTTCTGCTTTTATGTGCATTTTACACACTGTCCCAACCTTTTTGGAATTGGGGTTAGTACTTTCCTTCATCTTTATTTTTATCATTTAATATTTTTTTTGTAGGCCAAGGTATATGTATCATATGTTATTACATATCCCTCTCATAAGTGTTGGGAAACAAACATACATAGAATGTACTTCCCGAATCTATAAATATGCACTTTCTCACTGTATCACTTGTCAGTACAACCTTCAATTCATCATCTGGGTGAGAACATAGCATTAGATGAGGTAAAAAAAAAAAAATTCTCTTCTATTTTGCAGCAGTGGTTCACTGAAAGGATGGATCGGTTTCAAGAAGATTAAGCACTTCTCAGAGTGACCTCAGGAGAAAGAAACTACGTTGTAAACCACACCTATTTTTTTCCTGAGAATAACTACAGTGTCATGATTTGTTGGCATGGCAGTGTTCTACAGAGTGAATGACAGGGGACTATACAATTAGATATTTAAAAACACAGACTACACCATTTTCTGGAGTGTTTTCAGTCATCTTTCTAAAGGCACACTTTTCACTACCTTTGAGCTGTGAAATTGTGGGTACACCCAGTACGTGGATGTTGTCTACGAAATGCAGGGCTTGACATACAGTTGAATTTGCCACTGGCCCGGATTTTCAAAGTTACTGGCCCGGAAGATATAAGCAAATTTTGCCAATGCTTAAACAGGACATACATGGCAAGCATTTTATAGAATCAGATGGCAGAAGACAGGAACAGAAGAATGATTAAAATACTGTGATATACAGTCAAGCCGGAAAGTCTCCCCACCCCTTTCACCTTCTCCACGTTTTATTACGTTACAGACATATTTCAAAATTGATTAAATTCATTTTTTGCCTCAAACATCTACACACAACACCCCATAATGACAATGTGGAAAAAGTTTTTTTGAGATTTTAGCAAATTTATTAAAAATAAAAAACTAAAATTTCTCATTTACATAAGTATTCATACCCTTTGCTTTAACGTATTTTTAAAGTATCATATTTCATATTTGGTCGCATATCCTTTACATGCTGTTACTTCCTGAAGTCTGTGACCATCAACATCAAAAAACTGTCGATCTCTTATTTTCAGGTACTGTTACAAGCGATACTATAACCTCTCTGCATTTGAATGGATCTCTATGGAAATTGGGGGGTGAGACTAGATTCAGCTGTAAATTACACTGGTACGGTATGGAACACATGGCTGGCTAAATGGCTGTAAGTTATCAAGGGTCTGAGCTATCAAACAAGCCCCAAACCATCTCTCTGTTGCCAGATATGGAGTAGATGTGGATGGATCACTGCAAGGGTTATTTCTCCGGACTCATTTTCCTATAGAACTCTATGGGGAAAAAAGTCAGGAGAAACAACCCTTAAAGTGATCCATCCACATCTACTCCATATCTGGCAACAGAGTGATGGTTTGGGGCTCGTTTGATAGCTCAGACCCTTGAGATAACTTACAGCCATTTAGCCAGCCATGTGTTCCATACTGTATCAGTGTAATTTACAGCTGAATCTAGTCTCACCCCCCAATTTCCATAGAGATCCATTCAAATGCAGAGAGGTTATAGTATCGCTTGTAACAGTACCTGAAAATAAGATATCGACAGTTTTTTGATGTTGATGGTCACAGACTTCAGGAAGTAACAGCATGTAAAGGATATGCGACCAAATATGAAATATGATACTTTAAAAATACGTTAAAGCAAAGGGTATGAATACTTATGTAAATGATAAATTTTAGTTTTTTATTTTTAATAAATTTGCTAAAATCTCAAAAAAACTTTTTCCACATTGTCATTATGGGGTGTTGTGTGTAGATGTTTGAGGCAAAAAATGAACTCAATCTATTGTAGTATAAGTCTGTAACGTAATAAAACATGGAGAAGGTGAAAGGGTGGGGAGACTTTCCGGCTTGACTGTATGTAAAGTCAATAAGGTGTTACGACCCCGGAAATGGACTGGACTCAAATGCACGACTCGAACACAGGAATGCCAATACTCAATTATTTTATTGCTTCGACCAGAATCCCTCCTGAAGCATAGGGAGAAAAGGCAAAGGCAGTTATAGTTCCATGCCGGAACTGGACTCAAGACAGACAGACAAAGAGCGCGTAGCTCTAATAAATTATTGCTTTGACCAGAATTCCTCCTGAAGCATAGGGAGACATATAAAGACTAACAGTCCGGTAGTGGGTACAGCAGGGGAGCAGTGGGAGCAGGAGAGGCCAGGGACTGGTGATGGAGATGGAAAACCAGGCAGGCTGAGCAGAGGAGGAGCGGGGAGTGGCAGGAGCAGTGCAGGTTAGCGGAGCGGAGTCCGGGCTGGATGTGGGCGCAACAGCAGCAGCAGCCCAGACAGGAGGCAGGCACCGCCGCAGAGTGGGAGAGCTGGAGCCCCGACTGCATGCACACACGGCAGATGGTTTGGCAGGAAACAGCAACACAGGCAAGGGTAGCAAACAACTGCAGGTTGGTAGACTCAAGCAGACAAGGTTAGTACAGCGAGGCAGGGATAAGCGAACAGCAGGAAGCGCCGTTCCAGGCGAGAGCTAGACGGAAACCAGACGGAGTGGAGGGGCGAGTTAACGCTGGTGCAAGACAAAGGATTTAAATGCTAGACTAGACTGGATACTAGGTATCACCAAGACAAGACCAGAGATTCACGCAAGGAGAGTTAATGAACTGGCACAGGACAGAGAACACCGGGTGACTAAATACAAACATTAATGAGAATCAATTAAGTGCTGCGTGCGAATGTATGAGAGGGTGATTAACGGAGCAGAGAGTGTGTGGAATGCATGCAAAACGGAGGAATGGGATAGGCAGAAGAAGAGTAGTGAGACAGAGTGACACAAAAGGGAAAAACCACGCCCAACCTGCAGCACGGGGAAACGAACTAGGGAGAGACGAACATGAAACGAGGGGAGAAGGAAAACACGGGAAACAAGAGGACGGGAGTGAGAACATCACATAAGGTTTATTAATCTCAGTGAACAAGACCAGGCAAAGCCTAGTAGGCGCCAGACCCTGAATACAGCCAGTAACATAGGAAATATAATCCTAATACATTAAATATTATTCTGATAATTAATAATCTCGTTCTGTATTTTTGCCATTTAATTACTTTGGAATTCCACACTTTAATTGAGGCAGGGACTTTTATTACGGTAGTAACAAAATAACTAGCTAGCTAGCTTTCTATCTTTGGTTAGCTTCAACTGGTGATGGGAACATCTAGTCAGCAATTACTAAGAACTAAATCTTCAAAAATATTAGCAAGCTAGCTCACTTAAGATCCTTCTAATATTTTCACTCACTTGTTTGCATACGCTGGCATAGATTGGCAAAGCTTGCAAAATACTTCTCCCTTCTCATCATCATGCACAAGCCAAGGCCAACGATCTGGCCAGTGAGGCTGGAAAATTGTCTTTAGTTTTTTTTCATACTCCCTATCATTGTCGCATTCTGAAAGATGTTTTCTTTTTTTGCTTGCTTTTTTGCCAGTTGTTCGGCTGGCAGCAGGTGCCTTCAGAAACATATTCGAAATGCAGCTATGTATGCGGCTTGTCTTCATCTCATAAAATGTTTCACGCTGGTGCGTTACCACAGCCAATCAGAGTAGCGAATGTAACCTCGCAAAGGTTTTTTTTCCCCCTGCGAAGCTTACAGCTGATCATTGCGTCTCCCTCCGTGCTCTCTGCTTGTCTGTGGAACGTGACTGCAGCTGCGATTCGTAGTCGAGGATCTCTCAAAAATGTGATTTGTTATGGGAAGACAACTGTAAGCTTCGTATATCTATCTATATATATATGATTTTTAAAATTTTTTATAACATTTGCACTGAGTCATTCACTGGACCGGAGGTGTTGAAGACATGAGCGGGCCAGCGCTTAAGTCAAGCCCTGATATGTGTGTCCTTCAGCTTAGTTGTATTTTTTAAACTTTTAATCATCTCCAGAGTAGTGTCTCTTATTTAATGCATATTTAAAATAGTGAGAAGTGATTTATACATAGTAAATTTGTCGACTATTTGCAAGGGCACCCCTTTCGTGTTCTTCACAAGTTTTCCATTACCACTCTCAAAACAAAAAACTGATTGTGCCCAAAGAGGACCCCAATGCTTTACACTTTAAATTATATGAAGGCGCTGATGCACATTAAATATCATGGCCTGTTCCCCATAAAGGATTTGAGTAATACATCTCCTTTATATAAATCTTCTCTTGAAATTATATCACTGACAAGTAAATAAATTACTTCAACAAATAACGCAAAATGGCAGTAGCCCTTTCAGACAAGGTACTGAATAAAAGAGAAGCCAGTTTCTCCACTCTGAAGCTATCCAGTGTTTTCTTTTAGTGATACCCCTTGGAATTACTGTGGTGCTTTAATTTTAGATAAACATGAATAAATAACATCCAAATATAGAGGTGAACCAATATAGTGGTCTTGTCCAAAGTTCTCAAGCCAATACTTGGTAAATGGTTTAATCACACCCAATAAAACATAATGCATGTAATCAGGGACAAATCTATGAGCAATGTTAAAGTTAGGCAAGTTCACTAAAGATGAAAGCCCTTTTACTCCTTTTACACTTTTTCCAGAAAGAGTGGCAGCCTCCATATGTCTAATCATTTCAGAAGCCTCTAGTGGCATATTTTCCACCAATGGCACTTGGAAATATTAACCAAGAATATTTATGATTTAAAGATCTCTTATCTCTTATATTTATGATTTAAAGATCTATTTTAACTGGTTTTCCACTGACTCCCGAAATAATACTGGCAGTGTGTACAGAGAAAGTGGAGTACAATACTTTGGCTAAAAATTGTTGAACACTTCCTTGAACAAATGATTACTAGAGGGCAGAAAAAAAAGATAAAATATGCAATTGATTACTCTGAACAAATCAGCCAAAGCCGTGACAGTTAAATTGTGTTTTAGAATGAAAGTGATCATTTGCAGCAGTACTTCAGCTATTGTTATTGAGAGGAAGTTGCAAATTGGGACATTTAAGTTTTCAAATGTCTCATTTTGCTCTTCTTCATGTTCATCACCACCCACTTGGTCGGTGTAGCAATTTTCCTGTTCTTCATTTCCATCATTGTCATCAGATTCAGAAGAGGCACTCCTGCTATCTTCTTCCAGTTCATCAATTGCTTGAAGGACATTGGTTTGAAGGACATTGATAATTCAGGCCATCAGGAGGTTTATGGCTGTCATCAGAAATGTTCATTTCAATCCTCCCTGGATCTAACGAGGCAGATGTTCAGCATCATGTAATCTGTGATGTGTTGATCAAGGAATTTGTGAGTGAGCGTCTGGCTCCAAGTAACTCCATTTCATCTTGCTGTGTGACCTAATAGCAGTACACAAGGAATAGTGAGTTTTCAGCATAGAAAAGGTAGTCATGTGATTTTTTTGGTGGCACAAGCATTTTCCCATTTCATTTTGTAATTGGGATTTGGGGAATGTGATTGAGTGTGTCATGTCCCGTGGTCCTCTTGTTCTCTCATTAGTTTCATCCCACCTCTTCCTTGTTTCCTTGTCAGTTTTTGTATTAAGTCTCCCGTTTCTTTGTTCGGGGCCAGATCGTCTTGTGTTTTTGCTTGTGTCTTTTGTCGTTCCAGATCACCTTGTGTCTTTGCTCGTGTCTTGCGGGTTTTGTCGTTCCTTCCGCTTTGTTTCATGCCCTGTACCTTCCTTGTGCCCTGGCTTTGTGTTTGTGTTTTACCCCGGCTGCCCCAGTCCTGACCCGCTCCTGCCCCCGGCGACTCCTACCCCGGCAGCTCCTGCTCAGGCTAGCCCCTGCCCAGGCCAGCACCTGCCCAAGCCAGCTCCTGCCCAGGCCAGACCCTGTCTAGCTGGTTCCGTCCAGCCCGTTCCTGTCCCGCCTGGTCCCGTCCAGGCCATTCCTGTCCGCCTGGTCCCATCCAGCCCATTTCCTGTCCCGCCTGGTCCCGTCCAGCCCTTTTCCTGTCCAGCCTGGTTCCTTCCAGCCCGTTTCCTGTCCTGCCTGGTTCCGTCCAGCCCGTTTCCTGTCCCGCCTGGTTCCATCCAGCCCGTTTCCTGACCCTTGCCTTGTTTCCCTTGTGTAATAAATATGCTCCATTGAGGAGTTTCCCCCCGGAGCTGTCTGAGTCTTGTGTTTGGATCCAACCCGTCTACGAACCGTAACAGAGTGTCTGCAAAGCAGTCAGTGCCCCTATATTAAAAAACAGACAGTGAAATATACTTACTCGCTTAAAAAAATTGAGACGCTGAAAATGTTGCTTCTGCTATGGCAATGGACGTTGAAAAGGTTTTTTAAGATCAATTGATGGTGTCAGTGGACCATAACTTTGAATAGAAAAAGGATAATGTCAGGTGGCGCTGTAATGGCGACATGTAGTCCAGCTATGTAGTCTCTTGTGTTCGTGTTTGAGGAATTGTATAATATTGAGGAATTGTCTAGTTAAGATAATTTTGTTTGTGGTCATCACCATGGAGACGCATTGGCAACATATGCTCGGGAATGTCCGTTGGATCTGCAGCAACAAAGTTTACCATCGCTTTTCACCGGAGTTGAAGATGTCGGGACTGATCCGGGAGTGCAGGCAATCTTCAAAAGGCAACCAGAGAAGGGGAAGGAGAAGATAATGCGGGGGAGGAGTGAGGCGACGACTGGGAAGGTTGACGCAGTTCGGTGCTCCGTTTCGACAGTGTATAAAGAGACTGCAACACTGCATGTATGGAGGAAAGTCGTGGAGGCGGAGTTTGTGTGTTGGACTGCTTAATGACACTGGATATCTCAGGATAGCGGGGCTATTTTTAATCATGGCTGTATTCCACTTTAATTCACTTAATTAGTTTGATTAATGCAATGATTCTATTGAATGTCTTTTATTTGATATGTTTGTTTGTGTGTTGTGGGTCTGCCCCACTGTCTGTCTTTTTTGTTGTTGCTGGTGGCTAGTTATTCTATTGTATTCTATAAAATTGACTGCAAAACAGGCGAAAGGAGAATTCACAGCACCGGGACTCTTGTAGTCAACAAAAAAAAAAACTACCATAAAATGAGAACGAACACGGCGTGATTATCAGCAGCAGAGACATGCTTATTTCAGCAACTAGGCTATTGACATGTATTAGCTTAATGGTTCACACAAAAGCATCAGCTGGGAACAGTAAGGCACACGATAGGTGTCAGGACTCTGATTTTTGCCCGTTAGTTTGTTTCATTTATGTTTCAGATTTTTACCTTGTTTATTTATTCTGATTATTTGTGGTTTCACTGTTCCATGTTTTGTATTACTGTCACTCCCTGTCGTCACACTATTCGGGAGCCTTTGGTGATTTCGGGTTTCGCTGTATTTCCACTATCGTTTACTTCCTTCTTTACTAATTACCCTTGTTTATAATACTAATCACTACTAACTGCTTAGAATTAGGTTTCTTACTAATACACTAACGACTAACTTAAATAATACTAATTATTTAATACTAATTTACTAATGTCAGGGAATTAGAGTTTCTACTAACCTACTAATATGCAATCTTAGTTTCCATCTGCGCCTGTCTTTTGTTTCTTCTGTCCTATCTCTGAATATCTTTCTGTGATTCCCTATTCGCTTCACCTGCATCTGATTTCCACATTCCTCTACCTCGTTGTGTGCACGGGTCTTCTTCAACCCAGGTCATGTATAGTCTATATATTATGTGCTAGTCCAGTCCACGTCTTATGTGTTCCCTCGTAATTGTATTATCAGCTTCCCTTATCGTTTCATTGTGCTCACCTGTGAGCAATCTCCCCTCCCCGACTCTGCACACCTGTTTTTTATTTTCTCTGTCTTCCTCAGTGTATATAACCCTGTGATTTAAGTATTTTCTTTGTGAGTTTGTCACTGTTGTTTTGCCTCCGTGTTACTACAAGCCTTTTTTTAGTACCTGTTGCTTCCTGAGTTGTCCTGTTCTTTTTAATTAGTATCTGTCAGTTTTTGTTATCCTTTGTCCTTCTCCTGTCTTTAGTTTATTTTTGTATTCTGTCTTCGTTTTGTTTAGTTTTTTTCATTTCTTTAGGCTTCCATGATTTTTGGATTATGTTTTTGTACTTCTGTGCCTTTCCGGTTTTGACCCCTTCCCATTCTGTGACTTTGATTTTTGGACTCGGTCTCTGTACTGTTGCTGTGCCTTCCTGGATTTCTACCCTGCCTGTTTTCTTTGGATTGCTGTTTTGCCCCTTTTAATAAACTTCGGTTTATTCAGTCCTGTCCGTGTTTGGGTCCTTCCCCCCACCAGCCCTGACAATAGGGGAGCGTATCAATGTTCCCAGGGTCCTATGTTCCCCAGTACAATATTCTGTTAACACCCATTAACCCCTCCTATTGTGTTTGGGTCAAATTTGACCCGTTTCAATTAAAATATTTCATAAATATTATCCAGTTTATAACCCTAACCCACAATATCCCATGTCATATTAAGCGAATACAGAGCTGAGGAACATCTTTTTCAGGTTCCCATTATGTGCTATATAGAGCTGGGGAACATAGGACCCTTTCTCATGTTCTCATTATGTGCCATATAAATCTGGGGAACATTGGACCCTGGGAACATAGGAATGACCCCCTGTCGTTTGCCCTGAAATATTCGGTTTTGTACTCAGGTACGTTTTAGTTTTTGCCATCTATCTTTATGCTAGCCTAAGTTATCTGTCTGTTAGTCAAGGGCTGTGTCCGAAAGAAAGCCCGATCTATTGCGTCCTGTATACTAGTATTACCACCTTATAGGCTAACGTTAACGTTGCTTCCCAGGAACGTACCATTTTAGTCCTCTCAAATTTATGATGTGACGTTCCCTAGGGATGTCCTAAAAACATTACTATGACGTTATTAAAGTCCTAGGAAGGTCACTGTTTGGTTACAATATGACATTTAATTTGAATTTTTTGGGGACGTTTAAGCAACGTCCCTATCTGGCTATGATATGACGTTGTGTTCATGTTTCAAGTTTCAAGTTTATTTTATTTATATAGCACCATTCATGTAAAAAGCAGCTCAAAGTGCTGTACAAAAACTTTAATAGTGGTGTGTCGTTCATGAAAGATTTGTTCCTTTTGAACTAATCCGTTTGGTGAATGAAAGGAACTGACTCACCACCATGTCCGGATTCATTCCTTTGGTTCCTCTCTCAATTAGGAGCTTCCCATTTGCTGAAGTTGCAGCTACTCCTATTTAACAAGCCATTAGCCAATGGCAGCATTGATCTGCTTTAGCGGGGCATGCTCTCCGAGCCCTTCCCGTCTGTGTGTGACCGAGAGCAGTGGAAAGTTACTTGTACAAGAGGAACGAATCCGTAAAGGAACCATACATGCTGTCGAGACGTTCACTAGGTCCGGATTCCCCCGAGTTTAGCACAGTAATATGCAGTCCCTGCAGCTCCGAGCGTCCTTTCCCTAATCTTCGTATTGCACTGAACACTTGCCTGAGTAGGCTATAATTAAAAGCATTTAGCTTTCTAAGCGCCCAGCTACATCTGAGAAACGGTATAGCTCTTTGTGTGAAGTAAATAAAATGTGAACAAAAGACAGCCTACATTTTCAGTAGGACGCATTATTGCATTTCCCAAAGGAGACATCACATTTTTTAAAGACAGTCGCAAATTAGGTCATGGCTCGGAAATTCCGAATCACCCGATCTAGTCATACTCTAGGCGATAACGTGGGTCTAGAAAGGTGGTGGTACGCATGAAATGTTGGATAGACTCGTTCTCATATTTTGAGAGGAGTTTGGCCAGAATACCTGATTTTATCTCCACTGTCAACTCATCATCACCTTCCGAAGCCACCAGGACCTTGCGCTCCAGTAGACGCAACACAGGCAGCAGCGAAGACACTACCACGTAATCCTCTCCAGATAAAATGTCAGTGAATTCGGCAACTGGCTTTAGCCCAGCATTCAGGCTTTCGAGCACAGCCGCATCCTGCCACGTGAGAGTAACGGGTGGTTTTCGTTCTTTGGCGAAGACTCGCTTGATGGATTGCACCTGTTCCAATATTCTAGCCACCATCTTTTGTTTGGGTCCCCGTCGGGTGGGACAGTCCTGTATGAAAAAAAAAATTTTTAGGTTAAGGTTTAATAAATAAATTTTATTTTTTATAAAATTACCTACACTGTGAAAAATATCAAAAAGAAAACGGTGAAAAGACTGGCAGCAATGTTGCCAGTGAAAACCTTTGACAGTGTTTTGAAAAATTTAGATTTGACAGTATACTGAAAAAAGAATTTGTTCCATGATTTCACCATTTATTTTTTTAAAAACACTGTAAAACTCATGTAGAATAACAGCAATAACTCACTCATTAACTGTCTAACAGTCATACCATAAAATAAGTTATTAAGGATTATACAGCTAAATATCAGGATTCATACTGTTCCCCCACCCCGGTTCATTAAACGTTTTTTTCACTGGCAACATTGCTGCTGTTTTTTATGGTATTTTAAAAATAATTTAGTAATGCCAGAATAAAATGCCCCATTTTAACCCAAGGGCTTTTCAATGAAATGGGGCAATTTGTATAGGTAAAGACTATTCGGAAATAACCTAATTCATGAAATTTACTTGTGTTATTTAACAATTCAGTTCTAATTCATGTAGGCTAATGTAAATTCTATATCATAAATGTTTAGTGGAGACATAAAAAATTACTAAGTTTATTAATTCTACAGTTACAGGCCTGACAAAACTGTCCAAAATGTTTTACCATTATAAGGGCATGTTGCCGGAGGTTGAGGTCGATTTGGGCAACCTGGAATTCTTGCTTTTGATGTCAACTATGGGAGAAGGCTGCTGTGATGGTTCTGCACACACCCAGTGCTCTGTCCAAACGCCGACTGATGCTATCACTTTTAATTGTGCCCGTCACTCTCAAATTTTGGCCGAAGCAGCTGAGCCAGTCCAGTTGAGCTTGCGAACGGCTTCCACAATGTTGGCGGCATTATCCGTCGTGATGCAAACCAGTCGTTTCTCGTCCAACTTCCACGTTTCCAAAAAACTGGTCTTCAAGAATTTTGATTCTAGTTTCCAATCAGAGTTGATAAAGTGAGCGGTGATGGACATGTAGGGCTGTAAATTAACACCTGACCACATGTCTGTGGTCAGTGCATAGAACTCTGCACCCCCAATTGCCTTCTGCACATCTGAAACAACGCCATTATAGTAGTTTGGAATTGCTGTCTTGCTGAAATATCGGTGGCTTGGTAATTAATACTGGGCATCTAATGTATTTACCATTTCCTTGAAACTGACCTTTTCAGTGGTGTGCATTGAAACCATTTCTTTCCCAAGGTACCGAGTAACTGCCCTCGTACAGTCTCTCCACCGCTGACTGTCACGTTTATATTTTGTTGCCTTTGCGAAAGCCCCAATGATTGAGGTTTAGTCGCTACCGAAGCTAGGTGTTTTAGGCCGGCTGCGCTTCGTGGAGGTTGTTGCTGTTGGTGGCAGACTTGCTTGTTCTGCTGGGTGATGATTTTTAAGATGGGAGTAGAGATTTGTTGTGTTTCCATCCTTAGTCACGATTTGTTTATCACACAGCTTGCATGTCACTTCATTCACATTATCTGGCTCTCCTTTTTCGTTTGATTTAAAACCAAAGAAACGCCAAATAGGCACCTTTGTTTTCTTTTTGTTAACCAGAGCTGACATCTTTCCGCCAGAAAGGACGTTGGGGTAAATGGGGTTACGTTACGTACAGCCTGAGAATGGACAGTAAAGTTGCATGTTACTTTTGTTTTGATAGACTACGAACAATGCGGCACAGCAGCGAGAAAAAAGCGATGTATTTGCTATGTATTTGTTATGTGTTTGTTAGTATTTCAGGACATATAGTGTATTAAATGTAGGCTACATTGTAATGTGTTTTTTGTAAAGCTTTGGCAACACACATATTGTGATATGTCGTGCCAATAAAGCATTTTTTATTGAATTGAGAGAGAGAGAGACCGTGCTAGTTTTGGGCGAAGCATGGTCGTATAGAATGTCATACTCGCGTTTGCTTTGTTGCAAAGTAGGTTGCGTTTCCTAGTTGTAACCGAACTCGAATGTTAAAGCGAACGTGAGCTCCGCTTCACAGTAGGCTACTTATTGTGCTTTCCTTGTTATTAAAAATGAATGAAGATGAACTACTGGAAAAAACCTCAAAAGCAATTTCCAGTTGCAGTGGAAGTCCAAGTTTTTTGTTAGAAGCTAAGGTAAAAAATTTGCGTTCACTTCTTTGGTGATTTATTGTTTGCTGGTTAGTTGCATTCTTTGTCCAGTCCGGCAGTCGGATTGGATGCATGTATACACATTGATCTGTGCTCCGGTTCAGGGGTACACTATTTTACATGTAGTCTATCACAAGGCGTGCTCGGCATTATGTTCTGAATCGGCCTCTTAAAAAATATAAATAATTAAATGAAAATATCTTATTGTTGTAACACTGCACTTCATTTTTTAAAATTAAACAATATCTTATTGAATCAGATGTCTGCAGTGGTCTTTTATAATACACAATTTTAATGTGGCTTGCCCACATTGGGGTTAGCATCTTGTCCATTAGTGCTACCAAAAACTGACTGCTTGGTAGCCCAACATGGAAACCAAATTTCAAAATAAGAGTTGGGCCCTGAATATCGTTCTGTTATCGGGCACGTGAGGACCATCATTGTGGGATTCGTAGCAAACCAATATCACGTTGCACGATAATATCGTCATATCGCCCAAACCTAGAGGGCGCTAAGTCATTTAATAATCTGTAAACCAAAGAGAGAATTTTAAAATCTATTCTGAACGGAACCGGAACCAATGTAATTTAAAATGTACAGGAGTAATGTGTTAATTTTTTCTAATCTTAGTCAGAACCCTGGCAGCAGCATTTTGGACAGTCTGCAGTCTGGAAATAGCTGTTTTAGGAAAGCCTGTGTATAAAGAATTACAGTAGTCCAGACGGCTTGACACAAACACATGGATCACCTTCTCGGCGTCCTGAAGAGACTGACCTTAGCTATGTTTCGTAGATGGAAATACGCCATTTTTATTATGTAATTAAAATTAGGCTTGAAACTAAGGTCGGCATCAATGATAACCCCTAAACTCTTGACATGTGGTCTTGCATAAGTGGCAAGGCCACCCAACCTAGATAGAACCAAACATCTCTTCTGTTCAGGACCAACTACTAGGACCTCGGTTTTACCTTCATTAAGCTTAAGGAAGTTTGAATTCATCCAGTCATTGATGGCTGCAACACAATTAGTCAATTTTGAGAGAGTTTCAGGGTTTTCGGGCTTCACAGCTATATACTGCTCAGTGTCGTCGGCATATGAATGGAAACAGACCTTATGTTCACTAATTATATTTCCGAGGGGCAACATGTAACGACAGAATAACAGAGGCCCCAAAACACTACCTTGTATAACTCCATAGTCCACGTTTATAGGCTTGGACATAAAATGACCCAACTTCACAATGAAATTTCTTCCTGCGATGTAGGTGCGAAGCCTACAGTCCCTGAAAGACCCACCCAGTTTTCCAGACGATCTAACAATATAGCATGGTCTATGGTGTCAAACGCGGTGCTTAAATCAAGCATGACAAGAACTGATACAAGGCCAGCATTAAATTTAATTCTGAGATCGTCGAGTACTTTGATAAGGGCCAACTCGGTGCTATGTCTAGCCCTGAATCCAAATTGAAACATATCCGAGAGATGATTATTTATTTGTTTGAAGACAACTTTTTCTAAGACCCTACTAAGAACCGGAAGTTTAGAAATGGGACGGTCATTTGCAAGAATAGATTAATCTAAATGTAGTTTTTTTAAGAAGGGGTTTTACTATAGCAGTCTTGTAGGCTGTAGGAAAAATACCACTTTCAAGTGAGGAGTTAACAATTCTGAGAATATGAGTACAATATGTCATATGATGTTTTTAGAAGAGATGAAGGGATAGGGACGGAGGAAGCAGGTTGAGGATTTCATAGAAGTGATCATTTTACAGAGTGAGGGTTCATTAATAGTGTTGAAATTTGTCATCTTTGAAACAAGATTTCTTTGCTGAGGAGGCTCATTGTAAGTTGGGGTGGTTGTAGTAGAGCTCTGTTGGATATTTTGTCTAATATTATACATACAAGATACAAGATTGCAAATTCATCACACCTGGAGGTGGATGCCAGGTCAGAGTTGTTGGAATTGATGCAGGGATTTAATAAACTGTTTATGGTGGAAAATAATATTCTAGGATTGTTGGTGTTGAGTTAATAATTTTTGAGAAATAGTTGTTTCTCTCTGTACGCACTGATTTGTTATAATTGGAGACAGAGTCTTTGTAAATTTCATAGTGAACAGTAAGTTTGTGCTTTCTCCACATACTTTCAGCCTTACGGCATACTTTTTACATAGAGATTGAGTGTTCCAGGGCATAAGTCTTTTTTGGACTTCTTTTCCTTTAAAGTGTCCAGTGCAGTAGACAGGTGACAATTAAAGTTGTCTACAAGATCGTGTGTAGAGTCACTAGAAGATATAGACAGGTCTTGATTGTTTACTACGTCACAGAACTTAGAAATCGCTAAAGAATCAATCAAGCGCTTCTTAATAATACAGCTAGTGTTTCTTTTTGCAATGTTAATAGTTGCTCCAAAAAAACACATAGATGATCGGAGACAGCCCTATCTAGGATATTAGAGATGTCTATATCAATTTCTTTTGTAAGTAGTAGGTCTAGAGTATGTCCAGCGTTGTGTGTGGGATCTTTTACATGCTGAATGAGGTCGAAGGAGTCAAGAAGATTTAAGAATTCTAAGATTCCTAAGTCCTTAACTTGGTCAACATGTATATTAAAATCACCAGTCAAGATCAGATTATCAAACCTAGTACAGACCAAAGATAAAATAATGGAAAATTCTGAAAAAAAAGCCAGCATTTGGAACATTAATGGAACATAAAGGGACGTTCCTGCAATGTCTGTTACTGGTAATAATATAACGTCATGTAATGAATGTCTGGGGGACATTACTAGAACGTCCCGGGAACCTTCTCTGTGACGTCCACATAACGTTTAGAAAACCCTACAAAAAGACCTCAAGGCGACGTCCTGATGACTTTTCGAGACGTTCAGGGGACGTCCCGGGGACCTAATTTTGTTAGCTGGGTTACTACTGACATAACGTTGCAGTAAGTTACGCGAAAAAAATCCTCAATATTATCAGCGAAAACCTGGAAATAAGTATAACATCCAGGGATTTAAAGTACACTATATTTAATTTTGCCTACTTAACAACTTTCTCATCCAGTGTAAACTACTTAGCTAGCATACTCAATAGTAGGCTCTAGAACGGCATTGATTCGGGCAAAGCCTTTACTGACTTAAGCTAACAGTTAGCCATCTAGCTAGCCACGTGTCCAAACAATGTATCATTTGCAAGCATGTTTGTGGTGATATAGCATCAGTCTATCTTTGTTTAACGGTGACGATGAATGTTGTTACGTTGGAAGTTCATTTCTGTCCTATAAAAGATACACTAGGTGGTAACACTTATACGTACCCAGCACCACATGGATTGTGGCGAATTTGTGGTCACAATGCATATTCCAGCCTCCCTGTTCCATGGGTGGGAAATTGTGGGGTGGGATATGTTTTGCCAGCCATGAGAGTAACTGGCTCTCTGCCAGAAGTCCAGCGCACCAGGCGTAAGAGAGGAGCAAGCAATTTTTATCACCAGTCTTGTCTTAAAACTGCTTTTGGAGTCCTGGCTATGGGGGTTATGACAGCCATGGAGATAATGGCAAATGATACAACCTTAGCTATAACTGAGTTGTCAACTGAAGTCTCTGCCCTGAGAATGGTCGCGTTATATAATCGTGCAGCTTTGGATTTCTTGCTGATTGCCCAAGGGGGGGGGGGGGGGGGGGGGGGGTCTGCACGATTATAGGAACTGAATGCTGTACCTAGATTCCTGACTATAATTCCTCTGATTGATATCGCCAAGCACCTGCAGGAGCAGAGAGCGAGGGTGCATCCTAGTAAGGAGGAAGGGTGGGTCTGGCAGAGTGGCTGGAATCTTTCATGGGGAGTTGGGGAGTTAAGATCGCTCATTTAGTTTTTGGGATCTAACCCTGTTTGTAATCCTGCTTCTTATAATCCTCTGAATTAGGCTTTTTGTAAAATTGAAACTGAACTGTGAGTGTTGTCTTCCTAAGGACAAAAGGGGGAGTGTGGTAATTATAAAAAATGTTTATGATATAACCTGTATAACCTGAGGGCTTTGTCGCCTTGCTCTTGGCCTAGTTTGCATGCTGCCAAGGGCTGAGAACTGTGAGCAGGATAATTGGCTGAAGGAATGCTTTGAGTGTGTGAACTGAGAGAACTGCTCGAAAACCGAAACCATAAACTCTTCTCCCACGTGTCTGTATGTGTGTCTGGAATACAGGGCCATAAGGCCTTGGGTCAGGGCGGGGGGGGGGGGGGGGGGCTGAGGATGATTACAAGGTTTACGTTCCCAAAACAATTAAGGGTGGGAAGGGAGGACAGTCTCTATCCTGTTTTGTATAACCAAAAGCGTATAAATATGAAGGCTTGTTTTGTGAAACTTCAGAATAGACACTGACTGTGAATGATGTGTTTATTCTCCACGCATGCATGAATAAAACTATGAATTTCACCAGTCCGAATCTCAGAGTGGCTTTATTCCACAACACAAACCAAGCCTGTGCAGTTAACAGTGAGCTATCTAGCTAACCGCATGTCCAAATAATGTATCATACATAACCACTGTCAGCTAGCTTGGCTACAAATGTGGGGGGGAGGGGGGTATTTCACATAGCAGGATTACTCGGTTAGCTGGTTCTGCATTGTGAAATACCACCCAGGTTTGCTCATGGTATTCAAACTCCACAAGAGCTCAGAACAAGACTCTCTGTTTGTAGATTCACTTCGACTGCATCTCCCCAGATGCATTGGATATTAGAGCTGAACATTGAATACTGTGCTAATTCCCATCTGACCAGAGCAGTGCCCTGCTATTGCACACTAGACTCTGGACTTTAAATACACCATTATAGTTTATTTTAATGTTTTATTTTAATATTGTCACTTGCATTATCTTTGAATTCTTCATTATCTACGAAATGGTTTAGTGACCATGACATGTGTCCACACTTTCACCAATTCGGAGCCTATTGATTCACCTCAGCCTTTATTTTGATCAGTTAAAAAACTTTTGCTACCTGTCGGGTATATAGCTTTGAGATTACGGCCTCCGATAGAGAATGTATAATGTGATATGGCAAACTTGCTCATAGTCTATTCAATAGTACTTGGTGTCGGGTAAGTGAGGACTAGGTAAAATGTGTATTATCTGAATCCAACGGTTCCAACAGTCAATGCCCTTGTTAAAACGTTCGGCACTCTGAATACTGAACACAAGTGATATTGCGTGCTAGAACCCCTCACTTAAGTTTTATGTGATTTCATTTAATAATTATTATTAAAAATGACAATCATCAATTAAATCGCCAAATTCGTTAATAGGTAAGTCGAACAGTAACCTGGTGGATCAACCAGATCAAGCCAAAACAGTCTAAATCAGGTCTTGAGATTAAATAATTTTATGAAATGAAAAACAGTCAATTAGAATAATGACTGGAAATCATACATTCACTAAGGAATGTAGGCTGACTACTTATAATTTACAAAAGACATTAAACCAGACATTAATTAGAAGATACCAGTAAAGAGAGAGATAAGCCAAAACTTGCCAATATTATTTACCCTCCAGCTGAACAGGAACAAAAGGAAACGCACAAGGAACCAAAAAGGATGACTTCTTCCCCAAACAAACTCCAAAACTGACTAAATTCTTTCCTTCATTACACTAATAAAATACCTCCACAGGAAGAGCATCCCTGTCCTGATTGGGTTAAGGTGGGGGGGGGGGGGGGGGTCATTTATGAAAAAGACTGGCTTTTCTTTGATGTTGGTGGGGGGTGAGTGAGAGAGAGACAGAGAGCGACAGAGATAGAGAGAAAGGGGGCGGGGGGGGTACTTTCTTTATATCTAAATATTAGATATCCTACATTCCCTCTCTTGTAAGAATAGGTACATGCACCCGCTGAAAACCTATTCTTACATCGCCAAATAGGAATCACATTACACATTTGAACATTGAAGATGCAGTTACCTGCTAACAACAAAAACCACTGTCCAACCATCTTCACCAACCATCTTTAAAACATTTAGTCCATGCCCAGTTTAATAGTCCCTTTGTGATCTGCTGGCCAGCAGATATATGGACACACTGACGTTGATGTCCCACGATGATCCAGTGTGGTGCGGAGACATATCTCTATTAGACACTCTTTTGTGTCACTGCTGTTATGACACCCTGGTTCAGTCTCTTCCTTCTCCAGTGCAAATGTGTTACATTCAATTGAAATCATCAATTGGAAGTCTTAAGGTTGATGTAGGTAATGGTTGTTAGGCCTGCCAGTTTGTGATTTACCTTTTTGGCCCAGCTCCAGAATCAAGCATAGGCCAGGGTGTTACCACTGGTCTTCTCACATGGAGGTAATATTTTGCCTTAATTTTAAGATCACACAACTGCTCAGATTTAAAGGGGACATGAAGCACTCAGTAAAGTGGGTCTGCTTCGTTAGCTCTTTTCCTAAAATGAGACATGGGGGTGCGGTCAAGTCTCAAATCGACTCGTATTTGCTGAAAAATAAGTTAAAGTTTTTCTCCACTAGGGCGCAGCCATTTTGGACCAAGTGCAGTCGTGACATCACTAGGTTGGTTCATCTCAGCTGCTCAATGTATTGCTATGGGAAAATAGCTGCGTTTCAATGAGCTCAACCATGTATCGTGAGGAAAAAATAAAACAAAAAACGCACGGACGGTGTGCCCGAGATGCTCAAATGAGTATTACCGAACAAAACTTAATTTAAAATTTAATTTTCACAAACTGCTTTTAACCATAGGTTGTAGCCTCTGGCAACTGCGCCTAGTGGAGAAACAGCAAACTTTAACTTATTTTTCCAGCAAATACGGGTCGATTTGAGATTTGAACGCACCCCTATATCTCATTTAAGGTAAAAAGCTAACGAACCAGACCCACTTCACCGAGTGCTTCATGTCCCCTTTAATGATTGTGCTAAAATTATTCAACTTCTGTTGTTAAAAGCAGGAGCAAATGTCCCTTTCTGATGAAGTACTCAATAGTTGAGTGAAATCACCTGCTAGAATGCCGATGTCATGGATCGTTATAAAGAGGTTAAAACCCAGAATATTTTACTAATAATTTAATGATGCTTGGCCCTGTTTTGAGCAACATACGTGCACATTAATTAATAAGTGAATTTGTCAGCTATTGGATAAGTCATCCTGGTCATGAAGGAGTCTGACCCCCTTCCCCCTCCTTCCAAACTTTACCTCACATCACCCAATCAGGGCACATGTCCTCAATGCTTGGGGAGAAAGGTATTTATGGTGGAGCCGAAGGAGAAACTTGGCTTTTTCTTACTTGGGTCTTCTATTGTTTTGTTGGCGAACTAAGTTGGGGGCTGTGGAGTGGGCAAGTTCTGTCAGTGGAGCGCTGCAGAATTCCTGGATTCTACAGACAGAGAAGTTTTTCTTTGGTTTTGTTTTATAGCTGGCATTTCTTTTATTTTATTCCTGTGCTGAAATTGGATTATTCTGACAAGTTCTGGTTAATCTCTCTCTCTTTTCCGTAAATTCAATTTAACATCTGGTTTTAATGTCTTCCTTTATGTAAATTATAAGCAGTGAGCCTACATTCATTAATTAATGTACGATTCCAATTCAGTACTCTAATTGACGATTTTTCCTGTAATAAAATTATTTAATTGAAAGACGTGATTGAGACTTTGTCTTGACTTGTTAGTTGATCCACCAGGTTACTGTTTGACTGACTTATCAACGAATTTGGCGATTTAATTGATGATTGTCATTTTTAATAATAATTATTAAATTAAATCCATTAAATATAATTAAATGTATGGTTGAGTGAGGGGTTTTAGCACACGACACTGCTTGTGTTCAGTATTCAGAGTGCTGGGCATTTTAACAAGGGTGTTGTGTGTTAGAACTGCTGGATTCAGAAAAATAAACACATTTTTCCTTAAACCTCACTTCCCTGACATACTTCTTTACGTAATTGTCTGTAATATAGCACAATGTGAACATGGTACTTTTATTCTTCATGGCTATTTGTGACATAATGTGGCTTAAGAGGGTAAATGATCCCTCTAACCATGATTAGCTGACAGTTTCTATAGCTGACAGTCAGTGACAGATACCCTAGTGGGTGAGTCGTTGGGGGTGGGGTTAGCCAGCTACTGTTCACGCCCATTAAGTCATTGCAAATCTTTGAGAGCTCTTTTCTCGGGAAAGTACATCTTCTTCAAATATTTGCATATTGCAATGTATGAGACATCACTTGAAAGCTCAGGATTTGTACTTTCATAAACTATAAACAGAAAAATGACCCTGTGTTACTTGTGGACCGTTTTACCAGCACAAATATCAAGTGGAGATGCACATGTTTTACCATATGCATCACCTCAGCGCTTTCTGGACTGATGAGTTTTGACTTTTGGGAAACCATTTAGAAAACCCACAATCACAAAATTGAATGGAAAACATACTTAAAGCACTTGGGCAGTCACATGACTGACACTCCCTATAGCCTGATCAGGATTGCAACAATGTGTCAATCAAAATTCAAGCACCATAAAGTTTGAATGACCACATTCTCTTTATATGGTAAGATGAAAAAACACAGGGCCAAGTTACATGAAATAATTTAGGAACCATTGGGTATCATTGCTTTAGAATAGAGCTTGCTTAATTTGTGTGAGCTAAGATAGCCAATATTGTTCATTGTAACTTGGTCTCATTTTGGTACCAATACTTTTGCATGAGTAACTTGGCATTTTTTGTACATTGACAATGTTTTTGTTGAGATGACAACACACTGCCGACAGCTTTAGAATGTTTCTGAGACAAAAGTGTGTAAGGAGTGTAAGGTTCGGAGAACCAACCGCCACAACCAAGGAATCTGAAAGCGTATTTCATTAGAAATGCGCCACTAAGCGGACAGCTCCGCAGTAACAGGGGAAATGAAACAAAATAATGGGAATGAAAACCTCCCGGTGTAAGCCAACACATAACAACCACAAAAGAGGGCAAACTCGGCGATCGTGAGTAGTAAACAACAAAGGAACCTCACACACTCACACAAGAGGCGTATAACTAGGGGTCAGAGAAAAACAAAAGAAAGCCCGTGTAACAAGGGCGAAAGAAACGTAATAGAAAAAGAACCTGTTACCTACAGCTCTAGGTGTAAACAAGCTGAACAAAAGGTAACAGGTAGAGGAGTATAAAAGGACAAAGAGAGAAAAGGAAACAAAAAGACAAAATAAATCTTTACCCTAACTCTTTAACCGGACTACGTACGTTTCTGACGAGTAACAACCAGAAACGTAGAGCCCGCTATCCTTTACCTTACCGACTCCGATAGTCAAAAGCGAAGACAATATCGAAGCATCGGAAATGCGGAAGTCCTGGGCTATTTATAACCGGCAGGAAATCCAAAACAGGTGAAAGGAATAATTACCGGGCAAGATTCAAACACCGAAATGGAGCCGGAAAAATCAGATAGATTGCCCCGATGTCATCAAACGAAAGAACGACCGCAGAACCAACAACAGGCTGCCAGAAACCATGACACACTATATGGCCAAAAGTGTGTGGACACCCCTTGGTCTGGGGCTGTTTTTCATGGTTCAGGCTAGGCTCCTTAGTTCCAGTGAAGGCAAATCTTAACACTACATCATACAATTACATTCTAGACAATTCTGGGTTTCCAACTTTGAGGCAACAGTTTGGGGAAGGCCCTTTCCTGTTTCAGAATGGCAATGCCCCCGTGCACAAATAGCGGTCCATACAGAAATGGTTTGTCAAGAACTTGACTGGCCTGCACAGAGCCCTGACCTCAACATCATCAAACACCATTGGGATCAATTGGAAAGCCGACTGCGAGCCAGGCCTTATAGCCCCACATCAGTGTCCGACCTCACTAATGCTCTTCTGACTGAATGGAAGGAAATCCACACAACAATGTTCCAGCATCCAGTGGAAAGCCTTCCCAGGAATCTGTAGGCTGTTATAGCAACAAATGGGGACCAACTCCATATTAATGCCCATGATTTTTGAACAAGATGTTGGATGAGCAGGTGTCCATATACTTTTGGCCATGTAGTGTACATCATACAACAGAAACAGTGTGTTCATAGAATTGCACCTCAACAGCAATTTCACTTCAAAGGAGTAACATATTTAAAGGTATAAACTGGGTTAAATGTACAATGGGGGGAAATTATTAAAATATTTTTTGGACCATAAGCCACTTCCTTCATGCATTATTTTAAAGGAGTATAGGTATCAAGCTTATTCAGTCCTCGTATTGCTTGCAAACTTGTTTGTTGTTAAATTCTCCATCCATCCATCCATCCATCTTCAACCGCTTATCCAAAGTCGGGTCACGGAGGTAGCAGTTCCAGCAGGGGGCCCCAAACTTCCCTTTCCCTGGCCACATTGACCAGCTCTGACTGGGGGATCCCAAGGCGTTCCCAGGTCAGCGTGGTGATATAGTCCCTCCACCTGGTCCTTGGTCTGCCCCGTGGCCTCCTCCCAGCTGGATGTGCCTGGAACACCTCCCTAGGGAGGCGACCAGGTGGCATCCTTACAAGATGCCCGAACCACCTCAACTGGCTCCTTTCTACGCAAAGGAGCAGCGGCTCTACTCCGAGTCCCTCACGGATGACTGAGCTTCTCACCTT
The DNA here is from genome assembly GCA_029718625.1 of Synaphobranchus kaupii. Lineage (NCBI taxonomy): Eukaryota > Metazoa > Chordata > Actinopteri > Anguilliformes > Synaphobranchidae > Synaphobranchus > Synaphobranchus kaupii. The sequence continues at coordinate 18,440,434 of CM056382.1, forward strand.
ATCCCTAAGGGAGATGCCAGCCACACTCCGGAGAAAACCCATTTCGGCCGCTTGTATCCGCGATCTCGTTCTTTCGTCATGACCCACCCTTCATGACCATAGGTGAGAGTAGGAATGAAGACTGACCGGTAGATCAAGAGCTTTGACTTCTGGCTCAGCTCTCTCTTCATCACAACGGTGCGGTAAAGCCAGCGCAATACCGCTCCCGCTGCTCCGATTCTCCGGCTCATCTCACGCTCCATCGTCCCCTCACTCGAGAACAAGACCCCGAGATACTTGAACTCCTTCACTTGGGGTACAGACTCATTCCCTACTTGGAGTAGACAAATTAAATGATGTAAACCTAAATAAAAAATAATAAGTGTAGCTACATGTGCGCGGGTGCCTCCTCTGTTTTCTTCACAATTTGCACACTGTGTATATACATATATAATATTAATAATTATTTTCTTTTGGCCCCCACATTTTTGAAATGGAAAGTACTGATTTATTGGACACTGTATTTCAGACATGAAATATGTTGCCTACGGTAAATGATGCAAAATAGTAATAGCCTAAAACATATGAATTGCTTCGGCAAAAGACACCAAATGCACGTAAACAGATTGAAATTACCGTTATTTCTCCAGTCATAGCCTGAGTGAGGGGAAGAAAAGTTTTTGAATGCAAGGCAGCTTGCATGTTTATGTCTGAGCTGTTGTTGAAAACATGTGCCGTTACTGTAGTTATTTGCCTGATGCATTCAATTAACATAGGATAAAACGTGACATAATGCATAGGCTACATACTGCAAAATTAAATATTGTTTTGAAAGGAACGGAGTGAACGTTAAGCATTGAAGGTTGTATTTTCTATGCAATAACAAACAAAAAACAAGAAAAGGGAGGTTTTGGGGGGGGGGGGGGGGGTGTGTGAGGGTTTGGGGTTATGAAAATATATGTAATACCCATGTATAATAGCAAAGTGTACCAAAGCGAAATAACAAAGTGTAAAACATGCAAGAGCAAAATAGATGCAAGAGATGCTAATCATATTAAAGGTACAGTAACATGTACAGGAAAATACCGTTATTTGAACAGTATACATCTGTTGAACTTTTACTCAAGTTGAAAACCACAGGAAATTTGAGAAAAAGTATTAGGCATCTGTATCTATGTATGATTATTTCCTAATGAGAGAAAAAAAGTAAAAGGCTCAGGGCACAGATAGAGGATTTACTTTTAAAATATTAAGCAAATGAAATTAGCATTATAGGACAAATCAATAGCCAATGTTAATGTCTATGTAATTACGTTACCTATTCTTTTTTTTGTGTTCCTGCACATATTTACCTCTTTTGAACTGTGGGCTGTCAGAGGATTTTTTTTCTTATCTCTGGTCTTATTCTTCTTCCTCTTCTTCCTGGAGTGTCTATCAGAGGAGTCACTGGATGTGCTGGAATCACTGTCCAGACTGGCTTGTCAGAGGTGCTTAAAAAAGGCAGCAATAAGGAAATAATCACTTTCAACATAAGTCCAAGATGTTAATCATCCTAGATATACACTGACTGGGAATCAATTAAATAATTCATTGAATAAATTTATAAATAATTTATAATGATTTAATGATTTTTAATTTAATGATTTTTAACATATGCTGGCCTAGTACGGGGAAAAGTTCTTTAACTAATTTTTTAACTAATATAATATAACCAGTTTAGAAAGCTCCTCCATGTCAATTGGAGTAAAACAGTTTAGTGCCACTGTTGATACATCTTTCTGTGTTGACCAAGATCTGGGCTGTTCATTGATTATAGGAGGAGTGATGCCTAGAGGAGGAGGCAATTTGGAGATCTGGTCTCTAATAGCTTCAATCTTCTGATTGAAAAAAGTAATGAAATCATTACTGCTGTAAACGCTGGGGTAAGATGAAAATTCTGATGATGGTTTTTTAGTGAAATTGTCCACAGTGCTAAACAAAAATTTTGGGTTGCATTTGTTTTGTTCAATTAATTTAGAGAAAAAGGCAGATCTAGCTGATGCAAGAGCTTGCTTGTACTGGAGGAGGCTATCTTTCCATGCAAGACGAAATACTTCTAGTTTAGCTGACCGCCATTTTCGCTCCAGTTTTCTTGTGGACTGCTTCAGGGCATGGGTAGTGTCATTGTACCAGGGAGTACGGTTTTTCCGACAAAACTTTCTTTTTAGAGGGGCAACCATATCAAGTGCTTCTGAGAGTTAAACTTAACTGGTTAGTCAATTCATCCAGCGATACTTCAGTGGTATTTTCTTTGTTTGAAAGGAATGATTCCGGAAGCATATCTATAAACTTTGGAATGACGTCAGAGTTTAACGACCGGCTGTAATAATGTCTTGGCTCTGATATAGAAGTGGTGGTTGCCTCGATTTCAAAAGTAATAAGGAAATGATCAGATAATACAGGGTTATGGGGTGCAGTGGTAATATTCATAACATTGATACCATAGGATAACACTAAGTCTAGGGTATGGCTATGGTAATGAGTGGGTCCACAGACATTTTGTTTGAAACCAACAGAGTCAATAATAGAGGCAAAGACTGTTCCTAGGGGATCACCCGGTTTATCCACATGTATGTTAAAATCACGAACAATCACAACCTTGTCTGCCGAAATAGCAAGGCAAGGCAAAAACTCAGCTAATTCTATTAGAAAATCTGAATAGGGCCCAGGTGGTCTGTAAACAGACATTAGGAAAAAGGACTGCATGCTACCCCTTATTTTAGCTAGATCATGCTGTACACAATTCATAGAAAGAACTTCAAAAGATAAGAATGTATTTACACACTTAGGGGTTAAGCTTAAGGTGGACTGATAGATCGCTGCAACACCACCCTCTCTTCCTGACTGGCGCGATACCTGAGTACTTAATGAAGCTTAGATTCTAGCTCAGATATGTTAGATAATGGGGTGCTGGGATGAGTACTATTGCTAATTACTAGCTCTGAAACACACCTTGCAGACAGCGGCATTGGGCCATCTGTCTGAGTCACGGGCATTGGGAAACGCACAGGCTCCGATGTAGGATCAGAGGCCTGCTGCCTGGCCGGCGCCCTCATAAGGTGTCAGGATCTGGCCTTAATAAGACTAGCATCTAAGTTATTTGCTAGGACAAGAGCACCTCTCCAGCTCGGGTGGAGTCCGTCTCTCTTCAGTAGGCCAGGTATTCTCCAGAAATCAGGCCAATTATTGACGAACCCTATGCCACTAGATGAGCACCACTCAGACAGCCAGCGATTTAGCGACGTAAGTCTACTGTAGACCTCATCACTCCTACGAACTGGGAGCGGACCAGAGCATATTACTTCCTGACACATCTTTTTAGCCATCGCACACACCGAAACAAAGTTATTTTTGGTGAATTGCCGCAATCGGACGTCATTTGTGCCAACGTGAATAACAATTCTAGAGTATTTACGTTTACATTTAGCCAGCACTTTCAGACTAGCCTCAACATCGGTAGCTCTGGCACCAGGCATACACTGCACTATGGGCGCTGGTGTCGCTAATCTCACATTTCTCAGAATACTATCCCCTATGATCAGGGCTTTCTCAGTAGGTGTGTTACTGAGTGGGGAACATCGGTTCGAAATGCAAGTGGGGTGGTGCTCGGCGGCTCTAAGCCGACAGCTATGTTTCTTTTGCACCGTGACAAAATCATCCCGCAGTGAGGACTCTGATGGGGGAGAAATACTAGCATCTAAACTGGCATCAGGTAAGAGGGAATCTACCAAACTATCACTCTCTTGGATCTGATATAACATCCGGATGCGGGCCTCTAGCTCAGCTATTTTCCATGCCGATTCTGAATTAAGCTGACACTTTGCACATATACCATTACTGGTCAAATTAGCAACAGAACTAACACTTGCAGTGGAAGCCATAATGTGCGCTTACCGTATTTATCCTTGGTTGTTGTTGTTTGATGTTCTGGGTCTGGATGTGATCAACTTCGGAGCAGTAGTCATAAAAGTGGGAAAATGTAGAAAAAAAGTAGTCGTGGAAATCGTCGTTGAAAAATCTAAAATAATTCAGTATTTAAGATTTTTAAAAAGTTTGTTGAGTTGAACAAGCGAAGCAAACACGCCTTCAGTTCAAGTTCAAATAGCAAACCGGAAACAGGAAACAGGAAACCAAGGGGACTTGTTTGGGCGATATTGTCTTTGCTATGTTGACATACGAAGTCGGTAAGGTATAGGAATTTCGGTCGCTGCATTTCTGGTTCGTACTAATAGGAAACGCAGCAAGTCCGGTTATAAAGATTTAGGATTAGATTGCTTTTCTCTTTCCTTTCCAATCTTTCTTTATCCTTTATTCTCTTTACCTGTTGCCAGTTGTGTTCAGCTCTTTTGCCACAAGAGCTTTGACTAACAGGTTTTTTCTATTCTTTTCCTTCACTCGTTTTTTTGAGTTTTGTTTTGTTTCATCACCTCTTGTTACGCCTGATTATTTAGCGCGTGAGGTTCTTTTATTAGTTATTCTCGCTGTTTATCTGTTGTTGTGCTGTTATCGCCTCAGTTTTTGGCGGTTGCTTTGTTTTGCCTTGTGCTAGGGAAGTTTTGCTCCCGATCCTTTCAGTCCTGGTGCGGCTTCTTCCGCATTTTGTGGCGTATCTCTTTAGATACACTTTTAGAAATCCTAGAATCCTAGAATTGGAAATCCAAAAGACAGGAAATTCAAATGAGCACCACCAAGCCAAACTTCAGCTCTCTACACTATCAGGGATTTCCAGTACTTTTTATATCTGACTGCAAAACAGTTCTGTAGCTATGTTGGTCTACTGTATTTCAAACAATATGTACTCATCACTGGGCAGATTGGTTCAAATCCTCTCTCAAAGAGCCTAATTCATACTAGAGTATGTGCTGCCACCCGTCATAGTGACTTGTTTTGTGTAGGCTATTTCTCTATTCCTGGTATGCCTCATACCAATATTGATAGCTGTGATAATATTGGTAGGTAGCTTTTGAAAGGTCGTGAGTAGATGGATAATTGTATGCTGTGATTGCATTAGGCTATTCAATGTATACTTTCACCTATTGTTTTTATTTCTACCCTTTGAACTCCACTATGTATGACATATCAGGCCAATTAGGACTACATTTATGGTGTGACTGAAATCTTATCGAGTACTACTCTGTATGTCAACAGTGTATGTTTTCAAATATGATGGTATAAGTCAAAATGAAATACCGCTGTATTTATGCACTCCAGCAGCAAGTGCTATTTTGTTTTCAAGTGTGTACACAGTCATCTGTGCAAAATAATCAGCATCACGTACAGAAATATACTATTGTGCTGCCGTTAATGTACAAAAGTGCATTATAGATCGCCTATGTCTAAACCTACTCTATTGGGACCTCTATAGCCTAATGCAGCAGTCGTAGGCCACTTACTATTTTGAAGAGTATGACTTAGGCTCTTTGAGAGAAGGTTTGAACCAATCTGCCCAGTGATGAGTACATGTTGTTTGAAAAAGCCTACAAATGAATAGTGTTCATTTCTTAATTTAAAAAAAAATCATCATAGCTATTGTTACACATCATAACATAGCCTATAACATATAACATTATAATAATAACATTACAAATTTCATAACACATTGGGAATAAAACAGATTGAATCATGAAAAAACAACAGATATATTGTAGTGAATTTTTTTACTTTTTTTTACTAATCTGTCCAAAATTCTCCTTAGCTTTAACCCCATTAGCTTTGGCCCACTAGTGGCAATTTTCATATAGTTTCTACTCATCTCATTAAAGTGTCAATATCTCAAAAACTATTTACTGCACATCCATGTTTTAAAGCTCAAATTGAAGAAGAGGCTGTACCATTCAGAAATTGAAGTAGTGTACAATTCTTCCCAGCGTATAATTTTTCCCGGCCACTTCCGCATCCGTCACTCGAACAGGACAAATAACCAATCACTGCTGTACGATAAGCGGGAAGTTGAGCAATGTCCAATCAGATACACTTTCGTTGAAAGTTTATGAAAACACGAGGGCCAAAATTTCTTCACTCCTCCTCACCTCTTTTCCTACACTCGTCTCCTACACGGAAATATGCAAAACTGTGTACATTTCAAGTACAAGTAGTTGCCTGTACAGTATACAATATACCTGACATTGCGGTTGGTGTTGACACATTCATTAATATTCAACAATTAATATGTAATCAGCAACATTAGTTTCGGACACAACGATCGGTTTCCGGGCCATGGAGGAGAGCTGGTAGTGGAGGAAAGGAGGGTACATTTGAGTATTGGGACGCTACCCTACATAGCATTAATGTGAGTGTATGAACTAGCTAATAATGTTTATTTACTGGCTAATTCAAGAAATACATTGAAAATGATCAAACCACTTGTAGATTGCTGGCTCGCATAGAGCGTATAATCGACACAGTTCAGTGCTAGTAGCTAACGTTAGCGAGACATACAGTCAAGCAACGGACTCGGAAGTTGGAAAAATTGTATGCCGGGAAAAATTGGACCACAGAACTACAGTTGAAGTCGAAAGATTACATACACCTTAGCCAAATCTATTTAAACACAATTCCTTACATTTAATCCAAGTAAACATTCCCTGTCTTAGATCAGTTAGGATCACAACTTTTTTTTAAGAATGTGAAATGTCAGAATAATAGTAGAGAGAATTACTTATTTCAGCTTTTATTTCTTTAAATAAAAATTTTTATTTCTCACATTCCCAGTGGGTCAGAAGTTTACATACACTCTGTTAGTATTTGGTAGCATTACCTTTAAATGGTTCAACTTGGGTCAAACGTTTCAGGTAGCCTTCCATAAGCTTCTCACAATAAGTTGCTGGAATTTTGGCCAATTCCTCCTGACAGAACTGGTCTAACTGAGTCAGGTTTGTAGGCCTCCTTGCTCGCACACGCTTTTTCAGTTCTGCCCGCAAATTTTTGATTGGATTTAGGTCAGGACTTTGTGATGGTCACTCCAATACCTTGACTTTGTTGTCCTTAAGCCATTTTGCCACAACTTTGGAAGTATGCTTTGGGTCATTGTCCATTTGGAAGAGCCATTTGCGACTAAGCTTTAACTTCCTGGCTGATGTCTTGAGATGTTGCTTCAATATATCCACATAGTTTTCTTTCGTCATGATGCCATCTATTTTATGAAGTGCACCAGTCCCTCCTGCAGCAAAGCACTCCCACAACATGATGCTGCCACCCCCGTGCTTTACGGTTGGGATGGTGTTCTTCAGCTTGCAAGCCTCACCCTTTTTCCTCCAAACATAACGATGGTCATTATGGCCAAACAGTTCAATTTTTGTTTCATCAGACCAAAGGACATTTCTCCAAAGAAGTAAGATCTTTGTCCCCATGTGCAGTTGCAAACTGTAGCCTGGATTTTTTATGGCAGTTTTTTGGCTTCTTCCTTGCTGAGCAGCCTTTCAGGTTACGTCGATATAGGACTTGTTTTACTGTGGATATAGATACTTTTGTACCTGTTCCCTCCAGCATCTTCACAAGGTCCTTTGCTTTTAAAAAAAAAAATTGTTTCAGATTTTTCTCCATTTTCTCCCAATTTAGTAGCCAATTGAGCCCCTATTCTAATCCAATTCCCCTGTGTAGCAACCGCTAGAGAATCACCGCTACACAACCCCGTCAGCCGGCGGTAGGACGGGAGGGCGCTACGTCCTCTTCAGGGCGCGACTCCTCCTAGCTCCTGACCGTGATTCCAGCCCGCCCAGGGCCGCTATGCGCGCAGCGATTCTCTCCGAGCCCCTCCCCCCACACGGAAGCAGCCGCCAATTGCTGCTCCCACAGGGCGCTGGCCATGCTCGGATCTGGCAGGACCGGGGCGCAAACCCCGATCCTCGGAGCACAACCGCACCGACTGAAAGTCGGCGCTTTTACCGCTGTACTACCGCGACGGCACAGGGTCCTTTGCTGTTGTTCTGGGATTGCTTTGCACTTTTCGCTCCAAAGCATGTTCATCTCTAGGAGACAGAATTCGTCATCTTCCTGAGCGGTATGATGGCTGTGTGGTCCCATGGTGTTTATATTATGGTTTGTACAGACGAACGCGGTACCTTCAGGCATTTGGAAATTGCTCCCAAGGATGAACCAGACTTGGGGAGGTCTTGGCTGATTTCTTTTTATTTTCCCATGATTTCAAGCAAAGTGACACTGAGTTTGAAGGTAGGCCTTAAAATACATCCACAGGTACACCTCCAATTGACTCAAATCAATTAGCCTATCAGACGTTTCTAAAGCCATGGCATAATTTTCTGGAATTTTCCAAGCTGTTTAAAGGCACAGTCAACTTAGTGTATGTAAACTTAGTGAATTAAAAGTGAAAAAACAATTGTTGGAAAAATTACTTGTGTCATGCACAAAGTAGATGTCCTAACTGACTTGCCAACACTATAGTTTTCTAACATGAAATCTGTGGAGTGGTTAAAAATTAGTTTTAATGACTTCAACCTAAGTGTATGTAAACTTCCGACTTCAACTGTATATAAGAAATTGAAAGGCGACTGTTTTCTCAAAACAACGCTTTTTCCACGGCCCAAAGTTTTTTCTCTGTTTGGCCAATGTGACATGTCATGTGAAGGTGGTCATTTTGTCCATTTTGCAGAGAGTAATGCCAGCCGCTCTAAATCTAGAGAACATTCGATGTTATGTGAAAATCAAAACAATAAATACATCGATAAATTATTGAATAGTTCTATGCTATGATTACATTCATATACTTAAATAATGATTATTGCACCTGCTTGTTTATTTACCGTCTGTGTTATTGCAGTATCAGTGATCCCAACTGCTTTTTCAAGCTTCCCGTGAACCAGCGGTCCTTGCGCGGCTAATAGCGCGAGGTGTTGCCTGAATAATGACAAATCGTGATGGAAATGGCCACAGTGAAAATCGTAACCTATTTTACAGGTATAGCCCCCCCTGGAATGTCGATGTTAGACTGATAGAATGAACTATGGTGATCTTGTAATGTAACGTTGTGTTAGACAGCTGCTACGTAGCCTTCGACATGAATCTATCTTGTTGAAATGGCCTCACAGCCTAACGTTACCACAACAAATTCAGAGAAATGAGCCCTGAATAGTTAATAAAAATGTTTCATATCTATCACTAAGTTGTTTGGTTAGCATTAGCTAGCTAGCTACTCGTCGTTATGTTGTTCGAAGCTGTGTGAACAAAGCAGGCTTATTAGTCAATATTAGCCCCCCAGAAACCAACCTCTACTCCCCTGATTCCTGACCACAGCAACCATGGTGCTAAGCTGGGCACACACAGCATCTCAAATCGAAATTTGACAATCTGATAACGTTAGATTTGCCATCTAATGTTTGCTATCAAGCAACACAACATCATTAGACTAAGTTATAGCCTAACGTTATATAGCAACTACACCACGACAGTGAAGCTTGTAAAGTTACTATTCAATTCATAACAGGAGTATATAATTAATGTTAAATGTGTGAGGGGAAGTGTAAGGTTCGGAGAACCAAACGCGACTAACAAGGACCTCCAAAAGCGCATCTAGAGAAAGAAACGCCACAAAACACGGAATAATCCGCACCAGGACTGGGTTAACACAGGATAGGGAGCAAAACCTCCCCAGCACAAAACAAAACAACCTCCAAAAACTGAGGCGATCTCGACAAACAGCGAGAACAACCAACACAGGAACCCCACGCACCAAAACAACCAGGTGCAACAAGAGGTAATGAAACAAAACCAAACTCAAAACAAAAACGAGTGAAGGAAAGGAATAGAAAAGAAAACCCGTCAGCCAAAACTCCCGTGGAAATAGAGCCGAACACAACTGGCAACAGGTAAAAAGAACAAACGATAAAGATTGGAAAGGAACGACAAAACCAATCCAATCCTAAATCTTTATAACCGGACCCGCTGCGTTTCCCACTAGCAACAATCAGAAATGCAGCGACCGAAATCTCCACACCCCTACCGACTTCATATGTCAACATAGCAAAGACAATCTCGAAGTGCGGAAATGCGGAAGTCCTGAGGTATTTATAGCCCGCAGGAAACGCAAAACAGGTGAAGGGAATAATTGTCGGGCAAGACGCGAAAACCGGAATGGAGGCGGAAAAAATCCGATAGTGTCTTGACGACGCCAAACAGGAAACCAAAAACGTCGAAAAGCAAAGGCTGCAAATAACCATGACAGGACCCCCCTTCTAAGGGACGGCTCCAGGCGATCCCTCAGCCTTGCTTCTACGAAACTCCCTAATTAGAGTAGGATCCAGGATATTCCTGGATGGAACCCAGCAATGACCCTCCCAGTCCACCAAAAATTGACAATCTCTGCCCACACGTCTCTCAGCCAAAATACGGCGAACGGTATACACCGGACCTCCATCCACGAAGCGGGGGGGAGGCGGCGGTTTATCAGCCGGAGCGAGAGCGCTAACGAGCACCGGTTTCAAGCGAGAGACATGGAAGGTAGGGTGGATGCGCATAGATGATGGCAACTGAAGGCACACAGTGACCGGGTTAAGTCTCCGGATGATTTTAAAAGGGCCTACAAACCGAGGAGCAAGCTTACGAGACTCTACTCGCAGAGGTAAGTCCCGTGTAGAAAGTCACACCCGTTGCCCCACCCGGTAAGAAGGGGCAGGCCGACGATGTCTGTCGGCCACGGCCTTTTGTTTAGCCGAAGCGCATAAAAGAGAGGAGCGTACGCGCCTCCAGACCGCTCGACATCTGTGAACGAAAGAAGCGGCGGAAGGAACCTCCGCATCTCTCTCCAACTCAGGGAACAATGGGGGTAAATATCCTACCTGAGCCTCAAAAGGAGAGAGACCAGTAGAAGCATTACGCAACGTATTATGGGCGTATTCGGCCCAGGCGAGGTGGCGACTCCAGGATGTGGGATTGGCCGCGGCCAGACACCGAAGAGCGCTCTCCATACTCTGGTTGGTGCGTTCCGTCTGTCCGTTGGTTTCGGGATGAAACCCGGACGAAAGACTGACGGATGCCCCCAACAGAGTACAAAAAGAGCGCCAGAATTTAGCTGAGAATTGTGGACCGCGATCCGAGACCACATCCAGGGAAGACCGTGCACCCTGAAAATGTGGTCCACCATTAACTGAGCCGTCTCAGGAGCAGACGGCAATTTAGGCAGGGAGATGAAGTGAGCCGCCTTAGAAAACCGATCTACCACCACCAAGATAACGGTGTTCCCTTGGGACGGTGGCAGACCGGTCACAAAATCTAAGGCGATGTGACTCCAGGGACAACTGGGAATGGGAAGTGGACGCAAAAGACCCGAAGGGGAAAGACGCGAACCCTTGCTACGGGCGCAAGTGGAACACGCGGTGACGAATTCCCGCACATCGCTCTCCAGTTTGGGCCACCAAAACCGGCGAGAAATAAATTCTCGGGTCCGGTGAACGCCCGGATGGGCCACCAATTTTGATGCATGACCCCACTGGCCCCCACCTGGGCCGGGATCGGAACGCAGCGCCTTCTGCACAGCTGCCTCTATAGCCCACATAACTGGAGCCACAATCTGAGAGCTGGGAACCACAGACGTGACTCCCTGTCAGACGGGTCAAAAACACGCGACAACGCATCAGGTTTAGTAATCTTAGACCCGAGGCGATAGGTCAGAATAAAATTAAATCTCGTAAAAAACAATGACTAACGAGCTTGTCGTGAATTACGTGTTTTGGCCTGCTGGACGTACTCTAAATTTTTATGGTCGGTCCAGACCGTAAAGGGGTGCTCCGCGCCCTCCAACCAGTGGCGCCACTCTTCCAATGCCAATTTGACCGCCAACAACTCTCGATCTCCAACATCATAATTTCTCTCGGCAGATGTAAGGACACGAGAGAAATACGCGCAAGGGTGGAGTTTGCGGTCCAGCGGAGAGTGTTGGGAAAGGATAGCTCCAACTCCCAGCTCAGAGGCGTCGACCTCTACCACAAAGGGGAGGGTGGGATTGGGAGTTATCAGGATCGGTTCGGAGCAGAACCTCCTCTTAAGCTCAGTGAAAGCCGCCTCCGCCCTAGGATTCCACTGAAAACTAATAGGCGATGTCTTCTTGGTAAGGGCTGTGATGGGAGCGGCTACCATGCTAAAATTCCGGATAAACCTACGATAAAAATTGGCAAAGCCCAAGAAGCGTTGTACTTGCTTCACTGAATTGGGCGTAGGCCAGTTCTTCACCGCTGAAATTTTCTCAGGATCCATAAGTACCTTACCATTTGCCACAATGAACCCCAAAAAAGAGACAGAGCTGGTGTGAAAGACACACTTCTCAGCCTTAACAAATAGCTGGGCCTTAAGAAGTGCATCCAGAACCTGCCTAACGTGGATGATGTGGGATGAGAGATCCGGAGAAAAGATTAAAATATCGTCTAATTAGACGAAAACAGATTTCTCCAGCATCTCTCTCAAAACATCATTCACCAGCGCCTGGAAGACAGAGGGGGCGCTAGTGAGGCCGAAAGGCATAACCCGGTACTCATAGTGACCGTGGTGCGTGTTAAATGCGGTCTTCCACTCATCGCCCTCACGTATGCGCACAAGGTTATAGGCGTTGCGAAGGTCGAGTTTGGAAAAGACCGACGCCCCCTGTAAGCGCTCAAATGTGGAGTTCATGAGTGGGAGAGGATACCAATTTTTTATGGTTATGTCATTTAGCCCTCGGTAATCAATACAAGGTCTCAGCCTCCCACCTCTTTTTTACAAAGAAAAAACCAGCGCCGGCGGGAGACGTAGATGGTTTGATAAAACCATTAGCCAAAGATTCCTCAATATACTGCTTCATGGCAGCACTCTCAGGGACAGATAAAGAATACAGTGAACCCCTGGGAGGAACAGTACCCGGGTACAGCTCAATGGCGCAATCATATGGTCTATGGGGCGGCAATCTGGTAGCGCGTTGTTTACTAAAAACCTCAGCGAGGTCTGAGTATTCCGCTGGAACGCCCGTGGGTAGAGCAAACTCGAGCGCCCCTACCACCACCGGCGCACCGGAGGAAGTGTCAGACAACCTGTCCCACTCAAAATCAGAGGTGGAAAGACCCCCCTCCTCCATGGAACCCCCCTCCGCAAACTGGTCCCAGGCGAGACTCTCCTCTCCACTCTCAGAGAGGGAAAGAGAGTTCTCCGAGTCGTAGTGAGAATCTTCCTCTGAATCACTGTCAGAACCGAACTCGGAGAGATCAGGGGCGTGGCCCGATGAAGGGAAGGCAACCGAACGACAATGTGGCTGGCACCGAGGACCCCACTGATGAATAGGTCTCCTATCCGTACCCCAACAGATATGAGGGTTATGTAACCCTAGCCACGAATGTCCCAGTACCAGTGGGTACGACGGAGAGTCAATTAAAAATAATTCTATTCTCTCCGAGTGCCCCTGGAGAGAGATGCGCATCTCTACTGGATTAGTCCTCTGCTTAATGACTCCAGAACCCAAAGGACGACCATCAAGGGCAGTAACCTCATGGGCGCTAGTGAGTAGATAGGTGGGGATTTTTAATCTCCTAGCCCATTTGGTATCAATAAAAGACTCCACGGCCCCGGAATCAATAAAAACATTAACGCTTACAGAGCGTCCCTCCCAAAACAGTTGAACGGGTAACAGGGTCCGAGAGGGAGTACTATTTTGTCTCACTGGAGACCTCGGTCTCCCCCGTGAGACCCCCTCATTACCTGTCAACTTAGGGCATCGATCCTTAGTATGGCCCTTACACTTGCAATATTGGCAGCAGTATGCCCGTGGTTTCGCTCTCCTAGGTTGGTGGAGAGACGACCCATCCACCTGCAAAGGCTCCTCCTGATCAGCGGAGGAATAGGTGGAGTAACTGGGCGGAATACCTCTAGGCAAGGTGGATTTAATACGGACCGAGTGATTGCTACGCTCACGTTCACGCTCTCTGATCCGGTTATCTAGGCATATAGCCGTGATGACCAGGTCATTGAACGTAGCGGGTGGCTCAAGCATAGCTAACACGTCCTTAATGGGGTCGGACAACGCTTTTAAAAATAAGGACTTTAGCGGACCATCCGGCCAACCTGTCTCCCTGGCCAATGCTCAAAATGCTATGGAAAAAGCCATTACTGTGTCAGTTTCCTGGCGCAAACTGGTCAATCTCCTAGCTGCCTCTTCACCTGAGACCTGCATCTCATTCATGAGCTGGGTAGAATCACGAATAACAGGAGCATTGGCCCGAATTAAGGGGTCAGCCCAAGCGAGAGCCTGATCGGACAGAAGTGACAAAATAAATGCTACACAGGATTCTGGTGTAGTGAAGCGGGAGGGTTGTGCTTGAAAAAAAATAATACATTGGGTCAAAAATGGTCTACATTTTCCTGGTTCCCCACCATAACGAGGCGGCAGTTGGAGTTTAGGTTCTTTAATGGTACGGGGCATGGGAATGGAAGGAGTTTGTGCTTGTGTAACTGTGGGGGGATTCACTGTCACAGAAAGTCTATGCAAACTTTCAGTAACTTTCTGTAGGCATTCTCCCTGGTTGTGCAGTTGTTCCATCAACTGGTTTTGTTGAATTTGCAGGGAGAAAATAACCTCCTTAACGGTACCCCCCGTAGCGCCCTGGCTAGGCAGCGTTTTGTAAAAATCGGTAGACGTCGCTGATTCTTCCATACTGACTTCGAGATTCTGTGAGGGGAAGTGTAAGGTTCGGAGAACCAAACGCGACCAACAAGGACCTCCAAAAGCGCATCTAGAGAAAGACACGCCACAAAACACGGAATAATCCGCACCAGGACTGGGTTAACACAGGATAGGGAGCAAAACCTCCCCAGCACAAAGCAAAACAAAACAACCTCCAAAAACTGAGGCGATCTCGACAAACAGCGAGAACAACCAACACAGGAACCCCACGCACTAAAACAACCAGGCGCAACAAGAGGTAATGAAACAAAACCAAACTCAAAACAAAAACGAGTGAAGGAAAGGAATAGAAAAGAAAACCCGTCAGCCAAAACTCCCGTGGAAAAAGAGCCGAACACAACTGGCAACAGGTAAAAAGAACAAACGATAAAGATTGGAAAGGAACGACAAAACCAATCCAATCCTAAATCTTTATAACCGGACCCGCTGCGTTTCCCACTAGCAACAATCAGAAATGCAGCGGCCGAAATCTCCATACCCCTACCGACTTCGTATGTCAACATAGCAAAGACAATCTCGAAGTGCGGAAATCCTGAGGTATTTATAGCCCGCAGGAAACGCGAAACAGGTGAAGGGAATAATTGTCGGGCAAGACGCGAAAACTGGAATGGAGGCAGAAAAAATCCGATAGTGTCTTGACGACGCCAAACAGGAAACCAAAAACGTCGAAAAGCAAAGGCTGCAAATAACCATGACAAAATGTAGCTGTTAGCTGCTCACCTAAGTGTAATTACCTAGCACTAACGTTTGCGTAACTCTGCAGCTAGCTAGTGCCATTGACATAGCCGGCCAACAATCCAACAATCAAATCATTAGTGTACGACAACCATGCCAGTTATAGCTGGCGTGTGCTAAAAGATATAAACGATAAACAATCGTTACAACAACGTTAGTTACCGTAGTTCTACACCCAGCTATAATATGTAGGGAACTTAGCTAGTTAGGTAGGCAACAGGTTCATGGGTAGCACAGCTATCCTGGTGTGGAAGAAAATTCAGGTATGAAAATTAATCATCCAGAATGTGTTATTGGTATAAACAGTATTTACATAATCCTGGTAGGCACTGTTCAGGGTGTAAGGGCAGGGAGATTGAGGGAGTGCCCCTCATCTTCCACCCAGGTAAATGCATGAGGAGGAATGATGAGGCCTAAAACAATATATGACCACTATATTTGATTATACATGATGTACTATATATATACGTATATATATATATATATCATAGGTGGATTGTCATTGAGCCTCCAAAAGGGATTAAAAATAAATTGTCTGCAAATATATATAATTTTTAATAAGAATTCGGTCCAAATAGCGAGGCTATAGCGAGAGTGCATCTGAGTCTAATTTCTGTTTCTACAGGTCTGAGCACATGCGCATTAAGCTTGTGAGGCTATTTTGCCTAGGGTGACAATCAGCCTCACTCAAAAGCATTTCACATTACAATCCCTTAGGCAGCTCATGCAGAATAAGCAGAGCCCATTGAAAATATGTGTCTGAGAGGCTTGCCTCAGCCACACCCCCACCCTGTGACAGGGCGAGTAGCCTACATAAATTACATCTTTCATTTGCATATTGCACTCTGATTCGCAAAATGTTCTGACTCCGCCCACCGTTTGCGCTACCCTTACTTTTTAATAAACAAACAAGGTCTGTTCTTTTTTATGACAGGCGAACCACCGCATTCCGGTGGAAGAACAAATGTATATTCTTGCAGTAATGTTAGAAGAAAAAAACATCTATTAATTTGCTCTTCTGATAGCTAGTTGGGTGACTAGCTAGTTAACTAACAGGCACTAAATCATTTCATGCCAACAACTGCCATTTTATAATGTTTATGGAATACTGGGAAGGACTTGTACTTTTTGAACCAGGATTTTACACCTCTGCTAATATCCCTAAGCCTTTCCTATCACTAGCAGCAGGCAGTTTGCAGAGAGAAAACAACATTAATTTCAGGAGAAATTGTAGGATCCAGAGACAGACAGTTACCCATATCAGACAGGGATGTTCAGAGCGCTGCACCATTACACTCATTAAATGGTAAGATTTTTGTTGTCAATACACTTGGAACAAGTTAGTATTCAAATGATGAGTGAGGAATGAATAGTGAGCCATTTGACAGCTGATTGGAACTAACAAAATCATTAGGATGAACCATTTAATAGTCATTCTGTATCACCATTTAAGGGTTATTTTTATCAAAGTTTTCTACAGGGGGCCATGCGCCCCTGGACCCCCCTCGTTTACAGCCCCTGCCAACCACCTACTACACCCGTAACAAATGCAGCCTCCCCTATTTTTAACCTCACCAGCCTCCCCTGATATATGTATATGTACGTATATACAGTGGAGGAAATAATTATCTGATCCCCTGCCGATTTTGTAAGTTTGCCACTGACAAAGAAATGAACGGTCTATAATTTTAATGGTAGGTTTATTTTAACAGGTTTATTCTGTGAGAGACAGAATATCAACAAAAAAAAAATCCAGAAAATCACATTATATAAAAGATATAAATTGATTTGCATTTGATTGAGTGAAATAAGTATTTGATCCCCTACCAACCAGCAAGAATTCTGGCTCCAACAGACCGGTTAGATTAGTCCTCTCGCTTTAAGAAAGTACTCCTAATCTCAACTTGTTACCTGTATAAAAGACACCTGTCCCAACTCGTTACCTGTATAAAAGACACCTGTCCACAGAATCAATCAATCAGATTCCAACCTCTCCACCATGGGCAAGACCAAAGAGCTATCTAAGGACGTCAGGGACAAGATTGTAGACCTGCACAAGGCTGGAATGGGCTACAAGACCATCAGCAAGCAGCTTGGTGAGAAGGAGACAACTGTTGGTGCGATTATTCGAAAATGGAAGAAACACAAAATGACCATCAATCGCCCTCGGTCTGGGGCTCCACGCAAGATCTCGCCTCGTGGGGTATCGATGATCATGAGAAAGGTGAGGGATCAGCCCAGAACTACATGGGAGGAGCTTGTTAATGATCCCAAGGCAGCTGGGACCACAGTCACCAAGAAAACCATTGGTAACACACTACGCCGTAATGGATTAAAATCCTGCAGCGCCCGCAAGGTCCCCCTGCTCAAGAAGGCACATGTACAGGCCCGTCTGAAGTTTGCTAATGAACACCTGAATGATTCAGAGAAGGCTTGGGAGAAGGTGATGTGGTCAGATGAGACCAAAATCCAGCTCTTTGGCATCAACTCGACTCGCCGTGTTTGGAGGAAGAGAAATGCTGACTATGACCCCAAGAACACCATCCCCACCATCAAGAATGGAGGTGGAAACATTATGCTTTGGGGGTGTTTCTCTGCTAAGGGGACAGGACGACTTCACCGCATCGAGGGGAGGATGGACGGGGCCATGTACCGTGAAATCTTGGGTGACAACCTCCTTCCCTCAGCCAGGACACTGAAAATGGGTCGTGAATGGGTCTTCCAGCACGACAATGACCCAAAACATACGGCCAAGGCAACAAAGGAGTGGCTCAAGAAGAAGCACATTAAGGTCATGGAGTGGCCTAGCCAGTCTCCGGACCTTAATCCCATAGAAAATCTGTGGAGGGAGCTGAAGCTTCGAGTTGTCAAGAGACAGCCTCGGAACCTTAAGGATTTGGAGAGGATCTGCAAAGAGGAGTGGACCAAAATCCCTCCTGAGATGTGCGCAAACCTGGTGACCAACTACAAGAAGCGTCTGACCTCTGTGCTTGCCAACAAGGGTTTCTCCACCAAGTACTAAGTCATGTTTTGTTAGGGGATCAAATACTTATTTCACACAATCAAATGCAAATCAATTTATATCTTTTATATAATGTGATTTTCTGGATTTTTTTTTTGATATTCTGTCTCTCACAGAATGAACCTGTTAAAATAAACCTACCATTAAAATTATAGACCGTTCATTTCTTTGACAGTGGGAAAACGTACAAAATCGGCAAGGGATCAAATAATTATTTCCTCCACTGTATATATACATTCTAGAAAGGTCCGTCTGGGTTTCCTTATCAAGCTGTCAAAACAAGATATTCACACAGATGTGCTCTTTATTTTACAAAGGCCCATTTAGATACCTAGACTAGGCACTTTCTAATCTAGATGGATTGTCAAACACGATATATTCACATATACAGTACCAGTCAAAAGTTTGGACACACCTACTCGTAGAAAGTTTTTTTTTCGTTATTTTTACTGTTTTCCACATTTTAGAATAGTAAAGACATCAACACTATCAGATAACACAAATGGAATTATGCAAAGACCCAAAAAAAAGTGTAAAACAAATAAAAAACGTCTTATATTTTAGATTCTTCAAAGTAGCCACCCTTTGCCTTGATAACAGCTTTGCACATTCTACCTGGAAATAAGAGTCTTTCGATATCCTTTTATACAGAGTCATGATAGCATCACCTGTTTACCTGTGTAATACCTGTTTACCACAGAAGTTGGTTGAGAGAATGGCAAGAATGTGCAAAGCCATTATCAAGTCAAATATAACACTTTGATTTGTTTGCATAATTTAATGTGTTATCTCATTGTTTTGATGACTTTACTATTCTAAAATGTGGAAAACAGTAAAAAAAACTTAAAAAAACCTATGAGTAGGTGTGTCCAAACTTTTGACTGGTACTGCATGTGTTCTCATCTTCAAAACAAAGGTACACAGACACACACACACAGGTAAAAAGATGCACACACACACTTCTTTAATTCTAATGCTTCTGGCCGCTGACCTCGCACATTCCAAGGCCTAGCTTGGTTCTTATCTAATATGTTCAAGTAGTGGAGAGGAAAAGTCTTAAAATATGTGTGTGTGAACATTCAAGGATTATAATACTACAAAAGAATCTCGCATATTATAGAGAAAATGTTAGCTTGTATTCCGTATCTTGCGTACACGATATGAATAGGTAAAAGTTTGCATAACAAGTAAATTATATCAGAGGTTCTCTCAAAATGCTGGATGAAAATTAAACGCAATTTAATCTGGTCCACAGTTAGTCGCTTTAATTTCACTTTACTGTTCACATATGCTGTAGTAACACTTCCCTAAACTAACCCCAAAGAACGCATTAAGTGCTTTCTGGCATTGAAGGGGAAAACTAGTGCTTTGTACGACTTAGAGGAGATAAGAGCTTTCTATACTGAACAAAAATATAAACGCAGCACTTTTATTTTTGCTGCAATTTTTTATGCGTTGAAATAAGAGATCAAAGATTTTTTTCGATGCACACAAAGATCTTTTTTCTCTCAAATTTTGCCCACAAATTTGTTAACATCGCTGTTGGCTAGCATTTCTCCTTTGTCAAGATAATCCATCTCCTGCTCAGGTGTGGCATATCAAGATGCTGATTCAAAGCCATGATCACTACACAGGTCCCAGATAGCAAAATTGCTGCGGCCCAAATCCGGCCCACACCGATATGTTCATCCGGCCCACATACCGCGTGGAATGATGGCACTTGGGTGGTCCGCTCCTGTTTGCCAGATCTGGGCCAGTGATGGCACTCGGGCGGTCCGCTCCTGTTTGCCAGATCTGGGCCAGTGATGGCACTCGGTTTACACCCAGATTAGTCTTTGTCGACTGTGCCACATCTTTGCCAAAGGTGGCCCACATTTGTTTTGTGATATTTGGGCCATATTCACCATTTACCTCATGGGCCACATCCAGATTACACATTGCCAAGAGTACCGTATCTTTGCCAAAGGTGGCCCACATTTGATTTGGGATATTTGGGCCATATTTGCTATTTTACATGTGGGCCACTTCAGGCTCACATCCATTTTGTCCGGGCCAGAAGAAGGTCAGCAGTGCCGCATCATTGCCGGAAGTGGCCCACATCCATATGCTATCTGGGGTGTTTCTTATGATGGGGTCAATAAAAGGCCACCCTAAAATGAGTTTTTGTTGTACAACACCATGCCACAGATGCCTCAAGATTTAAGAGATTGTGTAATTGCCGTGCTGTCTGCAGGAATGTCCTGTAGAGCTGTTGCCAGAGTAATGAATGTTAATTTCTCCACCATAAGCCGTCTCCAGCATCACTTCAGAGATTTTGGAAGTTCGTCCAACCGGCCTCACAACCGCAGACCACGTAACCACGCCAGCCCAGGACCGCCACATCCGAATTCTTCACCTGCGGGATCGTCCACCAGCCACACGGACAGCTGATGAAACAGTTGGTTTACACAACAGAAGAATTTTTGCACAAACGGATCAGAAATCGCTTCAGGGAAGCTCATCTGCGTGCTTGACGTCCTCACCGGGGTCTTAATTTGACTGCAGTTCAGTGTCACAACCGACGTTAGTGGGCAAGCGCTCACCTTCAATGGCCACTGGCACGCTGGAGAATGGTCCTCTTCACTGATGAATCGCGGTTTCAACTGTACAGGGCAGATGGCAGGCAGCGTGTATGGTGTCGCGTGGGTGAGTGGTTTGCTGATGTCAATGTTGTGAACAGAGTGGCCCGTGGTGGTGGTGGGGTGTTGGTATGGGCAGGCATATCCTACGGGCAGCGAACTCAAGTGCATTTTATCCATGGCAATTTGAATGCACAGAGATACCATGATGAGATCCTGAGGCCCATTGTCGTGCCATTCATCCAAACGCCATCACCTCATTTTTCAGCATGACATGCAAGGATCTGTACACAATTCCTGGAAGCTGAAAATGTCCCAGTTCTTCCATGGCCTGCATACTCACCAGACATGTCACCCATTGAGCATATTTGGGATGGTCTAGACCGGCGCATACGACAGCGTGTTTCAGTTTCCACGAATATCCAACAACTTCATACAGCTATTGAAGAGGAGTGGGACAACATTCCACAGGCGACAATCAACAATCTGATCAATTCTATGCAAAGGAGATGTGTCGCGTTGCATGAGGCAAATGGTGGTCACACAAGATACTGATTGGTATTCTGTTCATTACATGGTGCCTTCTTTTTTGGGGGAATTTGTGACCAACAAATGATTATCTGTATCCCCAATCACATGAAATCAATAAATACGTGCCTAATGAATCTATTTCAGTTGAGTGATTTACGTTTATTACTTTTGAACTCAATAAAATCTTTGAAATTGGCGAGTGTTGCGATTATATTTTTGTTCAGTGTAGATTTGTCATAGGAGTATTGAGATGACATTGATTAAAGGGGAAATGTGTTGAGCTGTACTGTAAAATTGTGTTGCTATTAATGGAATTCTGTAAGGATTATCTATTGGGATGGCAAGTATGCCATCCGCCAAGTTACGGCTTGGTGGGGCATGCCCCATACCTATACAGCACCGAGAGTTTGGCACTTTTCACGGTTTCCTACAGAAGTAACCACAATGATCATAGACACTCAGCCCTTAAAAACATTAACTTCTGTATGTTCTGACCTCATGTAACCACACAGCATTCAGATACAACTTCACACATCCACACAATAAAGCCCCAAACTTGGGTTATTTTGCCGTTTTTCTCCTTCCTCTTCCGCTTCTTCTTCTTCCCATTTTTCCTGCCAAACTGCCTGCCTCCATCGCGATGTTATCCAATAGGGAGAATTATTATTTGAGGGTATGGTTCGTATACCTGCTCATCAAGCTTATCGTCCAATAAAAATGCTTCATACTAATGTTTTTTAATGTTAATGTAGCTAATGGCTTCATGTTTTCCAAGAAGCTTCTGTGGCCTAGTGGACTGCAATCTCTCACACAGTGGATTGTGGACGCTGGCTCTTGTCTGGTTTGGGGAGGGTGTTACGCTCTGCTCTTGCGGTCATGACTGACTGACTGTGGAAACCGAACCTCAACGTACCCTTACCTCACCCAACATTTCTTTATTCATTAATTTCTTCACTTCAGCTCTGTTCACTTTATCCTTTTCACACATTGTCACCATAAAATTAACTACTAGGAAAATTAAGAATTTACGATAATAGCCTACATTAAGAATTGATGATAGCCTCCTTTAAGCTGCAAGCCTTTAAGAGATCGGATTTATAAACCGCCAATTCCCCAAACATATATGATTCATGGTTAGTCACTTTAAAAAAAAAAAAAACAATAGCCTCCGAATGTGGCTCGAGTCTACGCTACTCTGCTGATAATGTAGCTTACTGCAAACACTTTTAATTATAATAATAATAATAATAATAATAATAAGAATAATCTCTGGTATGTACTTTCTTAGTAGTATCAATTGTTTTCTTTCTGGCTAAGATTCCTGGGAAATATGTGTTGTCCAATTAAGTCAGTCTGCTTCTCGTCAGGAAGCAGATACAAGCTAGGCTACTACAAAGCGAATCAACATGCATTATAGCCTACATTCATTGCACTACAGAAAACTAAAGTAAACCTAGCTGTCCGGTACCAAAACATTTCCTGCAGGTAACGTTCTACTCTACCGGAAAAAAAACTCTGCTGTGCTTATGAACTCACTAGCTCGCTCGCTAGCTCGTAGCCCACACATGGAAGTTGGAGTTACGCATCTGGCAATCCAGTGTTGAATAGCCTAACTCTGCTGTGCTTATGAACTCACTAGCTCGCTCGCTAGTTCGTAGCCCACACATGGAAGGTTGGAGTAACGCATCCGGCAATCCAGTGTTTGAATAGCCTAACGTTAAATGTATTTCATAGAATACTAATAGCCCTATTTTAAAACTGTATTTCCATATTTTACTGATGCAAACTATTTAGGCTGTACTAGCTATTTAGGCTGTATGTCTTTCAGCTAGAATGTGTTTGCGTGTAGCCCACTGTGCATGCATGTCTCCATATAGACTTGGTTCATTAATTTACATGCTTCTTCATGATCCATAGCTCAGGTGGTGCTGTTCATTGTATTTCATTACACATTAAATACTGCTCATCTACAAACTCTTTTAATGTAATTGTGTGCTGTCTGTAATAGGATAACTGTTCTCATTCTTGTCAATAGAGGGCATTATGGTTACGCAAATGTCTGCATACATTTCTTTGGAATGCATGTCTCTCTCCGTGTTTATCTTCATGCATTATTCATCATTAGTTAGCTATAAAAAATAAGTGACATCAGATCAAAAACGTCTATGACGTAAAAAAAGCCAACTTACTCACGCATAGCCTACAGAGCGCTGTCTATAAGTCCTTAATTCCAACTTGCAAAAACTAGGCCTGCCTTTAAAAGTATTGATATCAAAATGTGGCCAAGTTACAACTAACAATATTGCCTATCGTAGCTCACACTAAATAAACTAGCTCTATTCCAAAGCAATGCCATCCAAACTTTCCTAAATAATTTAATGCAACTTGGCCCTGTGTTTCTTCATCTTACCATCTCAAGAGAATGTGGTCAATGAAACTGTATGTGCCACATCAAACTGCAAAATGAAAATAATTTATAGTGGAAATACTCTGATTCAGATGTGTTGCACTTAGAAATTAAACAGAAAATTACTGCACTATAGGGCATGTTTGAACAATTGTCTGCATCCACTGCTTTGGGTCTATGAAAAGCACAGAATGAATAAAATGTATTATTATTATTATTATTATTATGTATTTATTGATTTATTTAGATTTATATCAAACCCTGTGTGGTCCTACAGAGCATAGATATCCTTGTGTTCACAAAATTCTGTTTGAAAATATCATAAATACTATTATGTTAAGAAAATTGGTACTATTACTTATTTGCCACCATCTGACCACAAACATGTCTGGATACGTTTGTAAAAATGCTATATGTACGCTATTTTCTAGGTAAAAATATTACACATTTTTATCTTCATTTTTTTATTCATCACCCCTTTCTCTATTGTACATGATGTTTCTTCATATAAATGTCTGTTTGTGAATTGTAAATAATTCTGTAGCAGCAGTTAACATTTTAAAACCTGTACATTTTCTAAAGTAAATCTGCCAACAGTACAACCATATCCTTTCTGGAGTATTATTCCTCAACTGTTAAAAACATTCATTGAAATCACATGTTGTTCCATGATGCACAATCTCTTCACATGCTAAGATGAAGAAACACAGGGCCAAGTTGCATTAAATAATTTAAGAAAGTTTGGATAGCATTGCTTTGGAATAGAGCTAGTTTATTTAGTGTGAGCTATGATAGGCAATATTGTTAGTTGTAACTTGGCCACATTTTTATATCAAGACTTTTAAAGGCAGGCCTAGTTTTTGCAAGTTGGAATTAAGAACTTATAGACAGTGCTATATAGGATATGCGTGAGTAACTTGGCTTTTTTTTAACGTCGTAGACGTTTTTGATCTGATTGTACAGATACAATACACATTCTAGAGAGATTTGGTTGTGTTCCATAACCTGAAACTCAGCTGTTGTTTGTATCACACAGACTATTATGCTTGTTATGCTCATGCTTACTAATACTGTGTTCCATATTTTGCATTTTAAATATAGGGGGAAATCAACTGCAATCAATGCAGTCTCTGCATTACGTGTTTCATGTGCATTTAGTTAATTTTTAGTTTCTAAGTGTATTAATTTCAGTTACTTTTTTGTACTTTTATTATTTTAACCTATTAGATCATTGTAATTATCACTTATTGAACTACTATGGTCAAACCATGGCCAGGGAATTTCCTATATAATTAAATCATAGCATTTCATCAAACTACATAAGAAATTAATACCATATGTAATGCTTAATTAAAACCAACAGAGGCTGATGTTGTCCATGAAAAGGAAAAAGGGCACAGGGACCCCTGGTGTAGGTTATCAGAAGAAAGGACCAGCCCCTGTGGGAGGAGGCAAGGTTAAGCCCCCAATAGGTGGAGTTAAAGACAGGATATAAGGCCTAGTAATTCGGACTCGGGGGGGGGGGGGGGCTGTTACGAATGCTGAGATGAATGTGTATATTGGTTTGCACAAACCAGCCCGGGGTTTTTTTGTATGTCATTGAATCATATGCAATAAACTCAATTGCATCAGACTCTTGAAGATCTTGTTTATTTTTGAAGAAGAATTGAACGGTGTGGGAGAAACTCCCCAGTCAATCTGGCCCAGAGTGGGGTCAGGTTTTATTCCACATTTATTGGCGAGCCAGCCAGGAGGGGCTCGAGGAAGTCGAAAGCTCGGACGGAACGGCTGCCTCTCGGTTCACCAGTGGCCACAAAAGAAATAAGGTGAGCAGAACCTTTTTTCCAAAATCTGCAAGTACTTGTTGAATCTGAGAGCGGTGGGTGTCCGCCCGAGCCAAGGCAAATGCAAAGCCTCTCCTCCAAAGGATCCAAAATGAAATGCTAAAAGTTTTGGTAAGACAAAGTCTGATGTAATATTGTGCCTGAATATAAATTTTATGTGTATGGGTGGAGCCTCATGTGTATGAGTGGAAAGAATGAATTGTGAGTGTGAGAAGAAATGTATGCAGTAGTGGTGGGTGAATCGATGCTGAAATATCGATACTTTGATCCTGACGTTTCCTTTTTCAGAATCGATCCACATGTAAAAATATCGATGCCACGTGTTTTATTTATCCAGTAATTTTTATATTTATTTTTTAAGGAAATTGAATGCGTATCTGTTGCTCATACAACGAGACGGCACCAGCGATGCTCTGCTAATATAGCAGAACGAAAGCGAAGCATTGTTTGGAGTTCACTCTACTAAACAGTATTGAAGTAAACTATAAGACGTGTCAAAAGTGTGTACGATTTTTTGGCAATACCACGAACCTGCCAGAATGCATGAAAATAAGCCATATAAAAGAGCATGATGAGTTACAGAGGTAGCGATTAGGGGCAGATTGCACCAGCTATGCGTAAGTTCAAACGCAGGCTGGTTATAACATAAGTGTTTAATAAATGAAGGTTTACACATTACTAAATAAAAATGGGTTGTGCCCCACAAACTAGTTTGTACATTGAGCTTAGTAGCTACTAAATAAACATCGATCAAAAAGTTTGTAAATTTGTGTTTGGTAGATTATTTCTCTGTTGTAACAATGCTTCTTGGCAATACATTTTATACCGTTGGAAAGTCTGTTTATTTCACTTTTAAATGGTGCCCCATTTGTAAGGAACATGCATTTGTGGGATGAGCAGCACAGCTGAGTATGTGGGTTGCGCTCATGTAAAATTTGCCAAATCTTCTCTGCCAATACCAAACAGCTTATTCTGCTGTTGCTATTGACTCTTGTTTGGTGTTGTTTGGTGGATTGGATGATTGAAGTCTATCAGTAACAAGGAAGAAACTAGACATATTGGCAATTTTACAATTTATTCATTTAACAAACAGTCAGGAGCCTCAGTAGCGTGTGGAAGAACCATACACAGCCACAACAGCCTGGCACCTCCTCCTCATGCTGGTCACCAGCCTGGTCACACACTGCTGTGGGATGGCATTCCACTCCTCAACCAGGATTTGTCGCAAGTCAGCCAACGTGGTTGTGTTGGTCACTCTAGCACGAACAGCACGCCCCAGCTGATCCCACAAGTGTTCAATTGGGTTGAGGTCAGGACTGTTAGCAGGCCATTCCATTCTCTCTACTCCCAAATTCTGGAGGTAGTCTCTGATAAACCCCGCTCTGTGGGGGCGAGCGTTGTCATCTTGGAGGATGGAGTTCGGTCCCAGACTGTGGAGATATGGGATTGCCACTGGTTGCAGAATCTCATCTCGATATCTCTCTGCATTGAGATTGCCTCCAATGATGACAAGCCTCGTTTTTCCAGTGATGGAGATGCCGCCCCACACCATCACACTGCCTCCACCAAAAGGTGTTACTCTATCGGTGCAGCAATCAGCATAGCGTTCTCCCCGTCTTCTCCACACTTTGACCCTACGATCCAACTTCCGTTGGCAGAATCTGGACTCATCGCTGAACATAACGTTCCCCCACATGTTCAGGTTCCAGTGCAGGTGTTGCCGACACCAGCGCAAACGGGCCTGACGGTGAAGGGCAGTCATGGCAGGCCTCCTGGCAGCCCTATGAGCCCGGAGATTGTCTGTTCCGGATTGTCTGGGCTGAAAGCCGTGTGCCATATCGTCCTGCAAACCTTGACTGCAAATCTGTAGAAGACAGCCTACGGTTCCTAAGTGCTGAAAGGGTGAGGAACCGGTCTTCTTGGGGTGTCGTCTTCTTGGGATGCCCACTTCGCGGTCTATCTCTGACATCCCCCGTTTCATGGAACTTCAGTTTGGAGATGGTACTAGGGCTCACTCCAAATGATGCCGCGACTTGCTTTTGTGGAACACCAGCTTGAAGTTGCCCTATCGCACGGGCCTTATCGAGATCAGACAAACGTGGCATGCCGATTCTTGGAGCAGACACCAATTGACCACTGTAGCAGGGCCCATGCTCACAGGTGCTGCCAATCAGGTGCCAATCAGGCACCTGATTGTCAGCACCTGGGGGTACCGGAAGCTCAAAACAAGAGTCAGTAGCAACAGCAGAATAAGCTGTTTGGCATTGGCAGAGAAGATTTGGCAAATTTTTCATGAGCGCAACCCACATACTCAGCTGTGCTGCTCATCCCACAAATGCATGTTCCTTACAAATGGGGCACCATTTAAAAGGGAAATAAACAGGCTTTCCAACAGTATAAAATATATTGCCAAGAAGCATTGTTACAACAGAGAAATAATCTACCAAACACAAATTTATGAACTTTTTGTTCGATGTTTATTTACCCCTAAGGAGGTGTAAATTGTGGCGTCACCATAACCAACGGAAAACAAAATATAAACATGGCCCGTTTAGAGCGTTTCAAGGAGGCTGTTCTCCGTTATTACGGAGATTTGTTTTGAAATCTTGTTGCTATTCGGTTGTCGTAAGGAAATATACAGATCCTTTCCAAAAAATTAGAATATCATGGAAAAGTTCTTTTGTATGTTCTTTATTAAACGTATTTAAATACATTAGGTGACGTATGTTATGGTTATTATATATATACTGTATGTGACTATTCTGAAATAAATGTATTATGTAGCAAATTTCTGAATGATACAGCTTCTTCTTCAGTTCGAACTTAAAACCACGGATGTGCAGGGAATACTATTTTAGATATTGACATTTAAATAAAAGTAGTAGAAACCAGGTGGAAATTGCCTCTGAAGGGCCAAAGTAAATAGAGTTAATGTTTTGAATGTGCATGAAAATTGTTTAGTTAGCTTAAAGCTAATGTACAGATCCTTTCCAAAAAATCTGAAAAAAGTTTTTTTTTTTTTCATAATTCCATTCAAAAAGTGAAACTTTCATAGATTATAGATTCATTACACA
The DNA here is from genome assembly GCA_029718625.1 of Synaphobranchus kaupii. Classification (NCBI taxonomy): domain Eukaryota; kingdom Metazoa; phylum Chordata; class Actinopteri; order Anguilliformes; family Synaphobranchidae; genus Synaphobranchus; species Synaphobranchus kaupii. The sequence continues at coordinate 18,469,336 of CM056382.1, forward strand.
CAAAGTGAAATATTTCTAGCCTTTATTTGTTTCATTTTTCATAATTTTGGCTTACAGCTCCAGAAAACCCCCAAAACAGTATTTCAAGAAATTAGAATAGTGTGTCGAAAATCAGAGAATGTTATTTCAGAGAATGAGTGGAGTGGCTTGACTGGAGGAATCCGACAGTTGTAGCCCATGTCCCGGATACGTCTGTACGTGGTGGTTTTTGAAGCACTGACTCCAGCCTCAGTCCACTCCCTCTGCATCTCCGCCAAATTTTGGAATCGTCTTTGCTTGACAATCACGCTGAAGCCTACGGTCATCTCTTTTGCTTGTGCACCTTCTCCTGCCACATTTTTCCCTTCCACTAAACTTTCTATTGATATGCTTGGACACTGCACTCTGTGAACAGCCAGCCTCCTTAGCGATGACCTTTTGTGGCTTACCCATCTTCTGGAGGGTGTCAATGATGGTCTTCTGGCCAATTGTCAAGTCTGCAGTCTTCCCCATACTGAACCAAACTGAGATAAACTTTGCAGGTGTTTTGAGTAAATTAGATGATAGTGTGACACTCAGTCTAAAACATTCATTCTCTGAAATAACTGAAGTAAATGTTGATTTTCGACACATTATTCTAATTTCTTGAAATACTGTTTTGGGGGTTTTCTGGAGCTGTAAGCCAAAATTATGAAAAATGAAACAAATAAAGGCTAGAAATATTTCACTTTGTGTGTAATGAATCTATAATCTATGAAAGTTTCACTTTTTGAATGGAATTATGGAAAAAAAAAACTTTTCCATGATATTCTAATTTTTTGGAAAGGATCTGTATATATATTAAAAAAAACTGTAACCGTCTGTTCATCTAATTTGCTACCTCCCCCGTTTCTTCAGAAAACACTGCAAAAATAGTTGATGCGTGGAAAAGGTTCAGTTTGAAAACAAAGATCTTTAGAGTTCAAAAGAGAGGCAAACAAAACAGTCCCGTTATGTAACTTATGTGCTACTTTCCTTCTTGAACGGCTTGTTAGTCATACTATCTTGAATGAACGGCCAGTGCGAGCAGAAGAGGGTTCAGGGGAAGCAATAATTAAACGATACATGCGTAAGGGCATACAGATGTTATTAGTTCTTTGAACTGCTGCATTCGTGGTGTTGCGGGTAGCAGGTGAATAATAGGTCACAGGTGGATATAAAACCAAATTTTGCGTTACAGAATATGTATTTGTTTCAGTGTTCTGGAACTATTTAGTAGAATGTATGAGGTTTTTATGATCATCTGTGTAATTATTTACATGCACCATAAAATCGGCGAAGCAGACCCACCCCAATCAGACCCGTTCTGAAAAGGTATAAGTTGCTGTAACGCCGTGAATAAAGTACCTCGTCCACCTTTTCTTATGCTATTATAACCTCATTGTAAGAGGGTGTGTAGGATTTGTCTCAGGAAAGAAAATCTATGTGTTCCAGGGACTGTGTGGGCAAGGGTTTTCTGGGTTTTGCCTGCGTGAATATAACTGCGTGAATATATACACCATAATCTACGGTGTACAAGTTAGCTGGCGAGTCGAGTCGTGCGGTTGTTCAGTTTGCGGGGGCTGCTCATGCTGTCATTCTACGCCCCGGTAGTTCAGAGTCCTTACTGTACAGCTTGATCACTGAGGTGATCTGTCAGCCTATTCAGTCGTCCGTGCTACGGTAGTTCTAAATCAGAACATACCTGAAAGTGATCCTATACACACACACTTTATACTCGAGGTTCGATTCCCCAGGTATAAAAGGGAATCGCGGTAGATATGCTAATTCATCTGTTGTATGAAAAAACCGATGGCTCGATTCTCAAAAAACATTTCACGTGCCTGGACATTGATGTAGGATCTGAGAGTCCTGAGGGAACTTTTATAGAGAAGTGGGTGCTTGAGACACAAAGTTTGAATCCGTGTTGCACGTTTAACATGAACAAAGAACAGTGGGAGGAAATACTTGATGCAAACGTGCACAGGATTGTGGCAGTATCTTTTCTTTTTGTTTCTGTGTAATCCCGGGTTGTTTTAATTGACTTGTTTCTGTTTTGCAGAATTACTGGTTTGAAAAGCTGACGCGCCTTACCTCTATATTTGCATGTAAAAATTAATGGGGGATATAGAAACCCAAGGGATTAGGACGCACATCTAGGGCTCTATTTTAATAAACCAAACGCAATGGTGAACACAATAGTAAGCGCTTGGCGGTATCGCTCTGAGGGCGTGTCGGCGAGAAATTTGGTAATTTCATGACGGCAATCTTGGCGCACCTGATGGCGGTACTGCTAAAAGGCTGGGTTTAAATGTCCAAGGTGTGTCTCTATGGTAGCCAATCAAATTGTTGTTCTCATGCTTTAAAAAAAAAGCCAGTTGGAACACAATCGCTCCATGCAATTTCATAATGAGCAACCCAAACGCACTGGACCGTCAACTTGGATGTGTGTATGATTCTATGTGGGAACATGCATTGAAATGTTCATTTTAAAAGCTGATCCGAGACTTACCATTTATCTAGCCCTATTAAACCGCTCAGCCAGTTGATTTCTCTTTGCTCTGGCTGTGATGGGGACCGCGACCACTGGTGCAGGTGGGGCAAGCAAATTTTGTCGCTGTCTGTGGTGCTGAAGTACATCTTCCGGCAGGCGCATTTCACATTGGTGAAGATGTGCGATATTATGCAGCACACAACAGGCCACCATGAAGGCAGCTGCTCTCTCAGCGGTATACTGCAGTGATCCACCCGACCTATCCAAACACCTAAATCTCATTTTGAGTAGGCCAAATGTTCTCTCAATGGCAACGCAACCCATTGTTAGTCGGTGATTAAAAATGTGTTGTGCTCTTGTGCTGGGTGCGATGTATGGTGTCATCAGCCAATGCTTTAAAGGGTACCCGTTGTCTCCCAATAAGCACCCATCCACGTTCCCTTCGAAGGCTCCAGGAATTTGAGAGTTTGTCAAAGAGTCGTGGGCTGAACCTGGGTAATTGGCAAATACATGTGTGACTTTGCAGCCGGCATCGCATGTCACCTGGACATTGATGGAATGTGTTCCTTTGCGATTGACGAAAACTATTGCATGCTCGGGTGGTGCGCGGATTTGTATGTGCGTGCAGTCGATAGCACCAAGCACCCCAGGGAACCCACACTTGAGAAAAAATGCGAGTTTTGACTTTTTACTGCATTCATTGTCCGTATAGTTGAGGAAGGACACCCGCTGAAAGTATATCCTTTCTGTGTATTGTCGTCGTCGCCGCAAACGTCGACCGATCACGTACTCCATCGTCAGTGTCACGGGATTGAATCCTTAGGCCACTAACACCTGCCTGCATAAATAGTCACTTATATACCCTGCTGATGATTGATTGAAGACTAAATTAATCGTTTGGTTAATTAGCCTACATTAGGTGATGTAGGCATAATTATGATTCAAGTGGTAGGCTTATGATTCAACTGTGCCAATGTGTAATTTATATATTATAGGCTATTGGCCTACATGATCGCAAGTTTCTTGTAAGCTGTCCTGTTTTATTCTAGTAGTTTAAATTAAAATTAATTAATTAATAATAATTATAGGCTATTTGTTCATTAAATGGAAGTGTAATGTTGGCATCACCTATAGACACTACACAGAACTACATGACTAATAAGTTGCCAAATTACCAGAGTCTATTGCGTTGCCGCTAAGAGGTGGTTCCAGCTGATCATAACGCAATGGGTTTTCGTTGGTTCAAATTGTCACTGCGCCGAAAGTATTTTAGAACACACCCCAGACAGCGCCACCCATCCCACTGCAGCGCAAGCGAAAGGATGTTATGTTGAGAATTTGTTGATCCTAGCGGTATTGCTGAGAAACGCCATAGCGCCAGTTTTAAGACGTTGATGCTGTCAACAAGCTTGCGTTTGACTATACCGTCCCCTTGCGCTGGTTTGCGCCGGTTTGAAAATAGAGCCCCTAGTTAGAACATGCCTATTTAGATTCAGAAGGGGTAGAACAGTATCAGGATACACGGCTGATCAGTTTCCATATATGTTTCTAAGCATCAGTTTAACATTTTCAAAAAAGCACGATAAGAAACGGCTAACATTATATTACAACCATAATGGCTCTAACATAAAGTAAATAGGCTAAACAAACAAATAAGGATATTTTGAATTTTATTTGTAAAAACATTAACATGCACACATTGTAATTCTGTTCAATGTTTTATTTTTTCCATGGAATGCAAAATAGACGTAGCCTGTTAAACTCAATGCACGTTGATTTCCGTGTTTACATTGTAGCATGTTGATTGATTGGTTATGGATTTGTTATTGTCATGAAAGCGATAATGCCACCTTAGTATTGAACCAGAGACCAAAAGAGCGAGGCGGCAAGCTCAGGGGGTACTTCCGTCATAAATTCTGGAAAAATATGCAGACGTCGGACCTCAGAAATGAATGGGAATTGAGCTTCAAGTTGCCTTCACGAGTAAATGTACAAGAGGCTTATTTGATTGAGCAACATATTTGGAATGCATTTGGTCTAAGCTTTTGGTCTAAGCTAAGTTTTCTTAGCTTTCAGACAAGCCCTCATTCAACACAATGCCCTCAGAAGTCAAGTAGATACAGCTGTGCGTAAGAGGAGGAGGCATCCAAGCGTAATGTTCGTACCAAGATGGTACCTAGCTACATTCCGTTTAGCAAAAGTATAAATCATTAGGTAATGGCAGCTGTTCATCTTTTTACTTTACAGTCTCTTTCATACAGTTTTTGGTTAGTTATGTCTAGGTTATTCAGGTGTTTCTCCGTGCAGCAGGTCCTAGCCCGAAGACGTTTTTGCGATCTTGTCTCAGTGACAAGTGGTGAAAGTAACAGATTTTTTTGCCGATATACCAGTGCCAATTCACTGTTATGTATAAAACGAATCAATCTGAATTAAATGAATATAGCTAACATTACTATATTGTAACAATGGCAAGCTAGCCAGCAAAATTACACAAAGCAGCTGGCTATCTATATGTGTCTGAGACAAGCTGTTCCGAGTTTCTTTTGAATTAAATGGCATCTGAAGTGTTTGTTTAGTTGTTATTGTTCCACACGAGTAATTGTTCTGTATGCTGCACAGCAGGCTGTGCAGGTAAACAAATGCACAATTTATGCATGACGTAACATGAGGAAGAGATAACATGAGGATGAGTTTGTTGTTGATTATTATGCAGGGGTTTATTTTATCTAGGAAACTGGTGGATATTTGATTTTATATCCTGTTTGCATATACCTGGACTCATTTCTGGCTAATGGGGCTCTGGTGGAATACAAGATTCACTGTGCTGCGACATGGGTTTGGAGAGCTTTTTGGGGACCACGGGTAGGCTAGTTAGTTGTGTAATATGAAACACACCAAAAACACATCTAAAAATTAACTTTTTTTTGCCAATTATCACATTTTATTGTAAAACTTAAAAAATGAAATCAATTGAGACTTTTCTGGAACCTTGCCATTTTGCACAATTTGGCACAATTTGTGCCAACTTTGGTAACCGAAATGGTTCACCTGAAAAAAAGCTCTGTAGAATTTGAATGGTTTGAGATATTGACACCATATTTTTTCATCACAAAGAGGAGTTATTTCCTCCATAGCTCTTGTAGCTCATCAGGTAAAAATTTGAATGTAGGTACCTGTTTTTTAGTTTTTTCACTATTTCTGTACATAAATTGTTGTAATTAAAACAGACAATATACAGTGCATCCGGAAAGTATTCACAGCGCTTCACTTTTTCCACATTTTGTTCTGTTACAGCCTTATTCCAAAATTGATTAAATTCATTTTTTCCCTCAAAATTCTACACACAACACCCCATAATGACAATGTGAAAAAAGTTTTTTTGAGATTTTTGCAAATTTCTATTTAAGGGTTGTTTCTCCTGACTCATTTTCCTATAGAACTCTATGGGGAAAAAAGTCTGGAGAAATAACCCTTGCAGTGATCCATCCACATCTACTCCATATCTGGCAACAGAGTGATGGTTTGGGGCTCGTTTGATAGCTCAGACCCTTGATAACTTACAGCCATTTAGCCAGCCATGTGTTCCATACTGTACCAGTGTAATTTACAGCTGAATCTAGTCTCACCCCCCAATTTCCATAGAGATCCATTCAAATGCAGAGAGGTTATAGTATCGCTTGTAACAGTACCTGAAAATAAGATATCGACAGTTTTTTGATGTTGATGGTCACAGACTTCAGGAAGTAACAGCATGTAAAGGATATGCGACCAAATATGAAATATGATACTTTAAAAATATGTTAAAGCAAAGGGTATGAATACTTATGTAAATGAGAAATTTTAGTTTTTTATTTTTAATAAATTTGCAAAAATCTCAAAAAAACTTTTTTCACATTGTCATTATGGGGTGTTGTGTGTAGAATTTTGAGGGAAAAAATGAATTTAATCAATTTTGGAATAAGGCTGTAACAGAACAAAATGTGGAAAAAGTGAAGCGCTGTGAATACTTTCCAGATGCACTGTAGGTCAGCACAAAGTAAAGGATTCAACGATAGTTTGACTTCAAAAATGAGGGTATAATCGCTGAAAATAACCCCGATAGACTGTCGTCGTATTTTATTTGCATTGGGTGCACTGTGGAGTGTTTAAGTGCGTTTGGTAGTGGATGCTACCAATTACCTTAGAGTTGCGCTAGCATTAGCAATGTGTGTATGTCCAAAAGAAGGGACAGCATGGAATTATCTGAAAATGGTTTCAATCAATCAACTACATCATGGATAAGTCGTAATTGAGACATTATGTCCAAAATTCTGAACTATCCCTTTAAGTAGCAAAAAGTGTATATGAATTATGACTGCTTAGTCATAATAGTGCAGTTCTCTGTTTTAATAAAAGCTATGAACCAGCCTTTACAGTTTTTGAGATAAACAGCTTTGTTGGTCACTAGTAAAAACAGGCGAGAATTGGTATATTTTGCCCTTGGTATTAAGAGGTTAACAATGCACAAAGTAGCCTATTTATGAAATTTCCTATAGCATAGTAATCACAATTTCAATCGCTATTCACTAAACTAGCTTTCTAGCTTATCAGTGTTTCAGGAGACAGCCATGAAGACTAAAATGCTAGCAAGGAACTGCGAGTGGGGTGGCTCCTGGCTAGTGGCATTATACCTGCTAGCTAGGTAGCTTAATCAGAGGTGTTCTTAAGTAGCAAACTTTACCTAGCATGCTAAGTGGCTAATGTAGCTAACGCCAGCCGAATATCAAATTAAAAGTTTAGCAAACGTTTGTGTGCTGTATCAAAATGAGGGCACTTTCATTTACGAGTCTATTTTTCTACGAAGTGCCGGTGGCATTAGAACCAGAGACCATGACGACGTTGGTTGTCTACAACTGTGTCCTTAATGCCTGAATCAGTGAGGACCTCTGATATTTTTTGTTTTCAATGATGTCATCACAGAGCGTTTCTGATGACATTGCCTCCCATTCACTTTTGCAGAAGCTCACTCTCTTCTCTCTTTACACTCTTTGATTGAACTACGCATTACGTAGTTTTCACTAAGACATTACTTAGGTATTGGTGGTGCAACTGAATTTAGCAAAGCGATAGTTTGAAACTAACAAGTGGCAACTAAGTACCTAGTATGCACAAACTTAGTCACAAACTTGCGTATGACTGGTGCAACCCAGCCCAGAGGAGGGGAGGGAACACAGGCAAATACCCCCACAACTGGAGCCAGAGTCAAGCAGAGTTTCCCCGACAGAAACATTTCAGAGAGGCAGGCATTATACAGGTATACAGTGATAATATTAGGTTACTTTAACCTTTCGAACAGAAAGCAGGAAACACTGGTTATTTCTTGAGGAGAAGAACATTACAGTATAGGCTGATGAATAGGTGTAGGCTATATCAGGCTTAGAATGGACAAATTTTCAAACAATATCTGAATTCATTATATCCATTTTGTGGAAAAACTGATATGCATTGCTCATGTTCAAAAACAAGATGAGATTACATCTCATAAAATGTCACCGTTTTGATGGGAAAGATCTCATGTTGCCAATAGGCTACTTTCAGGAATGATCTATAGTGAATTTAATTATTATCCCAGCCATAATTTTATCACAATTAGTTAACCTAATATAATTGAATGTTTCTTAAATGTTGTTGAACAATTGAACGTGTTGTATAATTGCTGTTATGAAAAAAGAAGATTATATGTTAATACTGATGCAAAGGCTTTCAAATATAATTTTTTGAAAGGCCACATTGACCAATTTTCACTGTAGAAATCACAAAGATCTCTTTTTTATGTACACAAGAAGACTTAAAAGTATCGTATTGGTATCGGGATACTAGACTTGGTATCGTATCGAAAAGAAAATTTGTGGTATCGCCCACCTCTAGTGTGCAGGGTGTATGCGTAGGATAACGATAGTGTGTTGGCTCGCTGTCTGTGCTGCATTTGCTGGAGGTCTGGTTCATTTGGTGTTGATGTAGCTCAGACAGTGAAAGTTCTGTGGATACCGCTTCACCTGTGTTAAGGAAGTGTATCAGGGGGAGGGCTGAACGGGCAGAGCTAACTGCACCTCATGTGTGCTGCGGCCATCTAGGGTAAGCGTCCAAGCCATTCATTTGTGTACATTGTTGTCCCTTGGGGATTTCGCTCATCCAGCGTTGGTCTGATTCGCCTGGTGGTCGATCAACTGACTGTTTGTTCGGGGGTCTCATTGGGGGCTGCATGTGCTCATTTGTTTGGTTACGGCGCACCGGCCTGGGCGTGTCTCTGTACATCGGTTACGGACTACTCATAGTTGTGTGAATGTATGAAAAAGGTTGCTAGTGAAGTTCTGTGGATACCGCTCCATCTGTGATGTGGAAGTATATCAGGAGGAGGTCTGAACGGGCAGGACTAACACGGCAAACAGTCGCTAAGGGACGGCGACACTGGCCAGAAACGTGTGAATGTGCCAGCAATGGTATGAATGGAGAATGTGTCATGTTAGTCTGAGTGGTGAGTCAAGCTGAGTAATTAGATACGTGCAATAAAATATAATATATAAATAAAATTAATTAAGTGCATTCTAGGTTATATATACTGTATATAAATAAAAATAATAATTATATCATTCTTAGGATTGGTTGGCTATTGCCAAAACTGGATTGTAGATCTTTCTGTGATTGTACAGTAATTAGGCGAAATTACCCATGGGTCCAAATTAAAATGAATGAAACAACAGAAGCTGAAATTGCATTTAAGGTAATTAAATTGGCTTTGATAAACACACGTGTTTAGGAATTCCCAATTATGAAAAAAAAAAACCTTTTGAACTATTTGTAGATGAAAAGAATGGATGTATGACAGGTGTCTTAACTCAGAAACATGGTGAAAAGTATAAACCAATTGGATATTACTCAACTTGATTCTGTAGCTAGAGGACTGCCAGCCTGTTTGCGAGCTGTAACAGCTGCAACAGAAGCTGTATTATCAGTACATGACATAGTAGTATGCTCTCCCCTGACTGTCTGCTCCCCCATGCTGTTCATGCTCTGTTATTATAGGCTAAAACAGCACACCTAACTCCTGCCAGGCTATTGCATTGACATGGAGTGTTACTAGCTCTACCTCATATTACCCTAAAGAGGTGCACTATTCTTAATCCTGTTATCTTACTTTCCACAGAAGGAGAACCGCATTCCTGTGAGCATATTGTAGAAATAGTGTTAAAACCCTGCATCGATTTAAATGATGTGCCTCTCACTAACCCAAGATTGTAGTTTTGTTGACGGATCAGCCCTGAGACACCTCACAGCAGGAGCTCCACAAGCTGCCTATTCGGTAAGTAATGAGCATCAAATTTTAAAAAATGCGCAGTTGCCCTCACATTTCTCTGCATAAACATGTGAGTTATTTGTGCTCACAAGAGCATGCTATTTCACTAAAGGGAAAACTGACCATTTACACCGATTTAAGATATGCTTTTGGAGTGGTGCTTGATTTTTGAGCCTAATAGAAAGAATAAGGTTTTATAAACTCAGGGGGCAAGCATGTGTCTCACTATAGATTAGTTGCAAATCTATTGGAAGCATTAGTCCTACCCAAAGAAATAGAAGTGTGTAAATACCAAGGGGCCAAGACTGGGCTTTCATTTTGAAGCTCACTTCCTGGTTGGTCTGGGAGCGGCAATTGTGCCGTTGCTCACTAGCGCCACTACGATTGGCTCCAGTATAGATCTTTCACCATGTAAGTCAATGGCAGCAATGTGGTCAAAATACTCAGTCAGTAAATTTTTCCCACAAAAAAATGTAATTGCAATAGGTGCCTTGCCTTCATCTAATGCCTCTGCACGTGCTGATTTTTTAAAAAATATTGTGTCGTTTGGACAGGGTATTAACATTTGTTCAGGACCAGTCCTCTTCGGCTCCACGGAGTAGACACAGTTTGTACAAATGGGCGGCGAAAAAGACAGCCGGAGCCTCAATTCAGTTTTTACGAGGCCATGGAAAGGCAATGGGTGACGTCACAGTGGCTTTGTCCATATTTTTACACAGTCTATGGTAAATACCAGGCACATAGGAAAATTTAAGATGATGTCTCAAAAAGGGGAATGCTCGTGCTGATCAGGCAGCAAAAACTACAACACTCTCCTCCGATGCCCCAGTGTTGCAAATGAATGTATACCAGTAAATGTAAATAATATATTTTTACAAATATAAAAAAAACATATATTTACAAATATTAATATAAATATTTGTTTGATAAAGATTAGTTAAAGTTGTTGCAGGAATCTACAGGACAACAGGAACAAACTCAGTGGAGGAAGCATCGATACGTACCCCGCCCGGAAGGGCTATGGGTCTCACCTGAAGGAAAACCTGTGTTGCTTGCATGTACATATAATTTTGTTACAAAAAATGATACGTAAAAAACGTGTATGTTACATATGGTGAAAGTTTACTGGTATACACCAGGGTTTTCAGCCATCGCGCAGCGATTCTGTGACAAATTTGTGGTCTGTTTACAGGATAACTCTGCTCGCGGACAATCAATGGGTGCAGTGAGACAGCCTGTCCCTGAGGAAACATTCTCTTATCAGATGATGGATTTTGTAGAATTAAGTCCATGCAGAGGTTATAAATATTTTCCGGTGATTGTGGACATGTTTTCCAAATGGGTGGAATGTTTCCCTTGCAGAAAGGAGACCGCACCTTAGCGGCTAAGGGCAACAATTTAGCAGACAAAACAGCGCGTCGTGCTGCCATAGGGCTACATTACATTATAGGCATTTAGCAGACGCTCTTATCCAGAGCGACTTACACAACTTTTTTTTAGCATTTCTTTTACATTTATTATCCGATTATACAGCTGGATATATACTGAAGCGATTCAGGTTAAGTACCTTGCTCAAGGGTACAACGGCAGTGTCCTACCTGGGAATCGAACCTGCAACCTTTCAGTTACAAGGCCAGTTCCTTAACCATTATACTACACTGCCGCCTTGATGGGAGCGATAGTAGCAGAAGAGCCCGGTCCCACAGGGAACTTGGCCTCTCTCATTGAGGCACAAAGCAAAGGAAGTGTGTACGAACTTAGCGTTTGGCTAAAAAGGGGGGAAACAGAGGACTGATTACAGATGCGCATGGTCAGGATCATTGCGCAAGGGGGAAGTGCTTAAAATTTGTGCAGACGGCAGAATCAAATGAGTAGAAGCACTACCACTGGCACTAATGAGCATGAGGATGCAAACTAACAGAAGCATGCATCTAACTCCGCATGAAATGCTAACAGGTAGACTAATGCCAGTACCGTAGTTACGGGGTCCATACAATGGACCTCTGCTTGAGCAGCTTGAGTGAGAGCTGTCAAATTATTTGCGGCATCTAACCTTAATACACAAGACTATTTTCCAACAGGTAAAAGGAGCCACTGAAGGAAGAAAAAGCAACATCTCAGAGGACTTTTGTGGTATACGCCCGGGAGACTGGGTGTATATTAAAGTGTTCAAAAGAAGGTGGAGTGAACCCAGGCATGAGGGACCATACAAGGTGGTTCTAACAACTCCTACTGCACTTAAGATTGAAGGTAAAACTGTGTGGTTTCACCTTAATCACTGCTGTAGAGTGAGAGAACCAGAATGCACACAGGTAGAGATTAGGGGTGAGTTAAGGAGAATAGCAGAAAGGCAGGATGAGAAAGGTGCGCAAGGATTAAAGTTAGAATGCAGGCTAGATGAGTGCAGTGCAGAGAGAGAGAGAGGAAACTTTTCATGTGGAGGGAAAGGGTAACATTTTCCCAATTTCCCTCCAGAAAAAAAAATGTTTGAGAAGGGAGAAACAAATGGAGAAGGGAAGTACAGAGATTGTGAAAGTGAATAGTAAGTAGAAAAGAGTTACAGTAAGTTCTCATTTTTGGACACCAAAGAGTGGGTGATTGAAACCCTTCCCTCTGCACCTGAATGTGAGGACATAAAGCTGCGTGGAGAGCAGTGACCCGAGTCACTGTGCATCGCATGTGCTAGTAACCACTCCAAAGTGATGACCTTCTACGGTGTGCAAAGCACCTGGGTTGAAGAAACATACACTGACTGTACATACACACATGAAGACAGATTTTCACACTCAGGAGCAAATCGCTCCCTTACCTATGGCAGAGGTAACACTCACATAGTTAAAGTATACACATAGTTATCTTGCATCCTTCTGCCAAAGAAAATCATGGCCAGAGGCTGAGTGAAGTGCTAGCAACATCTCCTCTGTCCACTGGTCCAACCTGGTTGAAGCAGGACCCGGGAAGAAGAAAAGACATTACTCCGTTTAAGTACCGTATGTTACTCCGCTAAAAACACCTTATGTCACTGTATAACACAAGACTTGATTGTGCACCTAAAACCAGTGGCTGGTCTCATTATTAATGTACTCACGCTTAAGCAGACAATGTTTACATGGTTAAATATTTGTGTTTGTTAAGAGGAAAATCAGATCACACTGAGGCTCGTTGTGGATCAATAGTCACGCTTTGCCCTGTTGCTATAGTTCAGGAAAATGTGGGCGATGAAATCACATTCCTGTCCGTCATGATCACAGGCAGCATTTACGTGGGAGGGGGCCACGTGACGCATGTAATGGGGGCATGCCTAAAGCAGTGCTTTGTCTTACTGCTCGCATTCACCTACAAGTACTGGGCAACGGCTACTGGGCAAATCGATTTGCTAGTGGCAAACACTAAGCAGCAGAAAGGCCGTTTAGAGAGTCTGCTGGATTATTTACTTCTCAACGAGTCAATGTGGTCTGGATTAATGGTGGAGAATATATGTACTCAAATAATTTGTGGGAAGAAACTTATTATGTTGCAAGTTTTGACATGTCTTACCTGAATGAACCATGATCATTTTATTAGTTATACCTGTATTCATTTTTATTAGTTGATGTTGATTTATACATGTTATACTGCTTTAGATCTCTTTGAGTTCTGTATAATCCACATTGTAACCGTCTGGTAAATACTGTGAGGAGACAGGAGCATGGTATGGGTTTTTCCCACTCCCCGCAAAATAGGGAGGGGATGTTTTCTGCACGATGCTCTGCTGTTAGGTCTCCCTCCAGGCGATAGTCATCGTCTTCATGATCGCTGGGGTCATGGGATAGCATTTTGCTATCTGGCCGGACATAGTCTGACAACAGATGGTAGGGACAGCTTGCCAAATGTGACTATAAATTCACAAAGGGGGGAATGTAGAAGAAAATTCAGGTATGAAAATTAATCATCCAGAACGTGTCTGAATATTATTTGTATAAACATTATTTACATAATCCTGGTAGGCACTGTTCAGGGTGTAAGGGCAGGGAGATTGAGGGAGTGCTCCTCATCTTCCATCCAGGTATTCCTACAGGTAAATGCATGAGGGGGAATGATGAGGCCTAAAATAATATATGACCACTATATTTTATTATACATGATGTAATATATATATATATAGAATAGAATAACTTTTTTTTCCCGAAAGGGAACTTCAGTTGTAGCCACCAGCAACAACAAAAAAGACACAGACAGTGGGGCAGACCCACAACACACAAACAAACATATAAAATGCCAATATATATACACGTCATGATTAAAATAGCCCCCGCTGTCCCGAGATGTCCAATGTCATCAACCAGTCCAACACGCAAACTCTGACTCGGCGCCTCCACGACTTCCCTCCATAGGCTACACGCAGTGTTGCGGTCTCTGTCCACTGTAAAAACGGAGCTCAGCCTTCCCAGTCGCCGCCTCACTCCTCCCCTGCATTATCTTCTCCTTCCCTGGCTGCCCTTTGAAGATTTCCCGCAGTCCCGAATCAGTCCCGACATCTTCAACTCCGGTGAAGAGCGATGGTAAACTCTGTGGCTGCAGATCCAATGGACATTTCCGAGCATAATGCAAATGCGTCTCCATGGTGATGACCACAAACAAAATCATCCCTGCTAGACAATCCATCAATATTATAAAAACGAGCAGCAGGAGTGCCCAGAAAAATCTCCAGTTCGCTTCCCCATCCCACAACAGACACACAGTGCATGAAAAAAAGAGACAAAAGCCAGACACAAAAAAACACATTCAAATTAACAAACACGAACACGAGAGACAGCTGGACTACATGTCGCCATTACAGCGCCACGAGACGTCATATATATATCACTACAGACCACTGTTTAGCCAGGATGCAGAAATAAAGGCCCTGTCCTGACTTTATGTAAGGGTGTTCTGTGTCAATCTGTGTCTTGACCGGCTTACGGAACACTTACATAAAGATGATATTCTGTACAGGGAGGTCTGGGCCGTTTGCAAAACAAGTCTAATATTCCTCTCAAAACCACAACCAGCGCACACACCTATATACTCACACATATGCCTCTCACCCTCAAGAACACACGGGCAGAGAACACATTAAGTGCTTTCTGGCATTGAAGGGGAAAACTAGTGCTTTGTACGACTTAGAGGAGATAATTGTGTCAAGTGACCAGTGCTTTCTAGATTTGTCATAGGAGTATTGAAATGACATTGATTAAAGGGGAAATGTGGTGAGCTGTACTGTAAAACTGTGTTGCTATTAATGGAATTCTGTAAGAATTATCTATTGTAGTTACAATACACATTCCAGATTTGTGTTTGTGTTCCATGACCTGCAACTCAGCTGTTGTTTGTATCACACAGACTATTAATGCTTACTAATACTGTGTTCCATATTTTGCATTTCAAATATAGGGGGGAATCAACTGCAGTCAATGCAATCTCTGCACTACGTGTTTCATGTGCATTTTAGTTTATTTTTAGTTTCTAAGTGTATTCATTTGTTACTTTTTTGTACTTTTATTATTTAACCTATTAGATCATTGTAATTATCACGTATTGAACTACCATGGTCAAACCATGGCCAGGCCATTTCCTATATAATTAAATCATAGCATTTCATCAAATTACAGTATAAATTAATGCCATATGTAATGCTTAATTAAAACCAACAGAGGCCGATGTTGTCCATGAAAAGGAAAAAGGGCACAGGGACCCCTGGTGTAGGATATCAGAAGAAAGGACCAGCCCCTGTGGGAGGAGGCAAGGTTAAGCTCCCAATAGGTGGAGTTAAAGACAGGATATAAGGCCTAGTAATTCGGACTGGGGGGGGGCTGTTACGAATGCTGAGATGAATGTGTATATTGGTTTGCGCAAACCAGCCTGGGGTTTTTTTGTGTATCATTATTGAATCGTATGCAATAAACTCAATTGCATCAGACTCTTGAAGCTCTTTTTTATTTTTGAATAAGAATTGAACGGTGTGGGAGAAACTCCCCAGTCCATCTGGCCCAGACTGGGGTCAGGTTTTATTCCACACTGGCTGTGATTGCCTGCTTCTATTGATTACCATATTGTGAGCTTTTGGCACCTAAGTAAGTAAGTAAGTAAAATTTTATTTATATAGCACCCTTCCCAGCACAAGTGCACAGAGTGCTTTACAACAATAATAAAATCAGAACATCAATAAAAAAAACCTAGATTGCGCTAGGGCAACTCCGTTGACTTTCACAACGCTCCATTGGAAATACATGGCAGAGCTCAACGGTAATACGATTTCCGGGCCGTGGCAGCCAAAACTCTGCTGCACTCATCCAATTGTTTTAATTTTTCTGATCTATTTTAATTATACATATATGTACTTTTAATGTAAGGTGACCTTGAGTGTCAAGAAAGGCGCCAATCATTACATTATAGGCATTTAGCAGACGCTCTTATCCAGAGCGACTTACACAACTTCTTATTACATTTATCCATTTATACAGCTGGATATATACTGAAGCAATTCAGGTTAAGTACCTTGCTCAAGGGTACAACGGCAGTGTCCTACCTGGGAATCGAACCTGCAACCTTTCGGTTACAAGGCCAGTTCCTTAACCATTATACTACACTGCCGCCCAATCAAATAAAATGTATTATTATTAGGTGTGGTTGAAAAACCACACCTACTGTTATTGCTCAGACTGACCGTTATTATTCTTCCGCCGATTTTTCAAAACCTATCTCCTCCTATACCGTTCACACCATCGACACCACTCATACCTCATATTATACCTTTATACCCCCTCCAGGTTGCTATTACTTTTTACCTTTATAGCATATACACCTTTGGAGATATTTGACATTTTATCGCCAAAAAATGAATGGGGGTCAATGGGCACGTGCAGTAGGCTAGCTCACGGTGAGAATGATTTTGAATCACTTAACATTCTGTCAACAACCTTGGAAAAATGCAGACGAGAAATTCCATAGCTAATGACGTAGCCTACTTCCGTCTGCAACTGAAATGATCATACTCACTTTAGCTTTCAAAAATAATTATCATTGCCATTGGACTATAACTACAACAAATGCTGCATCATTTGCCACGAACACGCAGGTTATTGGCCTTATCTACGGTGCTAGCCTAGTTGTCAATGTCCCAATTATAGTAGCCTATTCATATTTCTCTGAAATTGTAAACAAATTCCAATGCAGGATTACTGCAGTCGCCGCTTGTGCATACATCAACCTCTCAAGTTACACTGCATGATTAAATAGCCCAAACCCGTTTACAACCATCTTGCCACAGTCAGACAATAACATGCATAAAATGTACCGTTTCTACACACTACAAAAACATTTGTTCCGATATAGGCTAGCCTATGATGCTGTTATGTAAAAACACACGTAACGTTACTTTTTAAGGTATATAAATACATTGGGCTACATATTTTATCCGAATTATGCACATAACTGTTCCGTTGTATTATGAATGTACTGTATGTGATCATTCTGACATCGTAGCTATCACTCAGCAAGTGTTTTGATGTGGGTCAGAAATAGTCATGAGCATCTGCCACAGTTCTGTGGTATCTGCAGATCCATAGACTAGAAAAATAAGGAGAAGCACTAAAATAGCTTGAGTAAGGAACAGTGCCTACAGTGGATGAATGGGAAAACTACAGGATCGGCGGTTCTTTTATTCACTGATTTTTATTTTTTTAATTATATACTTTTTCAGTTTATGATTGAGGCGAGGCCCCTTTCAGTTGAGAGGCTCTTTTCAGGTGAAACTAATGAAACATAGCAAATGCCGCCTATGCTTCCCGTCTCTGATCCAAATCCAAATGCTGTCACGTAACGTTATGTTGTCTAAGTTACAAAATAGGCTACAATTGAATTGTTAACAAAACATTTTTAGTGCTGTTGAAATTTTTGCCTATGTTTTAGCTAAATGCTCATCTAGCCTACTAATCACTCCATTCAACATTATTCAATGAATTCTGATTTATGTCTTAATTGTCGGCTTTTTTTATCCAATAGAGTACATTATAACCTTAGCAACGGCATATGCCAGGTCTTTTTGGGTGCTTTGAGAAATTTACTACAGCCCAGCGTAACAGCGGTTTTCGTTTTAACTGTCTAGTATTACGCAAGCTCTATAGAATACGCATTAAGGAGGGGAGTTTTGCGTCTAAAATGCTGTTGGTCTTGCTGGCTACATATCTACGTTCGCATTTCCACTCGAGCACCGTCTTTCCAATATGTTTGATAGCCCTATTGTTATTTGTCACATTTTGAGTGCAGTTCACATACTGTAGTGCAATCGTTAAATGTATTTTTGATGTAGGCTACCGGTGTTCATTGAAGATAGAACATTTGGCAGCATTTTGCAGATGGTCTAATACTATTTTTTGTTCATGTTATTGTACATAATAAAGGCGATGGTGTATACTTGTCTCTTAGGGCATGACAAATGCTCATTCCAATTTACTGTGTGCTGATATGTGGTAGATTAAGGTAAAAATTTCCTTGGAGTCATTATGAATAGGAAAATTTAAAAAAACTACAGAAAAATGCAATCCCAGGACAAAAGTATACATACTGTAGAGTACAGGGACAAGTGATGTTTTATTGAGGTACAAGAGTGAATGATTAGGCAACATATTTAGGTGTATGTAACACTGTGATATCAGTGTTTTTTATCTTAAGCCACCAGAAGGAGCAAATGTATATGCATTATAATGTACAAAATTTTATGACATGTTTTGCATAGGGGTTTTGGACCCATAGATATCTACCCCCCTATACTGATGAAAATATGTAATTCTCACTTGGAAATTATGCAAAAGTGAGTTTTATGAGCCAAAACTGTTGATTTGTAGTTAAGGCGAGACACTGCAGGCGAATAGGGGAAAAAAATTACCTACAAGATGTCATCATGAAACTTTACCAGTTGATTACTTACATTGTTACAATTATTTTTTGTATTGGAAGTTCTTTTTACAGTTACATTTAAATATGCAAATTAGGCAATGTCTCATTAAATATGCGCTAATTTGCATATATTTAAAAAACAAAAATAGAAAAATTGGATAAAGCCAGGCTTAAAATCTTTCTTTCATTTTGACAACATATTAGAGACTAAAAAGATTACAGAACAGATTTTGGATACATGCTTTTTTCATTTTATAAATGAGAAAATGCTATATACAGGTATAAAAAAATGCATTTTTGCCATGTTTTTAAGAACAAAATGTGTAATAAATCAGGCAATTGGCAATATATTAACAAATCCTTCTGTAATAATCTTCAGAATATAGATAAGAATTAACATGGAAAGTTTAGTGTATGTAAGTGATCTAGAAGTTGAGATTTTTGGTTCAGAGTACTGAAAAAAACTCATTTTGAGAAAATGGCCGTTAAAGATATCTATTGTTAAGTTTAATATTTGCTGACTAGAAAGCACTCTTTGTAGCAACAATAACCCATTAAATCACATCCCCCAATGCCTATTACACTACTGAACACATCTAAACTGTATATATACTTACTTGATTAGATATACTTGTTAATAAGTACAACTAAGCACAGGCATAGTCACAGGGCCTTCCAATTACTGCGCAACCGTTTTGTGCCACCTGTTTGTCTTTGTCATAATTGTCAATTAAGATAATTTTTTACCTTCATTTCGTGAAAAACTAAAAAAATCTAAATACATAGGTAAGAGCCAATGGGATTACAGCTAGGGTTACCAGATTTGCCAGAATGACCGGACAAACTGTGCACACTGTTAAACTGTACGCTGTGAAATCATGCAATGATTGTGTGACAAAGTACTCTGGTTCTAGTAAGGCAATGGAACCTATAAAACAAAAAACAAGAAGTGGATGAAGGTCTTCTCTTCTTAGAATGGATGAAGATGCACGTTTCATTATAATTATTTTATCTTTTGACTACAGTCCACCCTACAGTCTGCCCTCCCTGCCACTAAAAGGAAAAGTATACTGTAACAATAAAACAAACTGGTGGCAACATTAATGAAGTACAATATGCTGAATTCATGAAATTGCACTTTATTAGTCTGTGTTATGGGACATATACAGTACAAATACAGTAAATAGATTGTTTTACACTTTCTAATAGGCTTCTCTATCTCTACCCTGTTTACTATACAATACCATTATAGCCTACAGTAAACAAATAGATTGTTTTACACTTTCTAATAGGCCTCTATCTCCACATTTTACTATACAGTACAAATATAGTCTATAGTAAATACATAGATTGTTTTACACTTTCTAATGGGCTTCTCTGTCTCTACCCTGTTTACTATACAATACAAATATAGCCTACAGTAAATAAATAGATTGTTTTACACTTCCTAATAGGCTTCTCTATCTCTACATTTTACTATACAGTACAAATATAGCCCATAGTAAATACATAGATTGTTTTACACTTTCTAATGGGCTTCTCCATCTCTACCCTGTTTACTATACAATACAAATATAGCCTACAGTAAATAAATAGATTGTTTTACACTTTCTAATAGGCTTCTCTATCTCTACCCTGTTTACCTGTCACTCTCCTGTCGTGTCTCTGATATGTCTGCCAGCAGCCATACCACTATGCAATCTGCGCCTGGGCTTGGTTAGTACTTGGATGGGAGACCTCTGGGGAAAACTAAGTTGCTGCTGGAAGTGGTGTTGGTGGGCCAGTAGGGGGCAGTCTTCCCTCTGGTCAAATAAACCCCAATGCCCCAGTGCAATGATGGGGACACTGTGCTGTAGGAGATGCCGTCTTTCGGATGAGACGTTAAACCGAGGTCCTGACTCACTGTGGTCATTAAAGATCCCATGACACTTATCGTAAAGAGTAGGGGTTTTCCCGGTGTCCTGGCTAAACTCCCAACCCAGGCTCATTCAATCTGCCACCTAATCATCCCCCAGTTTAATTGGCTAAAAAAAAAAAAATTATTCTCTCCCTCTCCACCTCTGCTGATGTGTGGTGAGCATACTGGTGCAAAATGGCTGCCGTTGCATCACCCAGGTGGGTGCTACACATTGGTGGTGGTAGAGGCGAGTTTCCCCCTCACCATTATAAAGCGCTTTGAGTATCTAGAAAGGCGCTATATAAATGCCATGCATTATTCAAGTGTAGTGATGGAATACCTAACACTTTACTAATTGCCCTAAACGTGAGGATGAAAACACGCTTTTTCTGTATCCATTTTCTTGCGATTTGCATTCGCTACACTCTAGCAACAGACTGCTACAAAACCCTTGGTTTTGGGGATCTATGTTTATATTTAGACCGTTCCCCATGCAATTTGGAATTCATCCAGCAGCTCATTTAAACGCGACATGTGCATTATAAGCCACTGTTGTGTGACTGGCCTGTCATCTATTTTCGGATCACCTTTCCCCATCTCCTGAATTTTGCGTTTTGACGCACTGACAGCTGGTGACTCGCTACTGACAGGCTCTTTGTCATCTTTACGATCACATGTAGCTCCCTTGCTTCTTCTGGCAGTAGGTAATTGCTCATGTCTCTTTTGTGTCGCTTTTGCACGGATTTTCGGTGTTTTGCCCATTTTGATCACGACTTCACATTCGCCAAACTTTTGTTTCACCACTTCATTATTTGCCGCGTTAAGCTAACACGGAAGTTGCCGAACACATCACGGGATGCGTTTTAGCGAATCAGAACGCCAGAAATGGCCTTCAGCTAATGGGATTTCGCATTTTGTATTATAGCACCCTTCGTCTTTACACAAATAGTCGTCACTGCAAAGGAAATGACCATATTTGGATCAGCTACTGTTTGGCTACAGAAATTGAGCTTTCCAACGATAGGTAACACTACATTGTTTTACCAAACGTCACGGAACTATAGCTCACTCAAAAATGCTAACATTCGATCAAGTTAGGATAAAATTTCTGGACCTAAGTAGACAAAATACAGTAAAATAAACATATTTCTGTGCAGTCTGGACATCCGTCCAGTGTTAAAGAAGACACGTTATAGAAGCAAAATAACCAAAAATCTCAAAATTGATGAGTGGATGCAAAAACGTAATTTCTCGCCTTAAATATGTCATAATTTTTTTTTATTTGCAGCAGTGCACAATTTAGCCATTTGGATAGATTTGGAGACACTAATGGACAACAGGATACACTGCTATATTTTGCATCATAGACCTTTACTAGTTCTGCATATCTTCCTTAGATTTTGCAAAACTTGTGGACATGGAGTTTATGATCCAGGAAATGTATATAAACTCCTCAAAAAAAGTTCGGAAACGTTATTTTGGTCGATTATTCCTCCCCTTTAATAATACCAATTGGTATTGTATTTTGTATCGCTGGAAAGCCTGATTAGTCACCTTTACAACCAGGTACAACTTGTAAGGATCATGCATTCGTGGAATGAGCAACACAGCTAACCGTGTGGGTAGCGGCCCAAAAAAATGTGCCAAAATCCCCTACAATATTCTTCTGTTGGTATTCACTCTCGTTTTGAGTTGCTTGGTAGATTGGATGATTGCACTCTCCCACAGTAATAAGGAAAAAACAACACATATTGGCCGTTTTTACACTTTATTCATTTTACACTGTCAGGGACCTCAGTAGCGTGTGGAAGATCCATACGCAGTCACAACAGCTTGGCACCTCCTCCTCATGCGGGTCACCAGCCTGGTCACACACTGCTGTGGGATGGCATCCCATTCCTCAACCAGGATTTGCCGCAAGTCAGCCAACATGGTTGCGTTGGTCACTCTGGCACGTACAGCACGCCCAAGCTGATCCCACAGGTGTTCAATTGGGTTGAGGTCTGGACTCACGGCAGGCCATTCCATCCTCTCCACTCCCAAATTCTGGAGGTACTCTGTGATGATCCTGGCTCTATGGGGGCGAGCGTTGTCATCCTGGAGGATGGAGTTAGGTCCCAGATTCTGGAGATATGGGATCGCCACTGGCTCCAGAATCTCATTCCGATATCTCACTGCATTGAGATTGCCTTCAATGATGACACGTTCTGTTTTGCCTGTGAGAGAGATACCGCCCCACACCATGACACTGCCCCCATTGAAAGGTGTCACGCGATCTGTGCAGCAATCTGCATAACGTTCTCCACGCCGTCTCCATACTTTGATCCTGCCATCCAGCTTCCGCAGACAGAACCTTGATTCATCACTGAACATGACGTTGCCCCACATTCTTAGGTTCCACTGTCGGTGCTGTCGGCACCAGCGCAAACGGGCCTGACGGTGAAGGGCAGTCATTGCAGGCTTCCTGGCAGCCTTATAAACACGAAGACCGGCCATGTGCAGTCTGTTCCTCACCGTCTGATCAGAGATCTGTCTGTGGTACCTTTGTGCAAATCTTGCCTGTAAATCTCTGGAAGAAAGCCTACGGTTCCTCAGTGAAGCAAGGGTGAGGAACCGGTCTTCTTGGGGTGTTGTCTTCCTGGGACGGCCACTTCATGGTCTGTCTTTGACTTCACCAGTCTCACGGAACTTGGTCCTAAGTTTGGAAATGGTACCAGGGCTGACACCAAATAATGCTGCCACTCTGCGTACCGGAACACCAGCTTCCACTTGCCCTATTGCACGGGCCTTATCCTGAAGGGACAAACGTGGCATGTTTATGCTTGGAGCACACACAAACTCAACAAAGTTGCAGGACCCATGCACACAAGTGCTGTCAATTAGGTGCCAATCACACGTTTTTTTGAGGAGTTTATATTACCAATTTCACTTATGTAGCTCTCAGCAAAAGAAAAAAAAACTTTAAAAAAAAAATGTATCCAAAGTTTCTTTGCATTTGTGGCACTTTATTTTGACTTAAATTATTAAAATAAACAAATCAAAAGTTTGTATTGTAAATGGTACACCTGTCTTGTTTCATTTAAGCCATTTACCAAGTTTATGTGCTGCTCACACCTGGAGTTATAAAGCCTTAAACAGAGCACCCCTAAATAGGTGAAATTTGCCATCTGCGCCAAGGGGTTAAGCTACAAGGACAAACAAAGCTTTCACTCTGCATGAAAATGCCAAGGTGACCAGTGCCAGTAGACTATGTTAGCAAAATGCAATTGATTATAGCTACAGCAAATAAACTATCCGCTACACGTGATTGGGTTATAATCTCAAGTTTATGCGAGTTAACAACGTTAAACTAATTTACTATTAGCAAACGATAGCCTATGTTTAATTATTGCTTTAGATAGCTGCATGCTAGGTAGGCTGAATAGAATGCTGAATTCAGCACAGGACATGTGGTTTGGACTTCACAAAATGGTGAGATCTGTAATCGGAATCAGATTTGTTTAATAAAGTGGAGAAATCAGTAGATGAGCATTTGGTCAAAACCTAGGCAAAAATTGTATGGACCCATATTTTTCTACAAACACAACTACAACTGTGTCCGAATAGTCTGAATCAGCACACACTACTATTTCAGTAAGCCAGTTGAGTATACTTTTTTTTTGTTTGAAAAACTGTTAAATTAGGCTAGCCTTACCTGCACGGCCAAATTGAGTGTTCTCAATATCCCCAGATGATGTAGCCAAAGTGTGTAAAGGAAACTGATATAGCCTAGGCTACTTATGTCCAGGTTTATATGGAGGATATTTTGCATACTGCATGTCACTGCAGTACTACAGTAAGCAATATGCTAGTACACAGGACGTAGTAAATTGGGCATTCACAATGCCTTCCTCTACAACACTGTTATGACCCAACAATCCTATCCCAGATGATTTGACATTACCTTTTCGTGCTTTTATCACAATACATTACTTCTTTGTATCACTTCCAGGTTATTTAGACTACTTACCACAAAATAGGCTACATCACCATATTTAAACACTTTCACCTTCACTAGATCCCTTTATACCGCATTAACAGTTCATACCATTTCCACCTTTTATTTTCCACCTCACACTATACCATATTACCATCTTTCTATGCCATTTCCAGCCATTGATATTTGTGAAGCAACCACACCTACAATTTCTTTGGGAATTGTTAATCTAGTTATTATTATCGTTAGCTACAACTTTAGCATTGTTGCTAACGTTAACTAGAAAGTGGAGCAGATTCGCTTTCTAAATCACATGGCCTGTTGAGCATAACGTTATATGCAATTCTCATAACTGAAGAATTCAATTTTAATTTAGGTAAAGTTACAACGATGTAAACAGACGTGTCAATTTAATTCAATGTATCCCTAATTTAGTGTAAGGTTTTATCCGTATATAGCCTGGTTACATCCTAGCCGGTTAAAAATACTCACTTTTTAAACACATTTAGCCGTATGTGGGTGAATTGGGGGTTATATGGGGCTCAAGCCCTCCTGTCTGGGGGGGGGGGGGGCGGCCTGTAGAGAGTATCCTAGGCCTAGAGTGTGAGAGGAGTCGGATCGACTAAGACCTCTGAGTCCGATAGATTGCTACTAGTAAACCAGGCTGCAAAACGGTACACTACAGTCCCAGCCAAAAGTCTTGTCGCATGAGTGGACAAAAGTGACAATTGCTAATTACCCAACTCTTAATTAGCTAATACAGTTAGGAAACAACACAAATTAATCATAAGTGTCTAAAGTTTATTTAGATACTAGCAAAATGACATTTCAAAATTGTTACTAAATGTTACAGCTTGATAATGATCAACAGGCCAGTTTTGGCCGGACAAAAGTCTTGTCACAATGGCCAACTCCAATTTCTAGGCCACAGTGAATAAGGAAGAAACAAACAAGGGGCTTGATTAGTCAGCTGTAGGTAACTTTGAGCTATAAAAGCAGAAATTTGACACTTTAAGCCAAGTTCATGCTCAACATTGCTTCTGTCAACATGCCCAAGATCAAACCAGAAACCAAAGTGCTGATCATCAAGAATCTCAAGTCCAAGTCTCCTGCTGAAGTTTCAGACATCTTCAATGTGTCTAAACGGCAGGTGGAGAGGATTCGCAAGCGCTACCAAGAGACTGGCGACGTCCATGACAGACCCAGGTCGGGCAGACCGTGCAAGACAACTGCTCGAGACGACAGCTTGCTGGTCCGATGGTCAAAAGCCAGCCCCAGGGAGGAGTGGACGCCAGCAACGCCTGTTTCGTCAAGAACTGTACGTCGGATTCTTGCTCGCAATGGTCTCCACGGTCGTATTGCTGCCCAGAAACCAGCGCTAAACAAGAGACAGCTAAGAAACCGTGTTGCGTACGCCAAGGCCCACAGCCTGACGGAAGGTTGGACAGCAGAAAAGTGGCAAAAAATTGTTTTTTCAGATGAATCGTCAGTTGAGCTCCATCCCAAGCGCCGCCAATATTGTCGACGACCCTCTGGGGCCCGTCTGGACCCACAGTTCACCCAGAAGACAGTCAAATTTGGAGGTGGAAAGATTATGGTTTGGGGTTACATCCAATACGGAGGTGCCAGGGAGGTCTGTAAGGTGGATGGTAACATTGACAGTGCCAAATATCAACAGATTCTTGCCTCCCAGTACATTCCCAACTACAAGAGGGGTCAGATTTTTCAACAGGATGGAGCTCCTTGCCATACCTCAGGTTCCACTATGAAGTTTCTCAGGGGGAAGAAGATCAAGGTCCTTCAGGGATGGCCAGCACAGTCTCCAGATATGAATATTATTGAGCATATCTGGGGAAGAATGAAGGAGGAAGCTTGGAGGACCAAGCCGAAGAACTTGGAGGAGCTTTGGGATGCCTGCAAGGTGGCCTTCCATGCCATCCCCAACGACTTCATCAACAAGCTCTACGACTCTCTGCCAAACCGGATGGCAACTGTTCTGCAGGCCAAAGGAACCCATACAAGATATTAATTTCTTAACTTATAGTCCATGATGAAATACTAGACTGATTTTTCATTTGGTATTTTATTAACTTTTTGAGAAAGATAAAATTTATTGATTATAATTTGATTTGCGAAAAGACTTTTATCCAGGTAGAAACTGGCTTGTTCATCATTATCAAGCAATTAACCTTATAAGCATCTATTAAATTTTTGTTTTGCTAGTATCTAAATAAACTTTAGACACTTCTGATTAATTTGTGTTGTTTCCTAACTGTATTAGCTAATTAAGAGTTGGGTAATTAGCAATTGTCACTTTTGTCCACTCATGCGACAAGACTTTTGGCCGGGACTGTACACGAGACAGCATTTCACCGACTTTTCAACATGTTCACTGGGGTAGATTATACATGTGATACACTTATCTTTAGATGTGAAGTCTGTCCTTAGAAATATTACACACGTGAAAGCATTTGAAAACCATTTCATTATTATGCACAAGATAACTGGCATGGGAACTTCATAGCTGTTAGCTAACCTATAGCTACAGCAGCTACTGTGCAGCTGTATGCTCCTTGCAAGCTAACCATAACCATTGTTCAGTCAGAGATCCCCCTCTGGGGAGGGTCTCTAGTCTGGTTCAGTGGAGATGGGATTTGGATTTGAGGCGAAAATGCGAATAGGCCTCCTCACATGATTGTATTGTGACGTAAGTAGGATTATCACATGGCCATGTTCCAAATCTCATCGGTTTGTTCTTAACCAATCAGAGTTCAGTGCACCTATTCTACACTCACCGGTGAGGTTTTTTAAAGCCTACTCTTTTCTGTGCAGCCTAAAAACATGTTTTGACCCAGGAAAAATGTAAAATGTGATTGCCTGCTTCTATAGATTACCATATTGTGAGCTTTTGGCACCTAGATTGCGCTGGGGCGACTCTGTTGACTTTCATAGTGCTCCATTGGAAATACATGGCAGAGCTCACCGGTAATACTATTTCCGGTCCGTGGCAGCCATCTTGCGGTGGTGCCACTTGCAGAAGAACCAAATTGAATAGTGTTGAATGGAACCACGTGACCACGTTTCCTTTCTACTTATTATATAGTTCTGTGATACAACCGGTATCACTTCCGTACGTATGTCCTTATTCACATAGCTAGCACATTCTTGCCCGTTACTAGCTTGCTGGCCATCTTGGATCTCACGAGCAAAGCCAGGCTGTTACGCGCCCTGTATATGTCTGTGCGTGAGGTACACACAAGTGGTACATACACGGGAGTGCGCAACAAGGGATTTTATTGTTGGTAAATCAACTCTTTCATTCTGGATACTGAACTGATGCTTGATATGTAGGCTAATGAACATAACATGTAGCTACAGTGTAGTTAATAGACGCAACGGCAATTTTAAAATGGAAACATATTTTTATGCATGAGAAATTTTCGTGAGAAATGACCAAATTGCGTGAGTCTCACGCTCATTGTGCGTGAGTAGGCAGCCCTGGATGACTATATGGGTAGTTAACTTAACTAATGTTAACTAATAATGTTAAATCCTTACATGAAACTAACTTTAAAAGTAATAGCATTAGGTTTTTAGCTAACCACATCCAATTAGACTAAGTTAACTAGCTACAAGCTATTAACACGTTCCTACCAAGCGAGCATAGTTAACATTAGCTCGTTAATGTTACTTGTATGTATGAGGGGCCATTTAGGCCATAATTCATGTTGGACCTCTCAAATATATTCTCACTCTCACATACATATATTCTCTCTCACATACATATATTCTCACTCTCACATACATATATTTTCTCGCTCACATACATATATTCTCACTCTCACATACATACATTCTCTTGAATATATGTATGTAAGAGTGAGAATATATGTATATGAGTCAGAATATATGTATGTGAAAGTGAGAATATATGTATGTGAGAGATAATATATGTATGTAAGAGTAAGAATATATGTATGTGAGAGATAATATATGTATGTGAGAGTGAGAATATATGTATGTGAAAGTGAGAATATATGTATGTGAGAGAGAGAATATATGTATGTGAAAGTGAGAATATATGTATGTGAGAGACAATATATGTATGTGAGAGTAGAATGTATGTATGTGAGAGAAAGTATATACAGTGGGGAGAACAAGTATTTGATACACTGCCAATTTTGCAGGTTTTCCCACTTACAAAGCATGTAGAGGTCTGTAATTTTTATCATAGGTACACTTCAACTGTGAGAGACGGAATCTAAAACAAAAATCCAGAAAATCACATTGTATGATTTTTAAGTAATTAATTTGCATTTTATTGCATGAAATAAGTATTTGATCACCTACCAACCAGCAAGAATTCCGGCTCTCACAGACCTGTTAGTTCTTCTTTAAGAAGCCCTCCTATTCTCCACTCATTACCTGTATTAACTGCACCTGTTTGAACTCGTTACCTGTATAAAAGACACCTCTCCACACACTCAATCAATCAGACTCCAACCTCTTCACAATGGGCAAGACCAAAGAGCTGTCTAAGGACATCAGGGACAAAATGGTAGACCTGCACAAGGCTGGGATGGGCTACAGGACAATAGGCAAGCAGCTTGGTGAGAAGGCAACAACTGTTGGCGCAATTATTAGAAAATGGAAGAAGTTCAAGACGACAGTCAATCTCCCTCGGTCTGGGCCTCCATGCAAGATCTCACCTCGTAGGGCATCAATGATCATCAGAAAGGTGAGGGATCAGCCCAGAACTACACGGCAGGACCTGGTCAATGACCTGAAGAGAGCTGGGACCACAGTCTCAAAGAAAACCATTAGTAACACACTACGCCGTCATGGATTAAAATCCTGCAGCGCACGCAAGGTCCCCCTGCTCAAGCCAGCACATGTCCAGGCCCGTCTGAGGTTTGCCAATGACCATCTGGATGATCCAGAGGAGGAATGGGAGAAGGTCATGTGGTCTGATGAGACCAAAATAGAGCTTTTTGGTATAAACTCCACTCGCCGTGTTTGGAGGAAGAAGAAGGATGAGTACAACCTTCAGAACACCATCCCAACCGTGAAGCATGGAGGTGGAAACATCATTCTTTGGGGATGCTTTTCTGCAAAGGGGACAGGACGAATGCACCGTATTGAGGGGAGGATGGATGGGGCCATGTATCGCGAGATCTTGGCCAACAACCTCCTTCCCTCAATAAGAGCATTGATGATGGGTCGTGGCTGGGTCTTCCAGCATGATAACGACCCGAAACACACAGCCAGGGCAACTAAGGAGTGGCTCCGTAAGAAGCATCTCAAGGTCCTGGAGTGGCCTAGCCAGTCTCCAGACCTGAACCCAATAGAAAATCTTTGGAGGGAGCTGAAAGTCCGTGTTGCCCAGCGACAGCCCCGAAACCTGAAGGATCTGGAGAAGATCTGTATGGAGGAGTGGGCCAAAATCCCTGCTGCAGTGTGTGCAAACCTGGTCAAGAACTACAGGAAACGTCTGATCTCTGTAATTGCAAACAAAGGTTTCTTTACCAAATATTAAGTTCTATTTTTCTGATGTATCAAATACTTATTTCATGCAATAAAATTCAAATTAATTACTTAAAAATCATACAATGTGATTTTCTGGAATTGTGATTGGCTCAGAATCTGGCTGGTACCATAGATATAAACAACTACTGGATTCCTTATTCGCCCTGTTAAGTTACGTCTGCACTGCTACCATAATATGCCATACAGGCTCTTGTCCAGTTCCCACGCATCATGGAGGGGGAAGACCAGATACATGTATTACAACAGGAAATCGGAGTAATGCATAGGCTAATATATTATCGCCGCCTAAAACAGGCAGTGTATTGTCCTCATCTCGTGAGGCCAGGTCAGCGCTCTATCATTCTGCGCCTTCTCACAGCGAGATGAGAGCGCTATTTAGTCCCAGTAACATGAACTGCAATGTAGCTACCTTAAGAATCGTCAGCAGGCCAGCTTGGACTTGCTTGGCGACAGTCTGTCATCCTGCGCGATATAACACTCCACAACACTTTGGCAACTGGGACTCTCGGTCGAGGAAAAGGTAACAACTAAGTTTTATCACTGTGCAAACAGACAAATGAACCGTTATCATTTCGTAATCATGTAGTACTACATTACTTAATGCTAAAAGATAATCACTTGCTAACGTTAGCTAACTAACCAACAAAAGCAATGCTTCATTTTGCAACGGCCTTGGCTACTTAGACTTGCATTAAACAAGCTAACGTTAGCAAGTGATGTGATTATTTTTAAGCATTAGCTAGTACATGATTACCAAATTATAACAGTTCACTGGTCTGTTTGCGTAGTGAATGAACTTAGTAGCAAGCTAACGTTATTTGTTATGTTTTCCTCTGCCGAGAGTCACGGTGTGTCTGTGGACATTAGCCGAGTGAACATTACGGTGTAAATAGTGCTCTCATCTCGCTGTCAGCTGTGTTGTGAGAAGGCGCTGAGTAGGCTAGGCTACAGGGCTGATGCTGGCCTCTCAAGAAGCACTGACTGTTTCAGGTGACGATAATATAATATGTATGCATTACTCCGATTGCCAGTTGGAGGCTATTAACGTTACTGGTCTTCCCCCTCCATGGTGCACGGACAAGAGCCTACCAGCCATGGATATAAAAATCTATGCCGTGTCAGCCGCTGTGTAACGTTGCAGCGATACTAATATTGAAAATGTATGTAGGCTACGTTCTGTAAAAAGAAACAATCATGCATGGCTTTTTTCTGTGAAAGTATCCACATTCTGGAATGAGTTGTCTACAAATAGCCTGGCCACCGTCGGGCGGTCAGGATCCACGTAAATAAACGGTAGTGTATTGACAGATGCAGACTTCCTCCGATAAAATCGACTGTAACTCGATTAATTCTCAACTAATTTTTGTGAAATTTGGCTTTTTATAAACGTGATAAATGTCTGCATAACACCTGTTAACCTGAATTCCAAATTTCTCAGAACAGCTACGTATTTGTCAAACGCCCTTTAACTATTATGCATAAGTTGTCAAAATGTTGTCAGAGCTAATGGTGATTTTATTGTTTAAAGCTGGTAGAAAGCAGTAGAGGGTGGTTCTTAGTTATTATCTTGGTAGCTCTGATTATTATAACTGTATTAGGCCATAGCTGAAAATCTTGGATGTAGTTTTAATCGTAAATGGAGAGCGATTTTACAGCTTTCCAGCTTGGAAGCAAAGTGGTGGAAGTCAGATCGCCAAGCTAACAGGGAGGCGTCGTATGGCATGGGTGTCAGCTGTAACATGTAAAAAATATGACAACATTTCCACATCCGTTGTGCTCACGGCATATAGCCTACATAATATGACAATGAGCATAGTGGATTCTAATGGAAAACCGCAACTGTTCCTAGACTGTACTGTTGTGTAAAATGCAATAAACGATGTACAATGAATACAATTCTGAATGTCTTTATTTAGCAAAAAATAAATGACTTGCATGAAATGTACAAAATGGATAATATAATTTGTTTGGGGTAGTAGTACAATGAAGTTCACAGTGCAACTGGTAGTAGTGGCAGTGATACATTCCAGTAATATATTCCATTCAAGTAATTTAAGAAAAACGATTGCACACATAAATCCCTGTGGGATAAGTTGAAAGCACAAGGTAAACAATAAGTAAAAAGTAATAAAACAAAGAGCTGAAAACGCCCAAAAACTTGAACAATTAAGTGCTTCAATAGGCACAACATAGAACATAATGTGGTCAGTCTTTCTTTAAGGCTTCACCGTTGGTTACAGTTCTGTTCAACTCGTTTGCATGTGACAAAACCAGGGGTCATTTGCAGCAGGTGCATGAGTCCAACACAATCAAGGTGGTTACACCATAACATAACATAAGGTGTCACCTTAACAAAACAGCTAACGTTACCGTTAATGTTTATAGTTTGCGTGTCTGCAAAAACGGCCGATAATACCCACAACGCAACACTGGTGTGAAGTCGTGCCTGTATACACTACCGTTTGTTTTTACACAGATCTTGGCAGCCGTCAAGATTTGAATAGGGCAACTGTGGTATCTATGTTTGTATATCTATGGTACCAGTCAGCTTCTGAGCCAATCACAATTCCATAAACACAATTCCTTCCGTTTCATGTAAGTGCATATATATATACTTTCTCTCACATACATACATTCTACTCTCACATACATATATTATCACTCTCACATACATACATTCTCTTATGAGAATATATATGTGAAAGTGAGAATATATGTATATGAGAGTGAGAATGTATGTATGTGAAAGTGAGAACATATGTATCTGAGAGAGAGAATATATGTATATGGAAGTGATAACACATGTATGTGAAAGTAAGAATATATGTATGTGAGAGAGAGAATATATGTATGTGACAGTGAGAATATATGTATGTGAGAGTGAGAATATATGTATGTGAGAGAGAATATATGTATGAGAGAGTGAGAATATATGTATGTGAGAGGTCCAACATGAATTATGGCCTAAATGGCCCCTCATATGTATGACTACAAAACAAACAGGTATACTTTTGCTGCATATATATATATATATATATATATATATATATATATATATATATATATATATATATTGTAAATGTTATTGTTATTCAATAACTAGTTACTTACCGACCAAACCAACGTGACAGGACACGGTGGTAAGAAGCTCGCGACAGCGAATACCTTTACAAATTAAGAGGTACTAGACGGGACGGAAGCTACCAAGCGGCCAGCTTTCGGCTATCAACCTCAGCACTGGATATAATGTCGCCCTCTGCTGATATCTATGATTTGTGCTCAAAAAGCCAATTTTTTCTCATTGGGCTCCATTCATTTTTGACAGCAAATGTAAAATATTTCTACTAATATGTTAACTCTGTGCATTATATTTCTTTTAAAAATGTCCGAAAAAAATTTTTTTTTGTTCTTACCACACAAAGATACAATTTATTTTTGGATTAGTCTAGGACCTGGCATGTATGCACAAAATTTAGGAGAGGATAACTCAACTGTTGTGGGCTAATATGACCCCAAGGAATTTGGGATGTGTGCCAAAATTTCTAATTTGATATTTTACAAGAAAATGGCTAAAAACCATTAGGTCAACTTATTACCATACAACTAACTACATACAGGAATTGCCATATATTTATTAGCTTAAACTTTCCAGACTTAGAGCAAAGTTAGAACATTTCTGTCATCTACTAGATATTTTTTTAAAAGAAAGAAAGAGCATTTGATTAATATAAAGAAATAGTATTTTCAATCATACTATTATCAATGGTAATGTTAACTTAAAGTGAAAAATACAAAACAAAACTCATTACTTTAGTAGGCAGCAGTATCTAGAGAGCTGAAATGTTTCAAAGATCAGCAGGGAAATTGCCCAACAGCCAACAATACAACTTTTAACACCACATTAGTACTATTTATGTGTCACGTAAATCAGGGTCAGGAACATGAAGAGTAACACAACAGAGTCCAGGGATGAGGATGATGATCAGTGTTCATTCAGTGATAGGGTTTTTATAACAATCACCTCCCTTGCATTTGCAGTACTGACAACAATGGATCCCAGCTACCCGGCAGAGACACCCATTCTTGCACGCACACTTGCCACACGTGCAGAGATCTGGCAGACCTTCGGGTTTTGAGATCACAATTTCAGGGACTAATAAACTGCCCCTTCTTACAAAACCATTCATAATCATTAAAATCTAGCCCTGAAGGAGTCATCTCCGGCTGTTACTGAAAAACCTTGAAATGGAGGATTTGGTATTTCCTCAATTTTGGTGTGATATTTATTGAAATAGCCTGTAGAACAATTATCATTCTGTGTTTCTTTTCCCAGTCCTCTTTCTGAGTAGGAAACCCTTTGTGCCTGCATAAAACCCCAAGAATGCCCCTATGTCTGTGTTCCTTATTACTTTTGAAATCGAGGCAACCACCACTTCTTGGCTCAGAGCCAAGACATTATTACAGCCGGTCGTTAAACTCTGACGTCATTCCAAAGTTTATAGATATGCTTCCGGAATCATTCCTTTCAAACTAAGAAAATACCACTGAAGTATCGCTAGTTAAGTTTACCAGTTAAGTTTAACTCTCAGAAGCACCCTTGATATGGTTACCCCTCTTAAAAGAAAGTTTTGTCGGAAAAACCGTACTCCCTGGTACAATGACAGTACCCGTGCCCTGAAGCAGTCCACAAGAAAACTGGAGCGAAAATGGCGGTCAGCTAAACTAGAAGTATTTTGTCTTGCATGGAAAGATAGCCTCCTCCAGTACAAGCAAACTCTTGCATTGGCTAGATCTGCCTTTTTCTCTAAATTAATTGAAAAAAACAAATGCAACCCAAATTTTTTGTTTAGCACTGTGGACAATTTGACTAAAAAACCATCATCAGAATTTTCATCTTACCCCAGCGTTTATAGCAGTAATGATTTCATGATTTTTTTCAATCAGAAGATTGAAGCTATTAGAGACCAGATCTCCAAATTGCCTCCTCCTCTAGGCATCACTCCTCCTATAATCAATGAACAGCCCAGATCTTGGTCAACACAGGAAGATGTATCAACAGTGGCACTAAACTGTTTTACGCCAATTGACATGGAGGAGCTGTCTAAACTGGTTATGTCCTCAAAACCGACTACCTGTCTACTCGACCCAATCCCTACAAAATTAGTTAAAGAACGTTTCCCTGTACTAAGGCAGCATATGTAAATCATTAACACATCCTTAGTAGCAGGATATGTACCAGAGCCACTAAAAATGGCGGTTATTAAGCCATTACTGAAGAAACCAAACCTCAAATCTGACAAATTGGAAAACTATAGATTTCAAATCTTCCATTTCTATCAAAAATATTAGAGAAAGCTGTTGCGAAGCAACTTGGTGCATATCTTAGTTCAAACCATATCCATGAAATATTCCAGTCAGGATTTAGACCCTACCATAGTACTCAGGAAAACTCATGTATTAAATTACATGTTTAATGAATGAATGTGCTGCATAATTATTTTAGTACTGCTCCGGAGCACAGGCATCTCCCCCCGCTAAACAGGAGATGACCAGAAACCCCCCATACTAAAGCAGATCCAAACAACAGGTGGAAGCTTGGGTGGTGGAGGGTGACAGCAAATTTCTTTTAACACAAGCGGTAAGCAAACAAAGAGCAACGCATCAGAATTCAAGCAGTACAGAGAGAACAGATTCTTGGCTTAAAAAGGGCGCCCCATTCTAGAGGTGTGTGCATGTGATTGGTTGAGTATGGGACGCTTGATTGCTAGCCGACTATGGTCGGCTATGATAAGTTTCCTGACAGAACTTGCTCTGCGCACGTTAAAACGTTTGCAATGTTCATTTCTCTGTTGAGTCAGAGGTATTCTTTCTTTTCCTCACCTCCTTATTTTGGCCGTTTATAGTCTAACATGCCAGAGGTTATTCTCTCTTATCTTCGTTTCTGTCTGCCCCTTATTGTAGCTCGTTTTTTCGAGCTTGGGGCTTGTTTCTGTCTACAGCTCCTGCCTATGAGCTTTTCGCCCGCTTTTCCTGGGTTGTCTTTTGTTTTGACATTCGCCGAGAAGTGTCTTCCTTTTTTAGTTCTCCTTTTCCCCTTTGTGGTTGTTCACTTTGGTGGAGAACTTTTATAACACTCTTTCGGTCGCGTTTGGTCCTCCGCACCCACCACCCTCACAGTACACAGAAGCCAATATGGAGGCGCCAGCGACCCCGCAGGGGACAGAACAGGTGCTGGCCGAGCAGCATGCTACTTTGGCCTCTCATGAGGAGGGCATTTCTGCCCTCCAGCTATTACAGCAGGCCATACATAACAGGCAGGGCTGACGGGTAAACGGGGGGTCTCACTAGGTGCACAGGGGACCTTAGCGGGGCATGTCAGCACCACCCTCCATACATTTCTCCCCGTTCTGCGCTGGAATTGGCGCTAGGTCAGGGTTGATGCCTTTGTTGATTCTGGAGCAGTTGAGTGTTTCCCAAGTGGGCTCACAAACAAAAAATGCCTATCCTCTTGTTCTGGGGCACTCCTGGCTGGTTCTGCACGCTCCGCACATAGATTGGGGTGACAACAAGAATGTTATCCTCCAGTGGGGACCCCGGTGCTCACCTCACTGTCAGCTGACATCACCGCCTGCTTTGGTTAGGCGTTGGTACCGAGCTGGTCCAGCGCTGTCAGTGGGGAGGAGAGTCCCCTTGCCGATCAAGCTGGGTCTCCACCTCTCTCTGAATGTGGAGAGGGGAGTTTGGCCTGGGATTCTCTAGCAGACGGTAATTCCCTTTGGGACGATGCCTCCCTGGATGGTCTCTCGGATTCAGAAATCATGTGGGAGTCCACACACCCTCTAGTGCTGTTAACTTCAGGGTTATGGGGTCACTTGATTTCCCCCTACCGGCGAACGTGCCGACTGATTATGGGGACCTCGCTGAAGCATTCAGTAAACAGCGAGCCACTACCTTACCACCGCATCGGCCCTATGACTGTGCCATAGAGCTTCATCCGGGCATGGTACCTCCCTGGGGTTCTTTATATTCTTTATTGGCCCCGGAAAGTGCCGCCATGAAGGAATACATCAAGGAAGCCCTGTCTAATGGCTTCATCAGACCTTCTACCTCACCGGCTGGTGCGGGCTTCTTTTTCGTGGCGAAAAAAGACGGTAGTTTAAGGCCCTGTATTGATTATTGAGCTCTCAATGACATCACGGTCAAGAACTGCTACCCGCTGCTCCTTATGAATTCCGCTTTCGAACACCTCCAGGGGGCGTCAGTATTTACCAAGCTGGACCTTCGCAATGCTTACAATTTGGTGCGCATGTGTGAGGGGGACGAGTGGAAGACAGCTTTTAGCACCCATAGCGGGCACTAGCGAGTACCTGGTGATGCCGTTCGGGCTCACTAGCACCCCCTCTGTCTTTCAGGCGCTAGTTAATGATGTGCTCAGGGAAATGTTGGAGAAATTCGTCTTTGTCTATCTAGACGACATTTAAATTTTCTCCGCCAATCTCCCTGAGCACATCGGGCATGTCAGACAGGTTTTAAAGGCACTTCTCAAGGCTCAACTCTACATCAAGGCCGGGAAGTGTGTCTTCCACTCTGACACCATTTCCTTCCTGGGGTTTATCATTTCTGACGGAAAGCTCCTTATGGACCCAGAGAAAGCCACAGCAGTCAAGAACTGGCCTACCCCGGATTCGGTTATACAGGTGCAGCGATTCCTGGGATTCTCTCATTTTTATAGGCGATTTATTCGTAATTTTAGCACGGTAGTTGCACCTATCACGGCACTCACAAAAAAGACAGCGTCTACACGTTTCCAATGGAACCCTAAGGCTGAGGCTGCATTTTCAGAGTTAAAGAGGAGGTTCTGCTCTGAGCCCATCCTTATTACTCCCAACCCCTCCCTCCTCTTTGTGGTTGAGATGGACGCATCTGACTTGGGGGTAGGGGCCGTTTTGTCCCAGCATTCCCCCCTGGATCAGAAGGTTCACCCTTGCGCCTACTTCTCTCGGGGCCTGACACCGGCCTAGAGGAATTACGATGTCGGCGACCGGGAGCTGCTGGTGGTTAAATTGGCGCTGGAGGAGTGGCGCCACTGGCTCGAGGGTGCCGAGTATCCTTTTACGGTGTGGACAGACCACAATAATTTTGAATACATCCAGGGCGCCAAGCGACGTAATTTGCGGCAGGCCCGCTGGTCCTTGTTCTTTGCCTGGTTTAACTTTCTGTTAACCTATTGCCCGGGTTCCAAGAATGCTAAGGATGTTTGGGAGTTCATTTCTGCATGTATGGTCTGTGCTTGCAGTAAAGGTTCTCGACTCCCACCCTCGGGTCTTCTGTGCCCTTTACCTATCCCTAGCTGCCCTTGGAGCCACGTCACCTTGGATTTTGTCACGGGTTTGCCAGCTTTGGACGGCAATACTGCGATCTTCGTGGTACCTGACAGATTTTCCAAGGTGGCGTATTTTATTGCTCTGCCTAAATTGCCATCAGCTCCTGAAATGGCACGGTTGGTGGTTGATCACGTGTTTCGGGTGCACGGCCTGCCCCAGGACGTAGTGTCTGATCGTGGACCCCAGTTCGCCGCACGGTTCTGGCGTTCTTTTTGTTTGCAGCTAGGGACATCTGTTAGTCTCTCATCGGGGTTTCACCCGGAGACTAACGGACAAAGCGAATGCACCAATAAAACTCTAGAGAACACTCTCCGTTGTCTGGCCACAGCTAACCCCACCTCATGGACTCGCCATCTCGCTTGGGCAGAGTACGCACACAACACCCTGCGTAATGCGTCTACGGGGCTC
The DNA here is from genome assembly GCA_029718625.1 of Synaphobranchus kaupii. Classification (NCBI taxonomy): domain Eukaryota; kingdom Metazoa; phylum Chordata; class Actinopteri; order Anguilliformes; family Synaphobranchidae; genus Synaphobranchus; species Synaphobranchus kaupii. The sequence continues at coordinate 18,508,288 of CM056382.1, forward strand.
TCACCCTTCGAGGCTCAGTTCGGGTACCTACCTCCTCTGTTCCCCAAATTGGAGAGGAACATAGAGGTACCATCCGCAGGTTTCTTTGTCCGTTATTACATATCATCAATCTGACATAAATGGAGGTCCCACCGAGATCTCTCTACTAATGCTACACTTTTGAATGCTTTACATTTAAGAGGAAAGTTAACACGTCCAGTGCCTCTGTCCTGATTTCCAGGTTTCCCGTTTCTCTTTGCATTCCGTTATGTAATCTGGCATCTAGTCTCCCCTGTTTCTTTGTTCTGTGCCAGATCGTCTAGTGCCCTGCCTTGTTCTTGCGTCTCATCACTTTCCAGTGCTATATACCTGCCTGTTCCCTGCCTACTCCTCGTTCCTGTGTCGAGTCCTGTGTGCCCATCCAGTTCTGTTCTCCTGCCTGTCCAGCCTGCTCCTGTTCCAGTCCTGCTCCAGCCCTCCTGTCCACCTGCCCTTCCTCGTCCTAGCCCTACTCCTGCCCTTCGCCCTCCTGATCCCCTGCTCTGACGGATTCCCCAGTTCTGACCCCTGCCTGTTCCTGGACTTCGCTTTTGCCCATCCTGCATTGCCCTGTTCACCAGATCTTGACCCCTGCCTGGACCTGACTACGATTCTGCCTGTCCTGCCTGCTGCCCTGCCCACGAGTTTGCCTCAGAGTCTTGCGTTTGGGTCCAATCCAGTGTTCTAACCATAACAAAGTATTAGGATGGGTTTATGGTCATGAACTCAGCAGTGTGAAAGGAACTATTCAACTTAAAACAAGTTATGCATTTTTTGAAATCTACGCCATACCTGTGTGTCTCACCACCCTGTTTAAAGTGTGTTAAACCAGTTTCTTTAGAGCTTGAACCCCTCAGTGTGAACAGCCGCTAAGCCCTGTCCTGAAACTGTGCAATTCCCCATGAGAAGGAGACCATAAAGACCCAGAATCTCATTCCAGACTAGAGACCAAACTGCCCTGAGCCCTGCCACTGACCGGAAGGCTGACCTCTCCTGTATTCTGCTGTGATTGCCGCACAGAAGACTGGATCAGCAGAGCACTGTTATAAGAATACACTGATTAATGGTTATTACCTGGGCTGATACTGGTCTAAGTGTGAATACATATGTATAGGTAGAGATAAGAGTATGTGTATGTGTATTTAGATTATGTCCACTGTTTTGTAGTTGGTATCTCAATCTGACAAGCCTTTACAACAATGGTTGTGACATCGGATATAAGCCGCAAAAACATCATCTACCTCACACATTGCCGCTGTTTCAGTGTACATATGGTCCTTGAACAACATGGCTGAATTTAGTAGTTTTTGGGCCATCGGTTTTTCACAGATTCTGAACAATGTGTGTATTTTCTTCAGTTTAACTGTCTTGCAATCTGCACCACAAATGATACAGACATTTGTAGTTACACTGGACTTAAATCTCTTGCTGTGTCGCTCAGATGTATCATTAATAAGCCCTGCTAAGATGGTTCTGATTGTTCTAATGGTTGGGTTATGCTGTCAGTCTTAGCCATATCCCTTTTAAATCTTCTGTAGCAAGGTGAGGTGTGGTATTTCATGATACCCTGCTCTTGCACTGTCAGCTCGAGTGTCATTACTCTCTGTTTGTTTGGCAAGTGAAACAATATCACCCCTGCCAGTTTCACCATTGTCATCTATTGCCCTCCAAAACCAAACAGTAATTTCTTATCTGAATTCTCTGATTTTATTACTGATGTGGTTGTCAAGTATGACAAAGTGTTGATGGTTGGTGATTTTAATTTCCATGTTGATGTTGCAGCAAATGCCCCTGCAGGTAATTTTATTAGTGTAACTGAGTCTTTTAATTTTTTACAACATGTAATGTCCCACCCATAACCATGGCCATACCATTGACCTAGTGTTTACGTTGGGCATAACACCTAGTTATTTAAAATTGGATGACGTTATCTCTGACCATAAATGTGTTATGTTTGACATCTTTTTAAATCCAACCATTTTAACCCAGAAGCGCCCTGTAAAATGTCGCTTTATTAACAGTCCGTCCATAGCCACATTTTCTTCTGCTTTTCCTGTGCTGAATCAAGGTGGGCCATCTTCCACGCATATTAATGACATGCTTATCCATTTTAACAATATCTGCCGCTGCCCCTCTAAAGACCAAATCAGTTTCTAAAACTAATTAATCTCCCTGGTTAAATGATGACATCCGCTCTATGAAAAGAGAATGTAGACAAGCAGAGCGTAGGTGGAAAACCACACGACTGATTGTCCACTACAATTACATGAAAGACTTGATGGTTTTGCTAAATCAAAAAATTAAGGATGCACGATCTGCCTATTTTAATAATCTCATCTCCACAAACAAACACAGTCCTAGGTTTCTTTTTAAAACCATTGACCGCCTTGTAAATAACTCACCCTCTTGCATGTCCTCACCTTTGGTGTAGGATTGTGAAAAATTCCTATCCTTTTTTGTTGATAAAATTATCAAAATAAGAGCATCAATCGTGCCCCCCAGCTCCCATTCTGAACTATCTCACACCTGTCCCATCTTATTACATCAGCTCTCTCCCATCTCTCTCAGTGACTTGATTGATACTGTTTCTCACACTCATTTTTCCATGTGTCCCCTTGACATTGTGCCTCCCAGATTACTTAAAGAAGCCATCAGCATTATTGGACCATCTCTGCTCGTGTTTCTAAACCAGTCACTCTCATCAGGCTATGCTCCTGAATCTTTTAAAGTAACCTCTGTTCAACCCCTTCTAAAAAAAAACACACCTAGATCCTAGCATACCATCAAATTATAGACCTATCTCTAAGCTACCTTTTACAGCTAAGATTTTAGAAAAAGTAGTCTGCAAGCAACTTCTGGAACTGGTTGAAGAAAACAACGTATTGGATAAATTCCAATCAGTTTTCGCCAAAAACACAGGACTGAGACCACTCTCCTCAGGGTCACGAATGACATTCTCATGCAATTAGACCAGGGTGAAATTCCAATTTTAGTTCTTTTAGATTTGTCTGCCGCCTTTGACACCATCGATCACGCTATTTGAATTGACTGGCTTGAAAAATGGGTTGGGATATCTGGTGTAGCACTAAACTGGGTTTCCTCTTATTTGTCCAACTGGAAGTTTTTTGTTTCAGTTGATCACAAGGCATCCACCTGTGCTCCTCTGACTTGTGGGGTACCTCAGGGATCAATTCTTGGACCATTTTATTTTCATTATATATGCTCCACTTAGGCTACTTGATCCATCAATTTGTCTGTGTGTTATCATTGCTACGCTGATGATACACAGCTCTACTTATCCGTTAAGCCTGGTGACCTCTCAAATTTAACTACACTGCACAAGTGTCTGGCTGAGATTAGTAATTGGATGTCTCAAAACTTTATTCAATTAAATAATAGTAAAACTCAGATCAGGTCTCTACCAGTATCCTCCAACACTTTGGGTCATTGGCCACAAATAGAAAATCTTTTTCCAAAAACCGTTACTTTTGACTACCATACTCAGTTTCAGCCCGAGCCCGACGGGGCCCGAAAAAGCCCGTCGGGTAGGGCCGGGTTCGAGTCGACAATTTATGCTAGTTGGTCTGGTCGAGTAGGGTTCGGGCTGCGCAAAAGAGAAAAAAATGTCTCTGTGTTTTTTACAGTAGGCTAATTAGCATTTTTACATGTGGTGCTGATTGCTAATTTTGGAGTCAATCAATTGTCAAGACTTTCTCTACTTGTTAAAATGTAGCTATTTATTTTATTCATCCAACATCTCCCGTTTGCTGTAACTATACGGCGAATGTAGGCGTTCGAGTTGAAGTTGAAGTATCGTCTGCTGTGTGATCAATTATAATAGGATAGGGCAATAATAATGAAGCAAGAACATGCAAACTACACAACAATAAAATAGTTGAATCCCGTTCTAATGAAAAAACACTACTAAATTCGATTACAACATGGCAAACATTAAAACATTAGTACAAATCGAATTGCTTGCTTTCAGCAAAATTGGTTTGCTCTGCTGCTCTCAATTACTAAATTTGTTAAAAACTCAAAAACAATATGCTAAAAACAGCTAGTTTGTGGCGTTCCTGCTTGCTCGCTCCTTCTCTCCCTCTCTCTTGCTCTCTCTCACCCGTTGTGCTGTGATTTGAGCCACCGCCTACGTAAATTGCAGTTTCTTTTTTTTTTTTTTTGGGTTTGGTTGGTCTCGGGCTCAGTATTGTATGTGATGATCTCGGGCGAGCCGGGCTCGGGCTTCAACTCACTTGGGTCCGTTCGGTTCGGGTTTGAATTTTCAGGCCCGTTGAGAACTCTACCAGCTAAAATTTGATAAACATGTTAAGTCAGTTATTCAGTCCTGCTACTTTCACCTGAGGAACATTGCAAAAATACGCCCACTTTTATCTTTCCAGCAGTTGGAAATGGTCATCCATGCTTTTGTGTCCTCCCGCTTAGACTACTGTAATGCCCTTCATTCCTGCCTTAGTCAAGACGCTGTTTCCCGATTACAGTTAGTCCAAAACTCTGCAGCAAGATTACTCACTAAGACATCATATCACTCTCCTATCACCCCAGTTCTGGTGTCACTGGCTTCCGATCAAATTTAGGACTCAATTCAAGATCCTCTGCCTTATCTATAAGGCTTTAAATGGTCTTGCTCCAGAGTACATCAGGGAATTAATAAGGCCTTATACCCCTGCTAGGCCCCTCAGGTCCTCTGAGCAAGGCCTGCTAGTTGTACCTCGCTCAAAACTAAAATCGCGAGGGGATCGTGCATTTGCTGTACTGGGTCAGAGACTGTGGAACAGTCTCCCACTGGGAGTCAGGTCAGCAAACTCTCTTGAGTGTTTTAAATAACAGCTGAAGATCTTTTTTCTAAATGCTTCTGTGCTTGAGTTATAATGTACACTATTTTGAATTGTGATCTTTCTTTTGTTTTGTGTTCTTTCTTTGGTTGTGATTTTTCTTTTGTGAAGCAAAAGAACCTAGGTTTTTGAAAGGTGCTATATAAATAAAAGTTTACTTACTTACCACTACAGAGGTACTCAGATTGCTTCTTCTGGCATAGGATGCACTCCTCGAGATTGATCGGTTTAGGCTTAGGTGTAGCACAAGGTGCAGCGAGAGGTACCTCACCCTGAAAAGAAACAATTATACTACTATTAGACTGCTAGACAAAGCTAAGACTAAAGTTTGCTCTACCATCAAAATATTTTCCACCTCAAACAAAAGACCCCTCTTGGCTTCTAATCCACGGTAGAGGTGGAACCACAACTGTACTCTACTAGGTGTACTGTAACATGCACAAACTGCTAAAATGTGTCACCTTTAAGTGCATCCTCCCTTTACCGTGGCGCCTTTCTACTTTTCTAACACCCAGAAGCCACAGATATAAGAGGTAGGTAAATAAATGTAATTAAATCAATTAAAGCTTGTCTTACCATGTCTCTCGCTGTACGTCAGTGAGATATTATCTCTGTGACACTGGATGGATAAGTCGTTCTCTCACTCTCTCCGGATCATGTAGCACTGGTGCTATGAATGAATCATAGCCATTTTCTCGTAAAATATCAAATAAAAAATTTTACACTCTTCTATGACCCCCTAAACATGGCCATTCTGAACATTTTGAGCACCTCAGAAAATCTAGCTCCAATGGTTTAGAAGATACAGCTATGTCGGAAGTAGCACTTCTGATGAAAAAGGGCGTGGTCATTTTCGGGTTGTTCGTCCCGGATAGAGATTTTGGCACACATCCAAAGTTGTTCCTTGGGGTCATATTAGCCTATAACAGTTGAGTTATCGTCTCCTAAATTATGTGTGTACATGTCTAAGCCAGGTCCTCTACTAAATTATTTATTTTGGCCTACGTCACATTTTCACGCTGTAGTTGGCAAGTGCACACGTCTGAGTTGGTATCTGTATAATCCGTATCATTATCTGTATAATGAAATGCACAGTTTAGGAAAGAGAAGCCAAAATCTGTGCGATTGTAAGGTGCACTTATGGCAGAAAGTTACGAGAACATGTATACTATGCTATTGAGATGAAAAATATATGAGTAAATTGAACTGAAACAACATTTGGACATCATTTGCATCATTTATTTATTTATAATTGTTGCATTATTAAAAATCGTTTATTCATAGCCTATCCATGTTTTCAGTTGAATTATATAAATGGAATGAATTACACAACTGAATGATTCCTCAGTTTTAAAACTAATAATAATAATAATGCCCGGCATTTATATAGCTCCTTTCTCACACTCAAAGCATTTTGCAATGATGAGGGGGAAACTCGCCTTAACCACCACCAATGTGTAGCATCCACCTGGGTGATGCACCGGCAGCCATTTTGCACCAGAATGTTCACCACACATCAGCTCAGGTGGACAGGAAGCTAATTAAACTGGGGGACGATTAGGTGGCAGCTTGAAAGATCTGGGTTGGGAGTTTAGCCAGGACACCGGGGAAACCCCTACTCTTTGTGATAAGTGCCATAGGATCTTTAATGACCACATGTTAGGATCCTGTAATTTGTCTGTCTGTTTATTCTTTATTATTATTTTTCCTGATTTCTTTTCCCTCGCGATTGTCAGTCCGCGTTCCATGTTTTCTGAGATTCCACTCCCTGTCTTTGTCATTGCACTATTCGGGTGATTTTGGGAACATTTGGGTTTCCTCTGTATTTCGTATCTCGTTTTCTTCCTTCTGGCTTTATTTATATTTGTATATAATACTAATGTACTAATCATACTAACTGTTAGATTAGATTTAATACTAACGTGCTAACAAACTAACATGTATATAATACTAACCAACTAACCTACTAACATTAGGGTTTTAGAGTTCGCTACTAACATTACTAATTACTAATTCATCTTGAGTTTCTTCCTTGAGTTATCCTATCCCTGTATCTATCTGATTTCGCATTCTCTGCACGTGTGTCCACTTTCGCGTTCCTCCCCTCCGAGCTGTGCACTTGTCTACCTGCTAACTCCAGGCCGTTTGTTATCATTGTGTCTGTGTATTCCGGTCCGTGTCTTACGTTTCCCCCCGTTATTGTATTATTGGTCCTTGTTAACCCTCATTTTTCTCACCTGTGTACTCTCCCATTTCCCCTCCTCTTCACACCTGATTCCTTTTGTGTAATCTTCTCCCTGTGTATTTAAACCTTGTTATTTCAATCTGTCTTTGCAAGTTCCTTATGAAATTTTGTGCTACTGTGTTTCTTTCTGTTTTCTCCGAGTATTTTCCAGAGTTATTTGTTTCCGAGTTTTTTATAATCCCTCGTCCTTTACCCGTGGTTGTTTTATTTCTGTTATTCTGTTTGTTTTCTTTTTTGTTCCTCTCCTGCCTCCCCGGTTTTGACCCCTGCCTGTGTTCTCGTGACCCGATTTTTGGATACTGTTTTTGTGCCTTTGTTGTGCCTTCCCGGTTTTGACCCCTGCCTGTTCTGTGACCCTGTTTTTGGATTCTGTCTTTGTACCGTTGCCCTGCCTTCCCGGTTTTTTGACCCGGCCTGTATTACCACAGATTTCTGCCTTGCCCTTATTAAACTTCTGTTTTTTTGTACTCCTGCCTGCGTTTGGGTCCTTCCCCCACCAACACCTAACAGAAGGAACTTGCCAGCTAGGACCCAGCAGGTGGTCGCCAGTCATGGCGACTCAGGATTTTTTTTTTATAGACCCCTTGGACAACACCTCCTATGAGCAATACCTCATGGGTATCTGGGGGCAGAATCCTGAGTTCGCCCGTCGGCATGCCGACCACCACCCATCACCCCGGACCCTTTATCAGCCCACTTCTCACTCCGTTGGGCTCGGAGTCTTAACCCTCCAGCCAGCCAGCCCTGAGCCCACTACCCCTTCAACCACCCAACCACAACCGTCACCGTTCGAAGGGACCCGCCTGGTCCTGTGTCTGGGTAACCATGGGCCCAGGAGAAAATTAGGTGGTCCTGGTTCCCGGCTCCGTCGACGGGTAGCTGAGTCCATTTTCCACCCGTCCGTGTTTGCCAACGTCCCGCCACTTTCCAGCCCTCCTGTCCCGCCACTTTCCAGCCCTCCTGTCCCGCCACTTTCCAGCCCTCCTGTCCCGCCATGTTCCAGCCCTCCTGTCCCGCCACATTCCAGCCCTCCTGTCCCGCCACGTTCCAGCCCTCCTGTCCCGCCCCGCTCCAGCCCTCCTGTCCCGTCCCACTCCAGCTCTCCTGTCCCGTCCCGCTCCAGCCCTCCTGTCCCGTCCCGCTCCAGCCCTCCTGTCCCTATATATGTTATTGTCCTTGATAATGAAGGTTAAAATCAGGCAGAAAGAAAAACTGCAGTAGCCCAATTGCTTTTCTTAGGTTATTTGTCATAATTACAGTGCGGCCAGTCGCTTGTGTTGATGAATGAGAATTAAGGAATTTTGAATTAGTTTGTTCTGCCAACATCCCTTACATGATTATAAAACCATAAAAGGCATTTTTTAAACTTAAGAACTTGTGCCTCAGAATAGTTTTTCTTTATTACAAGTAAAACAACTGCTTATTACATGTGCATGGTCTTGTTCTTTTAACTCTATGGGCTTTGGCCCCCTAGTGGTGGGACGTATCCGTCCCAATTTTTTATAGTGTTCATATTTCTCAGAAATTCTAAATTAAAACGTTAATAAAACACGGAACTTTCGAGGCAAAATTGCTAAAAACAGTCACAGCCTGCGAACACATTCGTTTATATGCTTATCAGCTTTCAGGTTACACTACAGGGCCATAAAGCAGCAGGGTGCTAATAGCCCAACCCACTGTTTACAGCCTTCACCTCGCCGCAGTCACAGGCAATAAAATGCAATCACAAAAACTCTTGGTACAGTTTCTACACGCTAAAAAATCAAGATCTGATTTAGGAACAATTGTATGTTACTGAAAAGTTGTATAAATGAACATGTGTTTTTTCCCTGTGCTCACTTCACTATGCATACAAACGATGTTCTTCCGGTTTTGTTTCAATATATTTTATTTTCTACAAGATCTCTTGATAAACATGTTTAATCAACCAAATTTGATACCCGGTTATGCAGTTATAACTGTTTTCTGAAGAATCTTGAACGTTTTTCCATTTATCAATTCTCCAGCAAAATCTCCATTTCCATGGTGCGTACCCATCAGAGGTCGCGCTAGGATTTTAAACTGCCGGCCAGAATGTCCGGAATGATTACAGTTTGTCGGACATGTGATAAAAAAAACAGCCATATCTATTTTCATTGCATGTACGACAGGCAGGTGCATTTAATGATGTAGCCTAACAACATATGTTACAGCATAGTATTATATTTTGGACTGAAAACTATTTGAAAATAAAGGAATAATATAAAAATTTAATATAACAGCTTTGCCTTGCACAAGCGGATGAATTACATTAAAATCGCGCATTTTGTTTTCTCAACAACAGAAGCTGTCTTGATTTTGCATCATTAGTTTATTAGAACACATTTTTCTTCAGAATAGCAAGCAATAACCTCATTTTGAATAACGATTTTAACATTTCTTTACTCCAAGGCAAATTGCAGAGTTGCGGAAGATGCTATAAGGAAAAGAGCCAGCACCAACATGTGACAATTGGGATCCGACCTAACGTTAACGAACAACGCTTTCGGGAAAGTCAGACCAGAACAGTGTAGGCTATTGATTTAACAAGGAAAAAAAATGCTGATTATATCAAGCATATAGCCTATTAAGTTCAAGTAGCCTAAGCCTACTGACAGTTAAAAACGGCCTTTTCATAACTGGCAAAAAAAAAGAAGAGCAATCCATATAGGCTCCTTTAATTTGCGACGATGCTTCATTTCATGGAAGTGAGCAGCTGCTGATTTGAAATCGAATGCCTCGTAAGTTTTAGTGCAGCTTGAGATACGCATGAGTCGCGTAACCTTCTCCTCCTGCAGGCGGCTTCTGAGTGCGGTTTTGATCCGGTTTTGGAGCGAGAATCCCCACTCTGCTGGCACACTTGCCACCTTCGCCCAGTCAGGATAAATGTCGAGAAATTCTCGGATCAAAACTTCACAGGCTGTTTGAAATCTTAATCCTCCGTAGCCCCGGAGAGCTGTCATCATTGGAATAGCGTCGCGTTTTACGTCTCTGAGAGTAGCGGTGTCTGATTTGATAATAGGCCTAATGATAAATTGCCGTGGTTTTGAGACTAAATATGTTAAATTACTATATTGCAAAGTAAAACTTTTTTTTTTGTTTTTTTACCGGCCTGAATGTCCGGAGGGAATTACATTTTCCGCCCTTTGTCATAAAAAAACGGTCAAAACCGGCAAATGCCAGCCTAACGCGACCCCTGGTACCCATCGCATTTGCGTTTGTACTACCGTTGCGTAAAAACGTTACTAGACTGCTTCAGGGATGATGTAACGTAAACCATGTAGATTATCTTCTATGGGGTTTCCTGCCCTTTAAAACAAAGTAAAATATGTCATATTCTAGCGAATGGGAACGGCGCTGTATCCATGCGTAACGACAGCCCATAGGGCAATCGTGCTGTGCGCACTCGGCTGTAGACAGGATCAGATTACGCCTGTGGCCATTTTCACTGAGTTTATCCTGGAAGGGATGGACTGGATTGCTGTACAATACGTTTTTAGCCTATCCAGATGATATTTAGCCATGTGTAGCGCTTTTGTACGTCATAGGCCAGTTTTTCTCTTTACGCATACGTGGTTTGCTGTATGGTGTAATTGCGCTGGTCATATGTCTTTGCTGCTTCAATGATTACGATTATTTTATACATTTATACGCGAACGTGGCAAGCAACGGTGGAAAGAAGAGCGCTTATTTCACGGTTGCTTAGGTTTTGGAGGTGCTCCACTGCAGTGTCCCGGAGGTGAAGAAGTCTGTATTCAGGCATAGCAATGACTCTGTGGCATGGACCCGTGCCTGGACATGTAAGTGTTTTTAAAAATATATAATACAAATTATTAATATGATTATTATTATTATTGTTATTATCATCATCATCATCATCATAATCATCAAAAGTATGGAGCGCTATTATCTAGAGTATTTTTAGTTTGGTGATAAATGGATTCTCGCAGAAGTTCGCTAGTTAGCTTCTATGTTGTCACAGGCTGGAAAAGAGCTCCTGCTAAGGGGGTTTGTTTTGTAGCATTCATTCGCAGTTTTTATTGTGTTGCAACCAACACAAGGGCTAGTTGAATTCACGCATGAAACTACATCTATTCTCAGTACTTTATTTCACGGTTCAGTCAAGACGTTAATATTGTAATTTAGTTTGTGCAAGCTGACAAACTAATTCATAAATCCTAGTTAGCTACGATTGCTAATTATGTTGGAGCTAATATCAGACGTACTGTGGATGTAAGATTTTTTTATGTATATACGTGTGTGTGTGTGTGTGTATATATATATATATATATATGTGTGTGTGTGCGTGCGTGCGTGCGTGTGTGTGTGTATATATATATATATATATTTATTTTTTCACTTAATTGTAATACTTGCTATATGTCCTTTTGAGATAATTAGTGTTCTCATTTTTTAGTGATTCTACTTAGTAATGTACTTGAATCTGTCTTTTTCAGGGATATTGTTTTATATCTGGAGAGGTTTGGAAAGCTTTTGGGACACCTGGGCCCCGTTTTGGGAAAAATACCAATGCATAAGCAAAGCCTGTAGATATCTTTACCATATTGTATACACAAGTGGACAACATATTAGTGCACTAGTACAAGCAATTCTGGCTTGCTCCAGTACTTTGAAGTTGAGATATTCAGTGATAAACTATAAAAACACAAGGCGTTTTGTACTTTTTTTGTATTCTTATTCTTATATTTTGTATAAATTGTATGTGACCACTTTGACATACATTTATTCTGTTCCAAATTTCTGAATGGTACAAGCCTCTTCTTTCATTCAAACTTTCAACCATAGATGTGCAGTGAATAGTTTTTGAGATATTGGCACTTAATTGACACTAGTAAAAACTAGATGAAAATTGGGCCAAATGGGCCAAAGTAAATAGGGTTAAATGTCTTTTAAATAATATAATTCAAAATCCTGATTGGTTCAGGATACACTTTAGCTTATGTGAGGCTAATTGGATAGCCTGCAAGCCATGTGTTGAGTTATAAGTTAACGTTACTCTAAATACACACAATGGATACAATCAAACATGTAATTACATTGACAAATATAGCTGCAAGCAGTGATGTCCGGGGACCGTGCAGCATTAGCGACATTTGTCAAACGCAGAAACCGCAAAATGGTAGACAACTCTAGACAGGGTTGACCCAAAATACAAATATTTGTTTCTACTCAGGGCTTTTGCCATTGCTGATGGTATCTTAACCCGATCCAGTTAGGGCTTGCGTATTAAGTCTTTGAAGTACAAGTGAAACAGTGAACAGTTAATACTGTTAAATTGCTTAACTTTTGCAATAAAAAGGTGTTTCTTAATGTGAAAACAACATTGAAAGAAGCATAGCATTTGCACAATAGTTTTGCACATTAACCTAGCCATTGGTACCAAGGCGGAATTGAACCGCTGACCACAGACATGGAAAGCCAATACTGTATCCACTAGGCCAAAGCAGGTTAACAGAAATGAGGAGGCCAAATAAAACTTGTGTGTTGCGGTATCAGATTGTTTTGGCTTGCTGACTTCATAATTCAAACAGATAACAGGTAATATTGTGAAATTTCCTAGCCTTTGCAATAAAAAGAACATTCTTACAATGTCGTGCACATTGTGTGCCTCAAAAAAAACTCGGGAACAGGTGGGGATCGAACCACCAACCTACTACACGGCAGTCAAATGCCTTAACCACTAAGCTACAGGAACTTTCACAGTTGCTATAGTAGGTAGACGGCCTGTTAAGCAGAGATAGTGTACTTGGTGGATGGCATACCTGCCATCCCAACATTTGTATTTCTTTAGTGCCACCACGCAGATTGATTGAGTTTAAACTGCAGGGCTCAAGTCTTGATTTAACTCTCAATCAACCCACCAAGTTTCAGAACTTTATATCAAACGGTTTTAGAAGTACTAGCATTTGTGCGATAAGCCACGCCCAATGCAAAATCCATTGGCTTCTCATTCGGCCAAGTTTTGACATACACCTTTGTAAAGTAATGGGTGTATGTAGGGAAGCGATTTGAGTGCCTTGAACAGGTTTGGTGCAAATTGGTCTAATTCTGTAGGAGGAATAGCATTTTAAGTGTTTTACAAAAAATGCTAATTAGCGGAAAATCGAAGATGGCAGACTTCATGGTTTCTTGAGGCAAATTTGTTGGGCAGGAGTAGCGGGATGTATACACCAAATTTTGTGACTGAAGATCAAACGGGGCGTCGGCAGTGGGCGTGTCAATGATTTTTAGTGAATTTTTAAATATTTTCTTATATTTGGATCTCTATAGCGCCACCACGTGGCTCGATTGGGTTGAAACTGGAGAGGTCAGGTCCAGATTCTACTCTTAAAAGACCATCCAAGTTTCATAATTTTCTGTGAAATGGTTTTGGAATTATTAGCATTTTTGTGATAAGCCACGCCCACTGGATATTTATTGGTTCGTCATTCGGCCATCTTTTAAAATATCAAAATTGTGTTCATAACTTTTATGAGGCATGGTGTAAGGAGTGTGTTTAACAGGTTTCATGTAAATTGGTCAAATTTTGTAGGAGGAGTAGTATTTTAAGTGTTTTACAAGTAATGCTAATTAGCGGAAAATCCAATAGGGCTAACTTCATGGTTCCTGGGGGCAAATTTGTTCAGTATGAGCAGACGGACCTCTATTCCACATTTTCTGACTCTAGATAAAACGGGGCGTATGCAGTGGGCGTGTCAATTATTTTTTTGTGAATTTTTAAATTTTTTAAATATTTGTATCTATATAGCGCCACCACGTGGCTCGATTGGGTTGAAACTATAGTGGTCCATTCCTCATATTACTCGTAATACATCTTCCAGGTTTCATAACTTTCTGTCAAATGATTTTGGAATTATCAGCATTTTTGTGATAAGTCACGCCCATTGAAAATTCATTGGCTCGTCATTCGGCCATATTTTAAAATATCAAAATTCTGAATATAAATTTTATGAAGCATGGTCTAAGGAGTTTGTGTACCTCGTTTCATGTAAATTGGCCAAATTTTGTAGGAGGAGTAGCATTTTAAGTGTTTTACAAAAAATGCTAATTAGCGGAAAATCAAATATGGCTGACTTCATGGATCCTTGAGGTAAATTTGTTCAGCATGAGCAGAGGGACATGTACACCACATTTTGTGACTCTAGGTCAAACGGGGCGTCGGCAGTGGGCGTGTCAATGTCACAATATTTACACGTGCACTACAGCGCCACCAACTGGCCTATCGCTACGAAATTCGGTGTGAGCTTGTATGATGACAACATCTAACTACGTGCCGAGTTTCATGCTAATGAGTCTAGCGGTTAAGGAAAAACTCAAAGAAGTAATAAATGAGTACATTTAAGCCAAAATGTCAGCAAATTCAAGATGGCGCCCACAAAATTAGTAAACATCTATGATCCAAATCCGGCTCTTTGTCACTGTAGCAAGTTATACATCTCTGCAAAGGAACTGTGATTTTTAGTGAATTTTTTTATTTTTGGAACTCTATAGCGCCACCACATGGATAGATTGGGATAAAACTGTAGATATCTAGTCCTAATGGTACTCTTAACAGACCTACTAAGTTTCATAGCTTTCTGACAAATCGTTTTGGAAATATTAGCATTTCTGTGATAAGCCACGCCCAGTGAAATTTCATTTGCTCATCATTCGGCCATCTTTGAAAATATCAAAATTCTGAATATAATTTTTATGAGACATGGTCTAACGAGTGTGTATACCAAGTTACATCTCAATTGGTCAAATTTTCTAGGAGGAGTAGCATTTTAAGCGTTTTACAAAAAATGCTAATTAGCAAAAAATCCAATATGGCGGACTTTATGGGTCCTTGAGGCAAATTTGTTCAGAATGAGCAAATGGACATGTCTACCAAATTTTGTGACTCTAGGTGAAACGGGGCGTCGGCAGTGGGCGTGTCAATGTCAAAATTTTGTCACGTGCACTACAGCGCCACCAGGTGTTCAATCTGCGTCATAATATAGAGGATTCAAGAGTTTGGGGATCCCAACAAGCCTGCCAAGTCTGGTGATTCTAGGACAAACCAGCTCACGGGAATTTTAGGTGAAAGGGGAGAAGAAAAAAAAAAAGAATCAGAACAAAAACAATAGGGTACCGGCAGCTTCGCTGCACGGTCCCCTAATAAACATAAAACAAAAGTTTTCCTAAACTACTTGTTTTACTGTACTGGAGTACACAGGCTGGTTCCGTGGCTTTGATGCATCCAGAACGTTCTGTCCGTTTGGCAGCGTCTCTGGATTGGACCGTCTTTTTCGGAGGTTTCCTTGGGTGAGTGTTGCCTTTGAAGCTTTGCTGTTCCCTTGTCCTTTTTGGAAAGTCTCTTGAACTCTTTGCGATTTGTGGTGTGTAATAACGCAGGCTATCACTTTACGACTATGTTGTATAACAGTAGCTGGATGCAGTTTCAGTGGCTTTCCAGAACACGCAGAGAGGGGTTTCTCTGCGTGTTCCCTTGCCAATGTCTGCCTAGTTGTTTCTTCCCTAGTGCGTGCATGGAACTAAACCAAAGCGTAAGAAGAATGGAGCAGGAAGTATGTTCTAAATTTTATAAAATGAGAATTCAGTCCTGATTGGTTTTAAGTTTTAAGTCAAGTACTTTATATTAAAAGTAAAAAAATACTGATACTCCAGTTCAGGGAAAGGGTTGCTTTTGACAGTGATGAAATTACGTGTCACACAAATCCTTTTGAATTTGAAGTCCAGTATTTTTCTGATCAGGTGTCTGAAAAATGGGCTCTATTATTAAATTTGCCTCAAGGACCCATGAAGTCCGCCATCTTCGATTTTAGAATTAGCATTTTTTGTAAAACACTTAAAATGCTACTCCTCCTACAAAATTATACCAATTTACAGGAAACCTGGTATACACACTCCGTAGAGCATGCTTCATAAAAGTTATATACAGAATTTTGATATATTAAAAGATGGCCGAATGACGAGCCAATGACTTTTCAATGCTTATCACAAAAATGCTAGTAATTCTAAAATCGTTTGATATAAACTTCTGAAACTTGGTGGGTTGATTGAGAATTAGATCAAGACCTGAGCCCTGCAGTTTTAACCCAATCAATCCATGTGGTGGCGCTATAGAAATACAAATGTTGGGATGGCAGGTATGCCATCCGCCAAGTACACTATCTATGCTTAACTGGCTATCTACCTATCATACCAGCTGTGAAAGTTCCTGTAGCTTAGTGGTTAAGGCATTGGACTACCGTGTAGTAGGTTGGTGGTTCGATTACCTGTTAACTGTTTGAATTATTAAGTCAGTATGCCAACACAATCTGATACCGCAACACAAGTCTTATTTGGCCTCCACATTTCTGTTAACCTGCTTAGGCCTAGTGGATAGACTTTCCATGTGTGTGGTCAGTGGTTTGATTCCCGCTTGGTACCAATGGCTAAGTTAATGTTTGGCAAAATTATTGTGCAAATGCTATGCTTCTTTTAATGTTCTTTTCACAGTAATGAACGCATTTTTATTGCAAAAGTTAAGAAATTTCACAATGTTAACTGTTCACTGTTTCACTTGTACTTAAAAGACTTGTAATATGCAAGCCCTTACTGAATCGGGTTAAGATACCATCAACAATGGCAAAAGCCCTGATTAGAAACAAATATTTGTATTGTGGGTCAACCCTGTCTAGAGTTGTTTACCATTTTGCAGCCTCTGGGCATAACAGACACACATGAGGCAGGAAAAAGGCATGGCAGGAACAGGACGGGTCAGGAGCATTGGGGAGACTCGCAGTCAGGAACATGAATGGGCGCAGTGGCCCAGGGGACATGAAGGCGCAGAGGCCCAGGGGACATGAAATGCGCGGAGGCCCAGGGGACATGAAGGCGCGGAGGCCCAGGGAACAGACGCTCAAACCTGAGGAACAGGCACTCAGCCTAGGGGTAGGAACAGGTGCGGGGAACCGCGGCTGGTGCGGGAAGTGCGTGGTCAGGGCCAGGCGCTCAGCCTGGGGTTCAGGCGCTCAGCCTGGGGGTGTAGGCACTCAGCCTGGGGTGCAGGTGCTCAGCCTGGGGGTCAGGAATTCAGCCTGGGGAGTAGGCGCTCAGCCTGCAGGGGTGATGAGGGAGCCTGGGAGGAACGCGGGAGCCTCGAGGGATGAATGGGTCTTGGAGGTACGAGGAGAGGAATGAGAGGACAAAAACCACAAAACATGACACAACAAGAACACACACGAAAACACAAGGTAGGCGACAAAAACACAAGGTAGGCGACAAAAACACAAGTGGGACACAAGCGGGAAACACAAGCAGGAACACAAGACGGTCTGGCCCCGAACAAAGAAACAGGGCAGTCTAAATACAAAACTTAACAAGGATAGAACGAGCAACAGGTGGGGGAAGACTAACGAGGAAACGAGGGAAACACACTGCAGGTGTGGGGAGTGCAAGACACAAGTGGAGGGAGAGAGGGAAAACACGGGGTGGACTGTGACACGAAAGGAAGACCAGGGACGGAACACAGGGACCTCACACTTTTTCCACAAAAATAGCACAAATCCATGCACACCTCAGATGGCTGCTGAGCTTTCTGACAGCATCTTACAGATGATCATCATGGACAGAGACCCTTTTCTATTGTGGAGGGTCAAGGCTTCCATGAGATGATCAACACATTTCACCCAGGTTATACCCTTCCCTCCAGGCACCACTTTACGGATTTGATGGAGAAGAAATATGAGGCTACTCATAGAGAGTGAAAAGCCGAACTCAAAAAAGTTAAATCTAAAATCACGCTCACCACAGATGCTAGGACAAGTATTGCCACTGAGGCATACTTAGGAGTCACCTGCCACTTTATTAATCAGGATTGGGAGCTGACTTCACACAGTATGACCACGATGCCGCTTCAGGAACACCACACAGCGGCCTGGGTGGAAAAGTAGCAGAGAGGTTTGGTTTCTCTCTCAGCGTTGTACTGGCGGTTGTTCATGATAATGCTGCCAATGTTATTGCAGCTCTCAGGATCCTGGAAGAGAAGCATGGGGTTGCTTCACATTGATGTGCTGGGCATACAATTAGTAGCTATCTGCAGGAGACCAAACACAGCCTGTCCAAGTTGCCATGAGCGAATGATCAAGAGAAGGTCAAGCTTATTTGGAAGATGACCTCTTGCTCAGTCCATGCTTTCATCGAAGCACAGCCCTTCTCTGTCCGAGACAGCTACCGCCAATTGCACAGAGCGCTATCAGAAGAATATGCACTTTTTGCTGATGAGACATCAGCCACCATTTCGGCTATACAGATAAAACATAGCCATTCTGAGCACCCACAAGGTTTTTATAATAGATTGAGGCATGCCTTCTTCCAAGGGAGAAACGGGCCTGGCTGCGAGGAAGATCGCACTTTCAAATCCCTGTTCCTGCACAATCTGCACCCATCCATTCGTGCTCATGTTAATCTCTTGACCTGCCAAGAACCTGACTCCAGACTATCAATGCACAGCATTCATAAGTTGGCACAAATGGCTTGGTAGGCTATTGTTCGCTCAAGTGATAAGAATGAGAAAAGGGAAGACTCTAGGGTTCTTGAACTGACTAAATCCAGTATCCCACTTGAGCTTGAGGGTTCAGAAGCCCTGAGATCCCTCACTCAAAACCTCCCCTCGAGCCAGAACACCACTACCAACAGGTGGAGACAACGACAGCAGTCCAAAGGGGGTGGAGGGTCACAAGAGGGTAAGAGATGTGAGTCACAACAGGGCCCTATGTTTAGAAGCCAAGACAGCATGCAAGAGCTTAAGGCTGAGTTAGATTCCAGTAAGGACTCCTTAGCTAGCATCACTCAAGGCATGGCCGCCCTCACGAAGCCCTCGAAGGAGGAAAATCATGGTCCGCCTACCACATGACTAGACCAGGATTCTTCTCCACCACTAAGGGTTTACCTCATGGGGTGGGAAAGAGGACCTGCAGGCGAACCAACAGCTTCGCCAGCCCCCTACCATCTTGTCAATAGCCACTCCGCTTTTGCAGTTCCTTGTGGACTTAGTCCAAATTGGAAACACTAACCGTATTTACACCACAGTTCTGATTGAAGACAGCGTAAGCCTTCTTGCATTGTTGGACACTCAATCAGAGGCCATCCCCATGTGCCCTGGTACTTTCTCAGAAATTACCCAGGCAAGGCTGGCAGCTGGTAAACGTCTTAGTGTGGAATATTGTAATCTAAACAATACAAGTTACACCCAAGACAAGGCACGGTCTTAACAGTGAACATGCATTCAGCAATAATTAACCCCTTTGCGCGGATGGCAAATTTGGTCAATTCTCACCTATTTAGGAGGTACTCTGTTGAAGACTTTATAACTCCAGGGGCCACATGTATAAAACTCTGAGTAAAAGAATGCGTAAAAGAACGCTCAGGGTTAAAGTTGGAAATCTGCTTAAAAAAAGCTTTGCATTTTCTACCTCTGCCTTTTTGTCACGGTGTCGCCATATAACACAGACTCCAAACATTGTGTACGTAAGGTGTCCATCGTGTGCAGAGGTACGCAAATTCTCACAGCATGTGTTATATTATACATCTGAATTTCTGTGTGGAAACTCGCTTATGCTGCTTTCTGAGGACATTTTTCTCCTCAGCACTGTTTATACATGTGGCCCCAGGTGTGAGCATCACAGAAACTTGGTAAATGGCTTAAATGAAACAAGACAGGTGTGCCATTTACAATACAAATTAGATTAGTTTATTTTCATAATTTAAGTCAAAATAAAGTTCCACAAATGCAAAGAAACTTTGGAAAAATGCAGTGCTTTTCTTTAGTTTGCAACAAAATACTGAGAGCTACATAAACAGGTAAATCTAAACATTTCCTGGATCATAAACTCCATGTCCACAAGTGTGCAAAATCTGAGTATATGCAGATCTATCATGCACAATATAGGCAGTGTACCCTGCTGTCCATTAGTGTCTCCAAATCCATCTAAATGGCTAAATTGTGCACTGCTCTAAAGAAAAAAAAATCCATCCATCTTCAACCGCTTATCCAAAGTCGGGTCGCGGAGGTAGCAGTTCCAGCAGGGGGCCCCAAACTTCCCTTTCCCTGGCCACATTGACCAGCTCTGACTGGGGGATCCCAAGGCGTTCCCAGGCCAGCGTGGATATATAGTCCCTCCACCTGGTCCTTGGTCTGCCCCGTGGCCTCCTCCCAGCTGGACGTGCCTGGAACACCTCCCTAGGGAGGCGACCAGGTGGCATCCTTACAAGATGCCCGAACCACCTCAACTGGCTCCTTTCTATGCAAAGGAGCAGCGGCTCTACTCCGAGTCCCTCACGGATGACTGAGCTTCTCACCTTATCCCTAAGGGAGATGCCAGCCACACTCCGGAGAAAACCCATTTCGGCCGCTTGTATCCGCGATCTCGTTCTTTCGGTCATGACCCACCCTTCATGACCATAGGTGAGAGTAGGAACGAAGATTGACCGGTAGATCGAGAGCTTTGCCTTCTGGCTCAGCTCTCTCTTCATCACAACGGTGCGGTAAAGCAAGCGCCATACCGCTCCCGCTGCTCCGATTCTCCGGCCCATTTCACGCTCCATCGTCCCCTCACTCGAGAACAAAACCCCAAGATACTTGAACTCCTTCACTTGGAGTAAAGACTCATTCCCTACTCGGAGTAGACAAACCATCAGTTTCCTGCTGAGAACCATGGCCTCAGATTTAGAGGTGCTGATCCTCATCCCAGCCGCTTCACACTCAGCTGCGAACTGATCCAGTGAGTGCTGAAGGTCGCAGACCGATGGTGCCATCAGGACCACATCATCTGAAAAAAGCAGCGATGCAATCCTCAACCCCCACTGGGAACGAGTCCAACTTACTGCCGATAACTCGGACACAGCTCTCGCTTTGGGCGTACAGAGATTGGATGGCCCTGAGTAGTGACCCCCTCACCCCGTACTCCCGCAGCACCTCCCACAATATCTCCCAGGGAAGCCTTCTCCAAATCCACAAAGCACATGTAGACCGGATAGGTCCTTGCGAGAGTAAAAAGCTGGTCCGTTGTTCCACGACCAGGACGGAATCCGCATTGTTCCTCTTCAATCTGAGGTTCGACTATCGGCCGGACCTTCCTTTCCAGTACCTTAGAGTATACTTTCCTGGGGAGGCTGAGTAATGTGATGCCTCTGTAGTTGGCACACACCCTCTGGTCCCCCTTTTTGAACAGGGGAACCACCACCCCGGTCTGCCACTCCCTAGGCACTGCCCCCGACTTCCACGCAATGTTGATGAGACGTGTCATCCATGACAGCCCCTCAACACCCAGAGCCTTCAGCATTTCTGGGCGGATCTCATCAACCCCGGGGCTTTGCCACTGTGGAGTTGTTTGATTACCACAGTGACTTCCTCAGGGGGGGTGATGTTGATCCCCCATCATCCTCCATCTCTGCCTCTACTATAGAGGGTGGGTTAGTTGGGTTCAGGAGTTCCTCAAAGTGTTCCTTCCACCGCCCTATCACCTTATCAGTTGAGGTCAACAGTGTCCCATCCTTACTATAAACAGCTTAGATGGTTCCCCGTTTCCCCCTCCTGAGGTGTCGGACGGTTTTCCTCAAGGTGCCGACCGAAAGTCCTTCTCCATGGATTCTCCACTCCTCCACACTCGCTGCTTTGCCTCTGCCATGGCTGAGGCTGCTGTCCTTCGAGCCTGTCGGTACCTTGCAACTGCCTCCGGAGTCCCCCAGGATAACATATCCCGGAAGGCCTCCTTCTTCACTCGGACGGCTTCCCTGACCACCGGTGTCCACCAGGATGTTCGAGGGTTACCGCCCCTTGAGGCACCTAAGACCTTGAGACCACTGCTCCCAGCCGCAGCTTCAGCAATGGAAGCTTTGAACATCGTCCACTCTGGTTCATTGTCCCCAGCCTCCACAGGGATGCCAGAAAAGCTCTGCCAGAGGTGTGAGTTGAAAGTCTCCCGGACCTGGGCCTCCTCCAGAAGTTCCCAGTTCACCCACACTACACGTTTGGGCTTACCACGTCTGTCCAGAGGCTTCCCCGGCCACCCGACCAAACTCACCACCAGATGGTGACCAGTAGACAGCTCTGCCCCTCTCTTCACCCGAGTGTCCCATACATACGGCCTCAGATCCGATGATACGATAACAAAATCGATCATCGACCTTCTGCCTAGGGTGCTCTGGTACCATGTACACTTATGAGCAACCTTATGTTCGAACATGGTGTTTGTTATGGCTAATCCATGGCTAGCACAGAAGTCCAATAACAAACCACCGCTCGGGTTCAGATCAGCCCCTCCAAGTGTCTCCATCGCTGCCCACGTGCGCGATGAAGTCTCCCAGCAGGACTACGGAGTCCCCTACAGGAGCCCCATGCAGGACTCCATTCAGGGTCTCCAAGAAGGCCGAATACTCTGAACTGCTGTTCGGTGCATAAGCACAGACAACAGTCAGAGTTTTCCCCCCCATAACCCTTAGGCGTAGGGAGGCGACCCTCTCGCCCACCGGGGTGAACTCCAACATAGCAGCACTCAGCCGGGGACTTGTGAGTATCCCCACACCCGCCCGGCGCCTCACACCTTGGGCAACTCTGGAGAAGAATAGAGTCCAACCCCTATCCAGGAGTAAGGTTCCAGAGCCAGGGCTGTGCGTAGAGGTAAGCCCCACCAGATCCAACTGGTAACGCTCCACCTCCCGCACAAGCTCCGGCTCCTTCCCCCCAAGAGTGGTGACGTTCCACATTCCCAAAGCCAGCCTCTGCCGCCCGGGTCTGGTCCGTCGAGACCCTCTACCTTCACTGCCACCTGTCTGATATATTTAACTACAAATCAAATGTTTTGGCTCATAAAACTCACTTTTGCATCATTTTCAAGTGGGAATTACTATCTTTTCATCAGTATAGGGGGGTAGATATCTATGGGTGCAAAACCCTATTCAAAATGTCATAAAATGAATATAATGTGTTTTGTCCATTATAAAGCATATACATTTGCCCCTTCTGATGGTTTAAGATAAAAACATTGATATCACAGTGTTACTTAGACCTAAATATGTAGCCTAATCATTCACTCTTGTACCTCAATAAAACATCAAACTGTACTCTACAGTATACTTTTGCCCCGGGATTGCATTTTTCTGTAGTTTTTAAAAAATCTTTAATGTTCCCATTCATAATGACTCCAAGGAAAATTTTACATTAATCTACCACATATCAGTGCACAGTAAATTGGAATGAACATCTTCAATGAAAATCGGTAGCCTACATCAAACATAAAATTGCATAACCGATTGCACTACAGTATGTGAAATTCTCTTAAAATGCGAAAATAATTAGCCTATCAATCATATTGGACAAGCCAGTGCTCGAGTGGAAAAACATACATATGTAGCCAGCGAGACCAATTGCATTTTAGAAGCAGTACTACTTACATATCGGGAAGGGAAATCTCCAGTCGAGAAATGTGTTTTCTGTAGAGCTTGCGTAATAGTAGACCGTTAAAACTAAAACTGCCATTACGCTGGGCTGTAATTAATTGTTCAAAGCACCCAAAATACATTGCATATACCTAAGACATTGCTAAGGTTATAATGTACTCTACTGGATAAAAGAGCCGACAGTTAAACCAGAATGAATTGCAATGAATGAGACAGACTTGCAGGGCATGGGGGGCATTACGAGTCGATGTTTCAGATAATGTAATAGCGGTATAAAGTGTTGTATATTTCTCAAACAGATATTAATAGTAGAATACGTGGTATAATGAGACAATAATTTCACATCTTTATTTAGCATTTGAGTGAGCAGGGCTTTTCTCTGCTTTATTGGCATACGATCAGGCGATTGTTGGATTTATCTTGTTGCTATGATCGAATTCAAATTTTATATGATGAATAAATATATTTATGAACTCACACATAGACGCTATTGTCCACTATGTCACGCATGGGTAGGTATAGACTGGGTGGTGGGTTGATTGTTAAATGGACTTGCTACGGGAAAATAGTGACACTTAGAAACTCCGTATTCTGCAGAGTTGTCACGGATCGTGTACTAATAAAGTTAAAACACGGAGTTTGAGGTTTCCATTAATAGTTTGGCTGCAGGAGCAACGAATGTCTCAGTTGAGCAAAATCTAGGCGCCGACGTCCCGGTCATCTGCGCAAAGGAGTTACCAGCACAATCTACTCCGTAAATCGACTAACCCAGGTTGTGGAGTCTGACATCTCATAAGTATGTGTGGTTAGAGATTTAATGCAGGACCTACTTAGAGAAGTAGGCTCCTCAGTTACTAGTCTAGACTGGGGGAAAATTCCACCTTACTTTGTACCCCTTAGCATGGTTAGTGACATCCTTAAATCCACCACTACTTTGATAGTTCAGACCTTGCAGGTACACCTGGCCTATAGTATTGGCAGTGCGATCCCCATTTATGTTCACCCTGAAAACCTTGAAATAGGTTTTATCCTAAACCTTCCACTCATTGAAAAATCCAACATTTACAGACTCAAGTCTGTACTCAACGTAGGATTTTGGAAAGATGACGTACACATTCACCTCGCAACACCTTCAATGCTAGCATACCATGATGACAATCCAGCTCTTTACCTTATCAATAATTACATTACATTACATTCATTTAGCAGACGCTTTTATCCAAAGCGACGTACAATAAGTGCATACAGAGACATCATCAAGATCACTACAGAACAGAAAAGACAAAGCACATCCTTCTCATAATGTAGCAGCTATCCCTAGTAATGAACTGTAGTTCACAGTAAGCTGTGGGTAAATCAGCTATACTACACTTCTATTCTAAATACTATTATAAACTATAATAAACAGACAGGAAAACACAGGGAACTAGTAAACACAGGGAACTGATATTCCTAGGTTAGAATATCAGTCAAGGTGGAGTCTGAAGAGGTGTGTCTTCAGGCCTCGACGGAATGCAGGCAGGGTTTGAGTAGAACGTAGGGGAATGGGAAGTTCATTCCACCACTGAGGATCTAAGATGGAAAAGCTCCGCAGTCGGGACGAGCGAGAGCCGTTGACACGGAGGGGGGGAAGTGCGAGTCGCCCTGCTGTAGAAGAGCGAAGTGGTCGAGCAGGAACATAGTTCTGGATTAAGTCCTGCAGGTATATATAATAATCTAGACAGACATGTGTACTGCTTCTAAAGACATTCACTGGGTGTGCCCTAGCAACCCCCTTTATCAGGGACACAACAGAGCGCCTGTGCAGGCTAAGACCTGGAGCGCTTGATGAAGAATGTAAAGCCAGTATGTTGATTAGAGACAACATCATGGAGACAAAGGTAGAAAGAGCTGGAGACATGGTTTGTTAGCACACCCAAGCGTGATATTTTAATATCCTATGACAAAAATGATACAGCCACGCTCATGAAACTACCAGGTCAAATGGTTTTCATTAAAGTCCCAAAAGGGGCCATTATCCATATTGAGGACATTGTCTTGCACCATCTGAGCACTGAGAGGTACGAGACAACCCTCAAAATGATAGACGCCTTCTGTGGCCACAGTTTTACCATAGAGGACACCTTCCAAAGGCGACACCTGTTGGAAGGGACTAAAACTGTCCAGTTCAGTCTGGGCCTAAATGGAGTCACGACAACCGTCCTCAAATCCATAGTTAGAAGGTCATCTGATCCATGGGACTCTATTAACACTGTTGCCCTTGTACTTCTCATTAGTGGCTGGATCATAACCGCAGGTGTAACCCTAATGTTGTACAGGTACATAGAAAGCCTAAACACCAGAATTAACACACTAACAAACATTCCCAACAGCCTCAAATGAAGGCCCTATGGTGTTCTTCCCCTTAACTCCTCCTGGGCTGCTGTCGATCTTCTAGGACAATAGACACAAGCCTGTTGCCTTTCTTACTAACCTTTTCCTTCCTCTCTGTTAAAGCATAATATAGGGATGTTTGTTAATCTGTGTTACAATAGATTTAGTTTAGTTAATACTGTATGAATACCCAGATGTATACAGTTATGTATGAATGCCCAGATGTTACCACATTGTAAAACCTGTCACACTGTGTACAGACCCAAAGGAACCATGTTGGATACTTATCCCTGGGTGGAACTTAAGGACTTGCCCTCTGTTGTGGACTGTATAATGAACTGGTGCTCTCAGGATTCATTGTCAAAGCCCATTCCAAAGGGGGAATGTTGATACCATGGACTACAACCATGGATGACAATTGACACTGTACAAAAACTACAATTCCTGTACTTCCACTCCAAAGGATGATGGTGTTAACCACGCCTCCAAGCGCAGAATTTGAATTTACAGTAAGCCAATGATGTAAGTCATGCAAAACCCAACCCACCATAAACCGCATAAAAAGGGAGGGACCACCATCTTTGTTTCTCTCTGTTGTGGCATTCCAGCTGACGGCGTTCATAAATTGAATACTATTCCTTCTGATCAAGTTGTAGCGTTATAATTTAGTTATTCGTTACACTACCGTTGAAGTTTTATTTCTCAAGAACTGCTAGTTCCGTGCCGAGAACGACTGAATCTTCTCAGCATCAAGGTACCACGTTTTCCCTGGACAAGGCCAGAGATGTGGATCCAGACCTGCCTGGACAAAGCGTTCCTTCTTTTCCCTTCACCGACAATTTCCCTTGAGGACGGTGGACAGTGAAATATCTCATGATTTTCAACCACAAGTAAGATTGTAACATGTTGGGCATATGTTTAGTCTTTGTAATTGTAGTTATAGACTTTATATTCATGACAGTTGTTTGGAACTCATTTACTGTGTTATATGATAGTAACTGTTGTGAGCCTAAGGCTCAGTACTAGAGGCTACGTGCAAGCACTAACTATATCTCTCTCTCTCCTTATTAACCACCTCGTTCCTGCATGCCGTTTAACCTAGTTTAAAACCTAATCGGAAATTGCCTAGCCATATTCGCTAGCCAGACTCAG
Organism: Synaphobranchus kaupii; assembly: GCA_029718625.1. Taxonomy (NCBI): domain Eukaryota; kingdom Metazoa; phylum Chordata; class Actinopteri; order Anguilliformes; family Synaphobranchidae; genus Synaphobranchus; species Synaphobranchus kaupii. The sequence continues at coordinate 18,535,393 of CM056382.1, forward strand.
AGTTGGGGGTAACGCATTACTAAAGTAACGCGTCACTGTAATAATATTAGTTTTTCGGGTAAAGTGGTAATATAACGCATTACTATATAAATGCGTGGAATAATATTAAAGGAGCTATATGTAACAAATTTACTGTATTAAATCATAAAATGACCATGATATGTCATCAGAGATTAAGGAAACATGCTAAGTCAAAATACTGGCTTCTCCGACAACAATGCTACAACCAGTATGTTTTGAAATTTCCATTCCGGGTCAGAACATCTGTATTTCTTTTGGCCTGTGTGATTCACTATTCTCAGAGTTGACTCTGAGTCCACTGCCTATTACGAACAACCAGATGTACTCCGGCACTCCAACAGCCGATTTATGAATGCCTAAGCTAAGTTCAACATTGTTTCCATTTAGCTAGCTAGCTAAAGATTTAAATATATATATGTATATAGTTACTCACTAAACATACCACTAACATTAGCTTATATCTGTGTGACCGTAAACATAGCCAGCCAAGCATCTAGCTAACATTGACAGAGTTATAAAAAATCCACATGAGCTGGTTTATAATTTGCAAACAATAAATAATAAAACAAATTGCAAACGTATACATTAGCTGATCAACTTACAGTGTAGGACTCGTCGTCGCTTGTCATTGTCAAAATAGAATAAGCTCGTCTCAAAATATACTGTTGCGCTCGTGTTCGTTCAGTGTCTCGACTCTCTCCAATATTGTGAATTTGGATTGCAGTACCCATTTTAAATGCTCGGTGTCAATGTTAAATATAGCTCCTTTAATTTACATTTTCGAAATTAGCAACGCGTTACTCAACCTAATATTGTAGGCTACGTTTCATGCTGCGTTTGTTATGCTAAGGCTATTTACGTATTACGAACAACTCTCCAATCGATTAATAATCCTTGGCAGTGTGGAAGTAAAGTAAGTTGTCAATCTAACGCAATTGAAACTAGCTGAATCCATTTAAGAAGGTTAATTAAAAAGGCTATTTTCCATATGTTAAATTAATCTCAGTCAACTCTAATGTTGGCGTGAAGCGCCCTCATGAGGATTTTAACACAAGTGCAAAGCATTGTGAGAATGCAAGAACGAATACGGGTAGACTTTTATTTTATCGGTTGCTATAGAGTTCGGGAAGCGCTTGGGTGGTTGCCATGGCAACTGCACTGGCCGCCATGTTGGGAGTATGATATAGCGTTAGGTAAGTATCGCCTATAGGCTATAAAGTAGGCTATTAGAAAAGAAAGTGTAACGTTAGCGAACTAAAAAACACGCAAAATGAAAAAAACTGAAAAAGGAAGAGCGAGAGATAAAATACCATATGTAGAAAAATTGCTGGTTGATTGAATGTTATATAGAAAAAATAAGCACGGTCAACACTAGGCCTATGCAGGAATTTAAGAACTAAGTCCTTGGAAGTGTACAGACAGTTCACCAATGGCTGGGTCTAAGAGCTAGGCTACTGATCTACAAGTCGGCCAACTGTGACAACACAGTCGTTTCAGCGAAAGTAAGTTGCTTTTCTTTACTTTGCTCGCTGTCGTTAACGTTACTCAACTGTGGATGCATACCAACAAGGTGTCAACCCATACAGTTTGCCCGTATAAAACATGGTTTTTCAAAGGTATACGGATGTATGCTGTAAGGTTATGATATGGGAAATCTAGTTTAATACGTTTATGTGTGACTATTGTTGTAACTATTCAACTGTTTTAAAATGAGCACCTTGCTGAATTTGTATGTAGCCTACACAGTCATTATTAGCATATGTGAAAACCTAAATACATTAATATATTAAATAAACTTGAATCAGACAAATAACGGTGGTGGTTAGGGATTTTAATATATAAAGATAAATAATGTTCTATACAGTTTTTGGTGAATTTATACAGCTTTGCAAGCGTGAAAATAAGGGCAGCTCTCTCCAGGGGTTGACACCTATGCAACAAGTTGTTTCCATAATGTCTCCAGTGTCTGTATAGCCTACTTAAGTAGCCTACTACTGTGGTAGATGAGTAGCTGTTGGACCCAACCATTCGTGAACTGTTCGTGCGCTTCCAAGGTACCGCCTGCCGAAGGCATTCTCTGCCCGCCTCCCGTCGTCGGCTGAGATGCGTCCCTATCCCTGACTGTCCCCCGCATCCAAGCATGTTTTACACACAATCTGGCTGATTTACCTGAAAATGTTGTAGCGATCCGTCAGAATGAATCTACACACAATTAACATTACAGATCTGCGAATGGCCGAACTCCAAGCGAGCTGCTTGCTCTCGGAGTCATATCTAGGTCTACACATGACCCTTTGTTCTCTCTCTCTCTCCACGTGTCCCTCACAGGAGGGTACACACATGTTCACCCACTCTCTCTTTCTCTCTCTCTCTTTTCTCTCTCCAATTCCCCATTTTTACAATTTTGTTATCTCCATTAGCTTAGGAATTGGCTTAGATAGTTTTATGTGTTTATTGGTGTGTTTTACTATTTTTGATAACGTGTTAAGTAAACATGATTTATTTACACCAGTTGTCTGTGTGATGTTTCTTGAATATTAGTTGAAGCCAACATATTCTATCCTAAGAACAAATGCCTTCAGAGACATGTGATTGTTCATATTAGTAATATTTGGTTAATAATCAAATTTACAATATTTAACCATCTAATAAATGTAACCATTAACCCTATTTGCTTTGGCCCATTTGGCCCAATTTTCATCTAGTTTTTACTAGTGTCAATTAAGTGCCAATATCTCAAAAACTATTCACTGCACATCCCTGGTTGAACGTTTGAATGAAAGAAGAGGCTTGTACCATTCAGAAATTTGCAACAGAATAAATTTATGTCAAAGTGTTCACATACAGTTTATACAAAATACACATAAGAATACAAAAAAAAGTACAAAACGCCTTGTGTTTTTATAGTTTATCACTGAATATCTCAATGTCAAAGTACTGGAGCAAGCCAGAATTGCTTATACTACTGCACTAATATGTTGTCCACTTGTGTATACAATTTGGTAAAAATATATACAGGCTTTCCTTATGCATTGGTATTTTTCCCAAAACGGGGCCCAGGTGTCCCAAAAGCTTTCCAAACCTTGCCAAATATAAAACATGTGCATATCTTTCTGTCTAGGCATGTCAATCATCAGAAAACTTTATTTTTCTTTTAAAACAGTTTTTGTAATACAGAATGTGAAGAAAATTAACCTACACATGTTTTGTGTTTATGTGTATGAGGGTATTCTCTTACAAAGCGTGCCCAAAAGTGCCCAAATACCTCTCCGAAAAGGATTACTTACCCTAATGTTATCCAACCAATCAGCTTTACATTTAAAATGGCACTGTACTTCAAAATTTGATTTACCAGAGCCCCATAAGCCAGCAGAATAACAGGTTTATCTATAACAAGCCTTCAACATGACTTTTTACAGCAAAAGTAATGAATTATACATCACTTTATTTGGCAAACCTGTCTGTTACCACCTCCACGACAGAGGTGTCAGGTGGGGGAGGGGTGTCTTCACTGTCCTCCCTGAAAAAGACAGATTCAAGTACATTACTAAGTAGAATCAGTAAAAAATGAGAATGCAAATTATCTCAAAAAGACATATGGCAAGTATTACAATTAAGTGAAAAAAAACATATATATATACACACACACACACACACACACACATATATTATATATCTCAACAAAAACGTCTCCGACGTAAAAAAAAGCCAAGTTACTCATGCATAGCCTACATAGCACTGTCTATAAGTCCTTAATTCCAACTTGCAAAAACTAGGCCTGCCTTTAAAAGTATTGATATCAAAATGCGGTCAAGTTACAACTAACAATATTGCCTATCGTAGCTCACACTAAATAAACTAGCTCTATTCCAAAGCAATGCTATCCAAACTTTCCTAAATTATTTAATGCAACTTGGCCCTGTGTTTCTTCATCTTAGCATATGAAGAGATTGTGCCTCATGGAACAACATATGATTTCAATTAATGTTTTTAACAGTTGATGAATAATTACACTCCAGAAAGGATATGGTTATACTTTGTTGATATACAGATAAAAATAAGTAATATTTTTAAAATAGCGTACATATAGTATTTTTACAAACGTATGCAGACATGTTTGTGGGTCAGATGATAATAAATAATAATACTAATAATACATTTTATTCATTCTGTGCTCTTCATAGACCCAAAGCAGTGGATGCAGACAATTATTCAAACATGCCCTATAGTGTAGTAATTTTTCTGTTTAATTCTAAGTGCAAAACATCTGAATCAGAGTATAAATTATTCTCATTATGCAGTTTGATGTGCAACATACAGTTTCATTGACCACATTCTCTTGAGATGGTAAGATGAAGAAACACAGGGCCAAGTTGCATTAAATAATTTAGGAAAGTTTGGATAGCATTGCTTAGAGCTAGTTTATTTAGTGTGAGCTATGATAGGCAATATTGTTAGTTGTAACCACATTTTGATATCAATACTTTTAAAGGCAGGCCTAGTTTTTGCAAGTTGGAATTAAGGACTTATAGACAGCGCTATGTAGGCTATGCGTGAGTAACTTGGCTTTTTTTTACGTCGGAGACGTTTTTGTTGAGATATCACTTATTTTTGGTAGCTAACTAATGATGAACAATGCATGAAGATAATGACATTGAGAGAGACATGCATACAGAATAGTACATGCATTCCAAATAAATGCATGCAGACATTAGCATAACCATAACGCCCTCTACTGACGAGTATGATAACATTTGTCCTATTAGCGATAGCCCACAATTACAGTTTGTAGATGAGCTGTATTTAATGTGTAATGGAATACAATGAACAGCACCACCTGAACTATGGATCATGAAGAAGCATGTAAATTAATTAACCAAGTCTATATGGAGACATGCATGCACAATAGGCTAGACGCAAACACATTGTAGCTGAAAGAAATACATACTACATACTACTACTAAGAAAGTAGCCTACCAGAGATTATTCTTCTGATTATTATTATAATGAAAAGTGTTTGCAGTAAGATAGTACATTGTCTGCAGAGTAGCATAGACTAGAGCAATGTTCGGAGGCTATAGTAATTTTTTTAAAGTGACTAACCATGAATCAGATTTTTAGGGAATTGGAGGTTTATAAAGCCGATCTCTCAAGGCATTGCAGCTTATAGTAGGCTATCGTCAATTCTTAATGTATTATCGTAAATTCTTAATTTTCCTAGTAGTTAATTTTATGGTGACATTGTGTTATGCGTGAAAAGGATAAACTGAACAGAGCTGAAGTGAATAAATGAATGAAGACATAATAAAGAAATGTTGGCCGAGGCGAGCGTTGAACGTTCGGCTTCCACAGTGAGTCAGACAAGAACGCGGTGCAATGGAAAGCACGCTCCACACAGACAAATATTTTTGTCTGCATTTGTGTGAGATTAAAACATGTAGCCAATGGCATTTTTACATTAATGCAAGAACGCGATGTTAACCAGATGATATTCTGCGTTGAAACTTTTTTCTTTGCTTGCAAATGGCCATGGGATGCCTGTTCCCATAACGTTAGCTAGCCTATTGCATTACTGTTGTGGTGTCCAGTGACTGAATTGTTTAACAGGCTACAAGTGAACAGTTAATATTGTAAATGTGTATTTGCCTTTGCAATAAAAAAAACATTCTTGCATGAGAAAACCAGAAGATGTGCACACTGTTTGAGTCCAAAATGAAATTACACTTTAATATCAACTGGGCGAGGTACGAACCCACGTCTCTCGCAACTAAGGCTTGACACTAACCAGAAGACCAAAGGGGTATAATCACGTGATATAGGCCATTTGTCAATGTCGGTCTGACTTTCACCATTTCACTGTTGTACAAGTGAAATAGGCTACTGCCTACATCACCGACATGTTTATGAAACCAAATATCCTACCTGGTTATGAAGGTACAACTGTTTTCTGATTAACCCTGAAGAGTTTATCTTACAGTTGACATTTCCACAGCGACCACCTATCGCACTTACGGCTGTAATACTTTGCTGTTGTTATGTAAAAACACCCGTACTTTTGTATGTTTTTTTACGTATTTAAACAGCTACGTATTTTATGCGTATTGTCTATATACTATGTGTGACGATTCTGACAAAAATGTATTCTCTTGCAAATTTCTGAATGATATAGCCTCTTCTTCAATTAGAATTTTAAACCATGGATCTGCAATGAATATATTTTGAGATATTGACACTTAACCCTTTAAAGCCGGACCGTTCTAATTTCAGTACAATTGTGCTGATGGTTTGACGTATAATAGCTCTGCCGTCCAATCACTGATTTTCTTTTTGAAAACTGCTAGTTACAGATGACAAAATAAGCTACAATTGCATATAATTGGTTCATGAGCTTAGTGGGCGGGGATTTATTTGTAGACCGCTAAATAAAACCGCACGTCAACCTCGTAAATCTCCATTTGCTTCACCGCGGGCGGAGCGGACCACCTCGGACAGAAGACTATCGTCTGAAGACTTTACTGCGACTGAGGGAAAGCCAGTAAACCCCCTGAGGTAAGAAATATTTAAGATAATAATTAACCATAGGTATTACTTCAGAAACGATTTTATTTTGAATAAAATCCTGTTTTTGTACCGCAGACTTTCTCATATTTTCACTTGAAATTCGCTAAGGTAGCTAACGTTCGGCTCTAGCTTCAAATGATGCCACTGTGTTGTTGTTACCCCAGCTCGTTTTGAGATGAAATTGTGAAAAAGTCTGTCATACAATGAATAAGTGAAGTGATAACGTTAGATGTGAATATTTTCCGTATCTTAGTGTAGACTTTGATAACTAAATAATAGCGAACTAAAGCTAACACAAATAACGTTAGTCTAACAGTGAGCTGTCATCCTAAACCGCGCGAAAAGCCATTTTCTTTTCTGCGTTTTTGTTTTCCTAATTTGAAACGTTAGCTCTGCTGTCTGTCTTGCTAGCTTTATAAATGTTATACTCAACTATTAGTCTTATCAATAGCAAGTACTAACTAGCTAGTTTTTTAACATAACGTTATGTATAAATTTGAAGGTTGTTGTTGATCAGTCCTGTCGAAAATGAATGGAGTAGAGAACTAAACAGCAAACATTTCCTAACGTAACGTCAGCTTCACGTTTTATTTTCTGACTCACGTTTTTGACTTGAGCAAGATTAGCCTGTTTAGACAAATATGACAAAAAGACATCATTCAGTTGAGCCAATGTCACTGATGATTTAGGTCTGTTCATTCAAAACAATATCTTATATGAATGGACATTATGCTAAGTAGTCTAACATTGTGTTAAGTAGTCTAACATTGTGGTGTTGTTGTGCTTTTTATCTAACGTTATTCTGGAGCATAAAGTGTTTTCTGTAAAATGTCATTCTCATTATACACCCCTTTAATGACTCAGAAATTGTTTTATATGTTATGGATTAATGAAATGGCAATTGATAATATATTTATCTATTACAGCGATGGATGGACATTATGCTTGTGTCCAGAATGGCTATTTTATCTATTCCTGACATAAGCATAAAGCGTTTGCTGTAAGATGATGTTATTGCAAGCCCTTTAATTACTCAGAAATGGTTTTATATGATATGTTATGGATTAATGAAATGGTAAATGATTACATATTTATGTATTGCAGCAAAGGATGGACATTTAGCCATCTGATACAGTCCCTGAAGAGAAGGAAGGTGCGGAGGGTCATTGCAGAGCATGACACGGAGGACCATCAGGGCATGCATGCACTTACTGTTATCTTCTTGATTTTTGAATATATTGAAGGTATTTATGCTTGACCATAGATTTGTCTGCTGTATCTGTACTAATACATTAATGATTTCACTGTAAATAAATCCAATGCATTAATTTTACGGGTATCTAAACTGATATTTGCCATGGGTTGTATCTTGTTTTTATTTGTTTTACAATGTTATCCATTTACTTAGTTCATCCATTCACTATGTTATACATTTTTTTAAAATAAAGTGTGTGTTTCATTGAACACATAAATTGTATATTTCAGTGTATGTGTCTTTCAATTTTGCATTATATCAACAGATTCTCAACAGTGACCCATTAGGAGTATGGATAAGTGGTAATGTGAAATGTCAATGAACCTAACATTCTACTAAAATATTTTTTTTGCCTTTTCCCATACATCACTAAGATGTTATAACTTTTTAGCAGTAAATGATAAATCTGTTCTGATTTCTACCCTATATCACTTACAAAACAGTGAAGATACCACACAGTTTGTCTCCCTCGATCTTGAACATGAAATGTTTAAAAACCTAGGTTTCTCATGGAGAATAGCCATTTAGAAAGTTTTTTTATTATTATTTATTTTGTGATTTGTTTTAATAATTGATGATATTGTGTTAAAGTAAGCATATTATTGTATATAAATGGAAAGCTCCAGTTATCCTGTTTAAAATGGTATATTATCTTTAGGGGTGTAACATAATATGATCACACCACAAACAGTTTTGCATACACATGTCATATTTTCAATGAACCTAACATTCTAAAGCGTTTATTTTAGCCTTTTCTTACCCATCACTGAAGTGGTTATAACTTTTGAGCAGTAGAAGATAAATCTATTCTGATTCCTATTCTATATGACTCACACAATGGTGAAGATATCATACGCTGTAAGTTTCCCCCTATCTTGAACATGAAATGGGTAAAATAGTAGGTTTCTCATTAGAAAATAGCCATTTAGAATGTTTTATAAATTTAGTTGGTAAATGTATTTCCATAATTGATGATATTGCCATCAAGTAATCCTATTAATTTTTATATCAATTGAAAGCCCCAGTTATCCTGTTTACAATGGTATATCAAGTTTAGGTATCCGATGTAATATGATCACACTACAAACATTTTTGCAACGCACATTAAGAAATAAAATGGAATAGAATGTTGACCCAATATTCGCTTAGGCTGGAAAGGGTTAACCTGTTTGTGCATAGGCCAATTTTCGCCTATTTTGCACTGTTCTGTTTAAGCCTTTATAACTACAGTTGTGCTCACCACACACACTTGTTTAATGGCTTAAATTGAAGAAGACCCCTGTACCTTTGTGTGGCTTAGCTTAAAATAATTAAATTTCATAATCTTTATATACATTATGGGCTGTAAATGCACAAACTCTTTGCAAACAAAAAAAAAACGAGGTTGTAATTCTTAGTTTACAGTGAACCTCTGAAAGGCAAAGATGTAAAACAGGTCATACTTTACATTTCCTGGTGCACACACCACTTGTCAACGTGTACAGAATTTTAGGGGGATATGTCAATCTACTCAGGTTCTATAAGCTAATTTGTAAACAGTGTATCCTGGTGTCCCTTAGGGTCTCCAAATCTATCCAAATGGATAAAATGTGCATCACAGTAAATCAAGAGATAATCAGTTTTTTTCAACAGATAAAGTATTCTGACTCATAGAAAACATGTTTGTATCAACTCCATGAGGGAATTTTCACCTTTTTCCAAATAATTTGGGTTTGGATATATAGGGGTCCAAAAACCTATCCGAAAATGAATACAATGCTTTTTTGTCCATATGAAGCATTTTATTATGTCCTTTGTGGTAGTAGGAGATAATTACAATCACTTCACATTCAGAGGGTGATACATTTATTAGCTCCAGTTCAGTTTATGGTTCCAAAATTTATTTGTCTACCAGAGCCCCGTTAGCCAGCACCATTTTGAATAGAAAATGTATGTTGCAGCGTTGACTGAAGAGGATATGGTGTGCTGTTACCACCTCCTACGACGTGGACGAGGGGTTGGATTTTAGGAGGCAAAAACAAGAACGTGAACAGCAAAATGTGAACCAGTAAAAACACTAAAAAAATATAACTATTTACAATTGTTGTCCGCCAGATGAAATGACAGACACTGGGGCTGCATATTCAGTCCTTCACAGTGCCTGTCTGCTCCTGAGGTCATGCCATTCAGTGAAGCAGAGGCGGTCTGCAATTATGCAGAGAGGAACATCACAAGACCTGCACTTGTAGATGGTCTTGTTTCTCCTCTTCAGGCTGAGGCAGTGAACACAGTACTTCCTCCCTTTTGTGGCCTTTTCCCGAGGATCTGTGTTGCTCACATTTGTGACTGCTACAGGAAAGCAGCCCTCTGGCCTCTGCTCCATTGCTGCCTCCTGTGGCTGTGCAGCTGCCATCACCATCTCACCCTCGCCCTCAGGGCTCTCTTTCCCACAGTCAGCTAGCTGTAAACAGAGAGTCTCTCTGAAGAGCTTCTGGGTAATGGGCTTGTGCTGTTTCTCCAGAGCCATCTCCTTGTGAAGGATGTAGCTGTTCACAACAGCGATGTCCACAAAGTGGAGAAACAGCTTTTTATACCAGTGCCTGCACTTCTGAGTTACACTGAAGTACTTGATGAGGGCATCTGACAGGTCAACGCCCCCCATGTACTTGTTGTACTCCAGTACTGGCTCAGGAATGGTGACCACACGTCTGGCCCAGGTGCCATCAGGGTTCCTTGCCTGCCGCTGCACTGACTTCCCACTGTAGGCTTTGTGAATGGAAGAACACATCGAGACCTCTCGTGTGTCCTTCCACTTCACATACAGAAGGGGGCCATCTCTGATCCACCGCATGTCCCCTCGAACAGCCTTCTTTGGGAGGCTATTCACTTTGGTCTTGGGAAAACCAATCCTGTTCTCCCTGATGGTGCCGCAAGCTCCATAGTGGATACGGTGGAGATGCCGAAAGAGAGCCGTGCTTGTATAAAAATTGTCCACAAAGACATGGTAGCCTGTCCCAAGGTATGGCACCCAGAGCAGGTTCACAACAGCATCAAAGCTCAAACCGTTCCCACTTGGAGTGAGCGCTTTCCCCTGGTACACACTGAAGTCACATGTGTAGCCTGTCTTGCTGTCAGCCAGGACAAATAGCTTGAAACCCCACTTTGTGGGCTTGTCCTTCAAGTACTGTTTCATCCCATGCCGAGCTTTTGAGGCTACCATGCGTTCATCAATGGCCAGGTTCCGATGAGGGTGGTAGTAAGCCCTGCATGCAGTCAGGATCTGGTCATGCAGAGGCTTCAGGCGAAACAGGCCATCATAACCTGCTTGGCCTTTCAACTGGTCATTGATGACATCGGCTGTTGTGTCACTCATGTGGAGGAATGCACCAATGGCCTCATACCTGTAGCCCGGCATCACACTGCAGGGAAAGGGGTGGTTGTGAAGCCGGTCCTTCCTCCATAGGTCACGGGCAGCAGATGGCTTGACAAGACCCAGGTACAGGACGATGGACAGATATTTCAGCATGTCCTCAGCATCCACATCAGACCATGGCGTATGCAGTCCCTGAGCATGCTTGCGGGCTGCGTTGCCATTAGTGTTGTCACAGAGGAGCTTGAGGACATCTTTGCTGAAAAACAGCCGAAAGAGATCCAGGGGGCTGTAGTCCTGCTGAAGGTCCAGCTGCACTCCTGGGGTCCTCCGGGGGCAGAAGGGGAACTGATGAGGCTCTTCATCCTCATCCGCCATGTCGTGCCATCCTTCCTCAGACTCGGGCTCTGGCTCTCTTGGCCTTTTTTTTGGAGCTCCTCGCGGTGAAGGAGAGCAGGGCCTTTTTGACCTCCTCACCAGAGTCCTGCGGGGATGAGCAGCAGCAGCAGCAGGAGTAGGTGCAGCAGCAGGAGTAGGTGCAGCAGCAGGTGCAGCAGCAGGAGTAGGTGCAGGAGCAGGTGCAGCAGCAGGAGCAGGTGCAGGAGCAGAGGGTCCAGGACTGTCCACAGCAGAAGCATCTTCTACCCTGAAATATTTATAAGAAAGCAAAATAAAAAAAACTGTACAATAAGAGCCACATAAAGTACTATGTTGCAAATCAAAAATGAAAATGCTAGACTGCGATTAAAATGTACCCTAAATTAAGTTAGTTTAGTTTATTTCAGTCATTAACATTTTCTTTACAAAGATGTGTGTACAAAGATATAATTAAATAATAATAAGTCATTTGACTGAAAAGGTGTAGGGAGAAGCTTTAGCTTATTTGACCTACCCTTTTTTACAATGTACATTTTACCCTTTAAGAATTACAAAGATTTATTAGAATTACAAAAATAATTACTTTTTGTAATTCGTTTCTAAATTAAGTTGTTACTTTAGTCTATAAATATTACAATAATCAATGCCAACCAGTGACACTGGATTACTATTTACAACCAGCAACAATGTCATAGGTTAATTTATGGCCCATTTATGCTCGTGGGCAAAAGATACGATGCATGCTAATGCATGGCTAAGCTATGTATCAACAGGCCTACTTATTATACAATACATGATATTACTTATGCTACCATTTAGCCACAAGAAATGAGATAAATGCTATATTTTACATGGCTACTGTGACTAAAATTCAGCCTATGCGCAAATAAAGTTATTACTTAATTTAATACAGTTCGTACTTACATGTCAACAGCCACATCTTCGCCCTGGGCAAAAGCGTCTTCTACAACAGAGTCGATGCTTTCAGCCTCAGAGCCACTTTCACTCTCTCCCTCCGACTCACTCCTAAAAATCTCCTCCACTACATCCGACAGGGACATATATTTTTTCGCCATCGTATATAAATGAAGTCCGAATAAATGAAGTAATTATTTAATCGAATCGTGTAATAATGATGACGCACTATTCGCGCATGAAGCAGGCCGAATTGTGATTCAAAATGGCTTCCGAATGTGTGCAACCTAGTCCTGTGTTACGCGTGGATATCGATCAGCTGGTTAAATCTACCTATGGGTATGCCATACCATTTCAGAAAGCTTAGGATGTGCTCTATTGGACGATATAAGTGTCAATTAAAATCAAGTTTGTCTGAAGGATTTACTAGTGCCTCCTTTGAATGTGGTCCCTGCTGTAAAATCCAGCTATGACCAGCTTAAAAATTGAGCTGGTCAAGCTGGGTATGAGCTGGTCAACAACATGGCCAAGCTGGTCATAAGCTGGTCTAGCTGGGCATGAGCTGGTCAATCAACATGGCCCAGCTGGGAATGAGCTGGTCTAGCTGGGAATGAGCTGGTCAAATAACATGGCCAAGCTGGTCATTAGCTGGCCTAGCTGGGTATGAGATGGTCAACCAATATAGCTAAGCTGGTCTAACTGGGCATGAGCTGGTCAATTAACATGGCCCAGCTGGGAATGAGCTGGTCAAATAACATGGCCAAGCTGGTCATAACTGATCTAACTGGGCATGAGCTGGTCAAGCAGGTCTAGCTGGTAATGAGTTGGTCATCCAACATGTTCAGGCTGGCCTTACGCTGGTTGGGTATGCGCTGGTCAACCAGCATGGTCAGATTTGTCTACTACCACAGGACTATTCCCTAATGAAATCTATGATGCCTTCTTAAGGTTCATGAAAACTGCATGGGCATATGTGTGCTTTGATTTTTGTTCATCCCTGGCAATGTGGCCAATCACAAAAAAAGTCAAAACACATTAACAGCAAATCACATTGCAGCTGCGGCTTTACGCAGTGAATAGTGAATGAAAAAAAGTAAGTTAATAATTGAGTAGCCTAAGTAAACAAAATAGGAGCATGGCGATTTGTGGGGGTGCCTATGACCGCACGGCCCTGTTCGTCAAACTGACTTTAAAAAGGTTGCTGGAACTTTCCGTCGTGGTGCAAGTCCCGCCCACTTCTCCGTCCCGCCAAAATTCAAAACGACGGTTGCTTCTTCATTTTTTTTCTTGGTGACACAACATATGTATGCATATGTCAACTTCTTTGATGATGGACTGATTGAAGGCCACACGGAGTTTATTGGATTCGATGGGAAGACACTGAAGATTTTTTTAAAGGACAAATACTCATACTGAGAGGTAAGAATTACGTTAGCATCCTCGCTAATGTTAGTTTGAGCTAACGTTAGCCTAACTTGATTTGTAATGCGCTAACGTAATTAGCTAACGTTATCAACATGTGTCAGTCTGACTTACACTAACTATCGTCACTGTAACGTTAACTATCTACAGAGACTACCGAAGAGATAGATCCTTTTTTGGCCGGTAGCAAAAGGATTTGGCAGGGTCCCAAAGGTGCTTGATCCAGTCCCCCACGAAGAAGCTGTCAACCCAGAAATGTCAAGCGACAGAGAAAGAAGAGCAATACAGGAGAAAACGGTAGGTTGGCAACGTTAATTTATAACCAAGTAATATAGCTAATCCGCATTCAGTAGCATTCGTGTTTAGCAGATAACCTAACATTACGTAGGCCTACGTTAAATAGCAATCTGCAGCTGACATTAAGGTTATGATGGGTAACGTAATTTAACGTTAGCTAACGTTAAGTTAAATGCAATGTAAATAACGTTAATGCTAGCTAACGTTAACGTTACCAGTACCAGCTGCATTCAGTTTCCCCCTTATGTTAACCTAGCTAAGGGAATCGTGTAAGTGCGTTGCTTAAAACCTATAAAATGTCTTTCTAAGGTAGCTAAGGGTTTTTCTAAATATTGTGTGGCTAACGTTAGCTATATCGGCATATCACGTTATGGTAAGTAACGTTAGTGTTAAACAGGAATCCCCACGTTACAATGGAGATGGTTTGGATATCCCTTTTTTACGTGTCGCGGATTAATTCACTAACGTCAGGTTAATGTCATATTCGTAGCGATTCCCTTTTGTAGTTATCTACAGTCTCACTTAATGTTATGTTGTAACGTTAGGTTCAATAACTACTCGGTGACACCTAACTTATGGCTAACTGTATCATCTTGTTGACATTGCTTAAAGCATTTTTTTTTAATGTCGCTCTGGATAAGAGCGTCTATTAATGCATTGTAATTGTAACACCGCAACAATGGTTGGAGGTATTAATGCTGTTCTTATGTAACGTTAGCGCAATACTGAACAATCAGTGAATTGGTTGTGAACAGTGAACTGAACCAATCATTTTGCCCTGTTTTAGTCACAATCATGTACTTAAAAAAATAGTGGACCTTTATTTTTTTTATTTTTTTTATTTATTGGTTTATTTGATAGGGACAATGCAGTTAAACATAGTTCCAGTACAATTACAGCAACTGATGTTCTGCACAAAGAGTTTATAGCTATTGCTAATTTGCAACTCCTGTCCCTAGTTGGGCTTTTCTAACAATTACACTAAGTATGTAATCCAAAATACAGTACAACAACATCTAAGACCTATAATACAAAATTACATCTATTTAAGAACAATCACAAATAAACAGTCACATAATTCCACAATCCCCACACATCATGCACATACTCTCTCCCTCATTCACTCCCTCTCAACACACATCATTCATTTCCTCTCAACATATTCCCTCTCAACACACATCACAACACACACAGTTACAGCATTTCAAAAGTGGGTACAATCCTGTTTTGTTTTCAGCCAGTTCTTAACCATGGATACAAACATTCTGCTATCTGATACCAGTTTAATTTCATTCGGGAGTCCATTCCAGAGATGACCGCTCTTTACTGAAAAAGCTGATTGTCCGAATGTTGTTCTGCGGTAAGGTATTTTACAGTTACAGTTTGTAGAGCTCCTGGTGACTCTGCTGCTGTTTTGTCTCCGAATAAACACTGAAAGTGGCTCTGGGGCTAGATTATAGATACATTTGAAAAATAATTTGAGAAAGCATAAGATGATGAAACTGTCAAAGCTCAACAGATTATATTTCTTTAAGATGTTACAATGATGCCAGCGAATTTGCTTTTTATCCATGATCTTTAAGGCTTGATTGTATAAAGTACCAATTTGCTTTATTGCAGAAGGAACTGCTTGAGCCCAGACTGTAACACAATATGAAATGTGAGAGAAGATCATAGCATGCATGTACAGCAGGGCTGCCTGATTTGGAATGTAGTTCCTAATTAATTTGAAACAATTAAGGTTGCTTTTTATTGTTTTTGAAATCTTCATTATGTGTTTATCAAATTTGAGTTGAGGATCCAGTATTAATCCAAGATACTTAACTTCTGTTACTGATTTAATTTCTTCATTTTTTAAGTGGATTTTAAACCTTTCCTGCATATTAATTTTCTTCAGTGAGAAACACATAGAGACTGTCTTTTGAAGATTGAGTATTAGATGATTTTGCATAAGCCACTGTTGGACGTCAATCATACATGCAGACAGAGCATCCGCAGCCTGTTCTGGTGTCTTGGCGGCTGCATATATGACTGCATCATCCGCATAAAGTTGGCAACTGGCCGCTGGACAGTGTGAGGGCAAGTCATTAATAAATAAACTAAAAAGCAAAGGCCCAAGTATGGAACCTTGCGGTATACCCATATTATTGTTTAAAAAGGAAGAATTAATTTGGTCAACTTTGACACATTGTGATCTGCACTGGAGATATGATGAGAACCACTGTACTGACTTGTTAGAGAAATTAAAAGATGACATTTTGGCTAACAGCACACTATGGTTGACCGTGTCAAAGGCCTTCTTGAGGTCCAGAAATACAGCCCCCACCACATTGCCTCTATCAAGAAATTGTTTTACATTTTCAATAAAACAACAATTGGCCGTTTCAGTGGAGTGTCCTGGTCTAAAGCCAAACTGCTGAGGGTGGAGGAGTTGATTGGCCTCTAGATGTTCGACCAGTTGCCCTGCCACAATTTTCTCCAGTACCTTAGACAGTACTGGTAAAATAGAAATTGGGCGATAATTACACATACTGTCCTGACTTCCTGTTTTAAATACTGGTATAATGACAGCTTTTTTCCAGGCAAAAGGGAATTGACATGTTCTGATGGAGAGATTAATAAGATGAGTCAGTGGTATCGTTAATGCAGTGCTGTATCTTTTAAGAAAATAAGTACTCATATTATAAATGTCATTGGTTCTGGAGTTGGACAATTTTCCAAATACTTCAGTAACTTTTTTTACATTGACCTCTTTGATATAAAAGGGATCTATGGATGTCATTCCTGTTGGATAATTTAAGTCATTTAGAGTCCCAAATTTTACAGTTAATTATTCTACTGACTTAACAAAATAAGAATTAAATTCATTTGCTATGGTAGCATTGTTAGTGATAGTCTCACCATCTATTGTTAGTTCCTTAATCGCTTTGTGATTATTAGATTTGTTAGTTAAGTTGTTTAAGTGCCTCCAAAGGGATGTGTTATTGCCTTTAGCATTGTCTATAAGTTGAGTATAATATGAGGCTTTTGCTTTACGTAGTTCTGTTACCACTTTATTTCTTAAACTTTTGTAAGTTAAATGGTCAGTATTTAGTTTTGAACATAATGATGTTTTCAGAGCAGAATCACGCTTCTTCATCAGTTTTCTAATTTCATTGTTTATCCATGGTATAGTACTTTCTTTTTGTCTACCTTTCACTTGTTTTGTGAATTTCTTAAATAATTTTGTAATAGCTGCAGTCATATAATTACAGCATTCATCTACATCATTCAATGTCATGTAATCATCCCAATTTAAAGTCTTGAGTTCTTGTTCAAACTGTGCAATTTTAGATTTGGGAATAATGAGTTTTGTGTTTTTATCAGTTTCAGAACTCCCAAAATATTGTAGTCGCTTTTTAGTCAGTTTTCTCACTGTTAAAGTCATATTATGGTCTGAAAGACCCGTTAACAAATTATATGTTCTTGTTATTCGTTCTGTTTTATTGGTAAATGCCAAATCAATAAGTGTCTTAGTCTGTCTAGTTATCCTAGTGGGACCTTTGATCAGTTGTTGATAGTTAAATTTTGTCATGATTGATTTTAATTTTTGTTTACTTTTTTTGTCAGACCAGTTGATATTGAAGTCGCCATACCATAATGTTTCACTATAAGAGTCAAGTTGTTTCACTACAGTACACAATTCATCATAAAATGAAACATGATGTGAAGGTGGATTATACAAGACCACAATATTAAAATTAATTTTAGGAGACAGAATCACATTCAACGCTAAACATTCAAGAGAGGAATTCAAATCTACTATTCGACCTTTAAATTTGTCCTTAATAAATATAAGTACACCTCCACCCTTCCCGGCTTGTCTATCTTTTCTGAAGCACTGATATCCAGGAACGTCTATCATATTAGTTGGTATGTTGTTGTGAAGCCATGTTTCTGTTAGGCAGAGATAGTCCAAATTTGAGTCCAGGAGAAGTATAGAAATCTGGTCTGTTTTGGAGAGTAGGCTGCGAATGTTTAATTGTCCACCTAAGATACCCTTTGGCTTTGTCTTCGCATCCCAGAGCACTCGAGCGTGATTAACCGTTTGAAAGAGTAAATATTCTTTTTGCTTTTGCTCAGCACGACTCACAATCTTTAAGCTCTTCACAGAATTTGTTTGTAGCATGTTATTATCAGCTTGGCCAGTATGTGTCTTTCCAGTAACCTGTAATGCCTGGGCGGGGCAGTAGGGGGAGCTAGGGCTAGAGACAGTGGTCTGAAAAAGAACCGACGAGGAAAACCGGGGTCGCAGGGCGAACGTTCGGGGAGTAAATAGTCAGTCTTGTTTGTATTCTGCGCCGGCCTGCACCGTACGCTGTATATTAGCCGCGAGCATTTGGCTACCCAGCCTGTTTGGGTGGACACCGTCATATTTAAAAAAGGGTGGACGTTCCCAAAACAAATTAAAATTATTTATAAAACCGATGTTGCCAGCTCTGCAAGCTGATTCAAGCCAAGAGTGAAGGCTGAAGATCCTGCTAAATCGTCCGTCCCCACGGCCAAGAGTAGGAATAGGCCCTGAGCACACTCAGAGCACACTCATTTGCTACAGTGTTCCACAAAAGGGAGTATCTCACAGAATCCATAGACTAACTTACAGCACAATTAAAACATTATGACAAGCAAGTAGACCTATGCCGATATCTAGATAAGAGAACAGGGGGGTATACTACGAAGCAGGATTACTTAATTAGCAGGATAACTGCACTGAGTAAAACCGGGAACAGCTCTTTTTGCTTCAGTCTGTGTTCCAGATTTGGGAGGGTTCCGGGTTTTACTCTGCAGTTATCCAGCTAATCAGTAATCCTGCTTCATAGTATACCCCCCAGATCTAGTTAAATTGGAACTGGTAATCAGAGTTTAGGATTTCTTTGTATTTATTATATAAATTGTTATGTAGATAACTTGAAGCACTTGTCTGCATATTGACATTGAGATGTTTGTGCCCCAATTTTTAAACTGGTGTAGGGTTTTCTATAATGGCTATTGAATGACCATAATGACTATTGAATGAGTGACGGCATGATATGAGGTGGTAGACTAAAGATGATTTTTGTTGCTGAATAATAATAATATTTTCCTCCATGCGGGAGAGTAGAGGTTTATGATGGGATGCTTTGCCATTGGCAAACTTAGTCTTGATTAGGGAAGAGGTAAAAATAATTATGGCATGTGGATTTAAAAAGTAAATGTTTTTCTTTTGTTATTGGATTATCTAGGGTTTAGGCCTAAACTAGCAACAATTTATCAGCATGGGCAGTGCTATGGTCTCAATATTACAAGTACCAGATAGGCTAGGGCTTAAACTTCAGGCCTGTCTAATGCTCTAGACTAGATGAGCATCAAACAAGTCTCTCTCTCTCTCTCCCTCTCTAGTCAAGCCAGAAGTCAAGCATAGGCAAACAAGCAAATCTACTTGCTATCCTCAAGGAGAGAAAGGACCAAATGAAGGCACAGTACAGCAGCCCAACCAGGGAATGGGTCTTGAGAGATGAAGAAATAAGCAATTCAGAAAGTGATGATGAAGTTGTGCCCAAAAAAAGATTAACTGAAGTAATAGAAGAGAATGATACCTTGAAAAAAAAAATGCAAAAGAAATGGAAAAGGAAGTTGATCAGTATAAAACGTTCAACTTAAGTCTCCAAGCCTGCCTCACCTCGAAAATGTTCAACCCTTTATGTAAGTGTAATTTGATATTATGCGTTCTACTTCTATACTATCTTATGTTTTTGCATTTCTATGAGACAAATTCCAAAATTACAAGGTGAATTATAAGGATTATTTTTTCAGCTCCCACTTTGGACTCCACTACTTCCTCACAATCAGAGAATGACACTCTGGGGAAGTCTTCGTCAGTAAAAGGTTCGTGGATACACAATAGAAGGTGACTAAATTCTCAGCGGCAGTATCTCCTCATTAGCTCAGCCACTTGTTGTTCACTTGTCTTGTAATGTAGTGTAAAACAGTTTTCCAGTAAAACAGTCCATCACACAGAAGAAATGTTGTGAACTTCAAAAACTTTCTTCAATTCAGAGTTAAGCTCTGTCTTGGTCCGAAACACTCATTGTTCTTGATGGATTCTCAGCATTCGCTAGCTACCGATTAGTTAGCACAACTTGTTTCCCGGCGGACTGATAAAACACAATGCACCGCGTCGTACCGGAAATACGCACACACTCCTGTGATTGACAGTGCTGCTAGCCAGTGAGTGCTGGCTGTCAGTTTCCCCACAGTCCTACTCAATTAGCTTTTCATTAAGGAGATCATTTTCTTTAATTAGGCAAGTTCCCTTCTGACCTTAGTGTGAACTCTTGCATATTTATATGGTAATTTTGAAGTTAAAAATACCACTGTTTCTGTTTAAAATTAGATCCATATTGGTGAAGGGGTTTGGATCAGGACTGAACAGTGGAACAGGATCAAGCAGAACGCTAAGGACTCCCTGTTTGTTAAAGAGTTGGCAGTGTCAGTCTGGGGTTCTGCTGCACTGGCTGGGAGAAGCCTGTAGGGCAAGTGCTGCCCTACAACAAAGTCTGTCCCAAAGCCTGCCATTTCACCACTCAAGATCAAGGCTGTAAAAGGTAAATTGCAGTGATTGTCCATTCCAGAACACAAGCTAAAAAAATATTCATAATTCTTGTATCCATAGTTGCATTGATTTTGGAGCCATTGTAAGGTCAATAATTGATGATTGATTGTGCATTTAGGGGTCCAAGCACAAAGTGCTGGAACCCTCTATATTTTGTATGGATTCTTCTGAATCAGGCAGATGGTGGAACTACAACTTTACCTTTTGGCCACTAACTTTGGAGCCGTTTGTTGTATCTCAGTAACTGCGTACAGTAGGTCAAAATGTGCAGGTGTAAATGGTTCATTGAATTGCCAGTGTCAAATTTTAAACATGGTTTGATCAGTCTTCATTAAACTATTGAATAATACTGTTAATTAATACTATTAATACATAAGATGACAATGGCCAATAGCGAACATTATAAATACATACCTACAAACACAAAACTATTCCTTTGTATTTTGATATTTGCTTCTTTCCCTCTTTTTTCTTTTAAAGGCTGTTTCAAGGACTGGCTCGAGTCCAAGCATCTCCAAGACGCAGAACAAAAGGCAAGACTCAAAGATGGGTAGATACATGACAGAAAAGATTATGGACATTAATAAAAATATGAAGAAGTCTACTTGATTATGTAAAACAACAAATAATCAATGCACACCAGGATTCTAACTCGACTTCGGCTACTTTATTTCACAACTTACAAAAGAGTGAACAATGCGTTTCATTGCCTGCATTTTGACTGAGCGAACCTGACGAAGCAGTGAAACATGTTGTTTGCTCTTTTGTAAACCTTGAAATAAGTGAAGTTATAATCCAGGTGTGTGCAGGATTATTTGTCGTACATAGTTTATGATTCTTGCCCCAGCTAGCTCCCAGGTGGAGCACAGCAGTGCACAGGGTGGTTTACATACAGTGAGCATCATAATTCATTGGACAGTGACACATTGTTTGTTATTTTGGTTCTGTACTCTAGCACTTTGAGTTTAAAAGGATATAATGACAATGAGGTTGAAGCGCAGACTGTCAGCTTTAATTCGAGGGTATTTTCATCCATATCGGATTAACCGTTTAGAGATTATAGAACCTTTTGTACATAGCCCCCCACCCCCAATTTTCAGGCGTCAAAACATTTTGGACAGTTTAACATCATGTACAATAAAGTAATCATTTTTAATATTTGGTCACATATCCTTTGCATGCAATGACTTCCTGATGTCTGTGACCCAACAATATCAAAAGACTCTTGATATCTTATTTTCTGGTACTCTTAGAAGAGATACTATAACGTCTCTGCATTTGAATGGATCTCTATGGGAGTTGGGGGGTGGGACTATATTTAGCTGTAAATTATGCTGGAACAGTATGGAATACATGATTGGTAAAATGGCTGTAAGTCATCAAGGGTCTGAGGTATCAAACAACCTCAAACCATCACTCTGCTTACAGATATGCAGTAGATATGGATGGATCACTTTTAGGGTTGTTTCTCCTGACAAATTTTCCTATTGAACTCTGGAAAAATAAGTCAGGAGAAGAAACCATTCAAGTTATCCATCCACATCTACTGAATATCTGGCAGTAGAGTGATGGTTTAAGGCTTGTTTGATATGTCAGACCCTTGATGACTTAGAGCCATTTAGCCAACCATGTGTTCCATACTGTTGCAGTATAATTTACAGCAAAATCTAGACCCACCCCCAAATCCCATAGAGATCCATTCAAATGCAGAGAGGTTATAGTTTCGTTTGTAGAAGTACCAGAAAATAAGATATCAAGAGTCTTTTGATATTGTTGGGTCACAGGCATCAGGAAGTCATGGCATGCAAAGGATATGCGACCAAATATTAAAAATGATTACTTTATTCTCGATTATGTTAAACTGTCCAATATTTTTTGATGCCCAAAAATGTGGAGGACTATGTACAAAAGGTTCTATAATTTCTAAACGGTTCATCTGATATGGATGAAAATACCCTCAAATTAAAGCTGACAGTCTGCACTTCAACCTCATTGTCATTGTATCCTTTCAAACTCAAAGTGCTACTGTACAGAACCAAAATAACAAAAACATGTGTCACTGTCCAATGAATTATGGTGCTCACTGTATTTCTGTAAGTAGTTGATTCTTTGATTTTTTCAAGCAAGACTCGACTCAATGTAATTATTTTTAAGTGGTGCAGCCGCTTCTATATGTGACGTGTGTCCGTCCGTCCGTTCGTAGCATGAGATTTAAACCAATCAGGAGTCGCCTAGGCGTCACATGCCCGGGAATACAATAGTAGCTTGAGAACAGCATGCCCAGCTTCAGACAGCTCTATCTCAAAAAATATACATGTCACAGCTTAGATATTCACACCGTAGGAATCCTGGGAACAGATGCACATCTGTATATAATATGTCTTGTGTAGCTTAAAAACTGTAGTCGTGGTCACAAGTTAGAAAATGGGTTTGAAATTGAAATTACCGGCTGCTGCTAGAGTGGAGTTTTGAACATTCCACCATTTATGTGAATGGGGAGCATGGTTTTCAAACAACACTGAATATTTTACAAACTAAAAATGTCACAGCTTAGATATTTACACCGTAGGAATTCTGGGAACCACTTGAACATTTTGATACATATTATGTCTGTGTACCTTAAAAAACTGTAGTCGTCGTCACAAGTTAGAAAATGGGTTCGAAATTGAAATGACCAACTGCCGCTAGAGTGGAGTTTTGAACATTCCACCTGTTAGCAAGGTGAGTCGCCGTAGCAACCCCCCGAAGCAAAATCAATACAAAAATCTACCACCAGTGTTCTGCTGGACCCAGTCAGTTATGGAACGGCCCAACAATCTATGCACCCTCTTGTTGAGTTTGGAATTCCATTGTTATTGTTGAAGTAATAACTGTAATCTTTCCTGTTTGTTATCAGAGTACTAACTGTCATATTTCCTGTTTCTTCTGAAATACCAATTGCTGTCCTTTTATCTATATCTCTCTTTTACATGTTTGTTAAATGCAATGTCTGTAAGTATACTAATTAATAAGAAGCATAATGTAAAAATATCACCAAACCAGAGGCCATTGTTTTTGTACATGTAAACAACACACACATTTTCTATTGCATTTTATATGATTGCTCAAAACCTGCACCGCTTACTTCACCACCTGGGTGTGGTTTTTTAATAAATATTTTGTGGTAGTTAACATTACATTTATGTTATGTCACTCACTTCATTGACATTTCTTATGCTGTTTTTATGGCTCAGGGAAGCATAATTTTGTATGATGTCAGGCCATAACTTTAACATGAATGTAAATGAAACAGTTGTGAATAAAACCTTTCATTTCATACATTTTGTTGGTTTTTATTGTTGTCTTAAAGATAGTCTAGACCTAAATGGGAGCTCCTTTACAAAGGTTCCTAGTTTGACCAGCTTTAACCATCTAGCTGGTCTTAGCTGGTAATCCAGTTAATGTTGTTAGCTGGTTTGAAATGGTAGCTGGTCAGACCATCCCAAGCTGGAAGCAAATCTGAACTGGTCAACCAGCTAGTGGCTGGTAGGTTGTCTGAGCTGGTAGCTGGTCAAACCATGTCGAGCTGGGAGCTGGTCTGAGCTGGTCAACCAGCTACCAGCTGTTTCAAAACATAGCTTGAGCTGGTCAAGCTGGTGACCAGCTACCAGCTCAAGCTGTTTTTTTCAGTAGGGGTCACTTACGCACGGCTATTTTGGAGCATGGACACATGTTGAAACAAGGATTGCATATTAAAAACGGGTCAACCAAGGCAAAAAATAACCTCAGATTCTTGCAGGGGACATCTTAATCTTCATAACCAAAGGTAAGCTTACGACTTAATTTCATATTTTACCGGAGCTTTTTATAGAAAAAGAAAGTTATGTGGTGACAAACAAATGCCACTCGTGTTTTTTCCTGTGGAGTGAGTAGGCATGTTGACAGTATTACTTGTATGTATTCAGGATCTTGGAAGGTGTTTCTTGCGGCTGTGATAGTAAACGATTTTTTGATGATAAAATAAAAACTATAATTAACTCTCAAATATGTTTAAATGTCTGCTATCTTACATGTGGTCGGTCCATTGTAGATAACAGTGTAACAGCATAGCATGCTACTTTCATGAATTACAAGCTAATGGTGGCCGATAGGAATGTGATATCTCGCATGCTGATAGGATTTTAAGTACTAAGTATGATTATATGCGGTTTATGGTTATAAAATCCGTGTTCTCGTGGAACTAGCAACGCATTTGTGATGTTTTTAAAATTGAGACGCCTGCGTCTCAACCACTAGGGGCTCGCACAATCAAGTTAAATAAGACACCTAGTAGAAACTAGGTGGAAATTGCCCTGGTGGGCCAGAGTTGATAGGGTTAAACAGCCATAACTCTTGACCACATTATTGTACAGACACAAATCTAGTGCCACTAGATTCCTCTTCTCACAAAGAACAAATTTGTCTTTTGTAGCTTTACAGTGTACTTTAGTAAAAAATTTTCAATCACTGATGTTGTAATGATCACTTCTGAATGTACCAGTAATATAATGGTGTAACCTCTTTTTCATTTCAAGTGCCTTTTCCAAGACTACCAACTTTTTAGAACACTATAGTGAGATTGTTTAAGGAGGTGGACTTTTTTATTCCACTTCCAACATCACAAGTTTTGCTGTAAATATCACCAAATCTGTTTTTCTATACACATACACCCTATATACCCATCAAATTCATGAGAACACATAGTTTTGCATCTTCAGTTTCACATGTTTTCAATACATATGCTTAAAAATGTTATGTAGCTAGTTGGATATTGACAAAGAACTTGACCAAAAATAACAGTAATATTGTCCTACTGCATAAGTGCAAGTGCTTCGGAATCAGAGTAATTTGCACCATAAATTTGAGAACCCATTTGCTTGATTTGGGTTTCATTGTAGAAAGTTTTGGGAAGATTTGTTTATGTATGGCAGGTTTCAGTATCAGTAAGTTGTCTAAGTTATTTTATTTTTAGTTGGCTATTTTGCCATGGTTGTAAAGCAGATGTAAAAGCGGTTTTGTTGTTAGCCATGCCTTAAGATCTGAAACGTGTACACACAAATGCTTTCCTCTGTATGCAAACCACTTTATGGAGTATGCTTTTTTTAACCTTCATCTTGTTATGGATCCGAGAAGGGACTGGACTCAAATGCACGACTCACAGACAGGAATTGCAATAATTCAATAATTTATTACTTCGTCCAAACTCCAGAAGTATAGAGAGAGAATAAGGGCAGGGACTGGATCCTGGAATGGCGTTAGCAGGGGGTTGAACGGGAGTGGGAGTAGGCAAGGGGCTGGATGGTGGCGGAATCCTCGGTTGGTGTAGCAGAGGAGGAGCGGGATGCGGGAGACAAGGGCTGCGTGGAGTGGTGCTAGGATAGCTGCAGGCTGGCAGACAAGCAGAGCAGAACAAGGCGTTAAACACAGCAAGGCATGAACAAAATAAGTAGCGTCAATACGCTAGGCTAGGCAAGGCTTAGAAGCAGCAAAAAGCAAGGCAAGACTTGAATTCTAAATACGAGGCAAGACAAGACAAGAGTTATTTCAACAACAAGACTTAACGAACTGGCACAAGACAACGAAAACCGGGAGAATATATGTGAGAGTTAATGAGCTAATGACTGTGTGCAGTGTGAGAATGTATGCGAGAGTGATAAACAGAGAAGAGAGCGTGAGGAATGCAAGCAGGGAAAAGGAACGAGATAGGCGGAGAAAATGCAAGGGAATTGAGTGACACAAAGAGGGAAAACCACGCCCAGCCTGCAGCACAATGGAGACAAACAGGAAACATGAAAACATAACAAGAAACGTGAGGGAAAAGGGTAAAACAAGGAGCACAATGGGGACGGGAATGGAGAGTGTCACAGTACCCCCCCCCCCCAAGGAACGCCTCCTGTGTTCCCCCCGGTCTGATCTTCAGGGGGTGGCGTCTGTGAAACTCCCGGATGAGGGAGGGGTCCAGGATGAGCTTCTTGGACAGCCAGGACCGCTCTTCTGGACCGTAGCCCTCCCAGTCCACCAAATACTGGTATCTGCGGCCCCTGCGGCAGATATCCAAGACCCGTCAGTCCGTGTAGGCTGGGGCGTCATCAATCATCTGGGGGGGTGGGGGGGCATCAACGGGAGCACTGAGGGGACTGGAGGAGACAGGCTTGACCTGACTGACGTGGAAGGTGGGGTGGATCTTGAGTGAGGCGGGAAGCCGGAGCTTGACAGTGACAGGGTTGAGGACTGTGAGGATGGGGTAGGGACCGATGAATCGTGGCTGAGGTTTTTTAGAGGTGGACTGGAGGGGAATGGAGGAAGTGGAGAGCCAGACCTGGGGTGTACCGTGGTGCTGCGGTCCAGCTCCTGATTGTCACGCTCCGTCTGACTGTTGGTTTGGGGGTGGTATCCCGAGGACAGGCTGGCGGAGGCGCCCAGGGCTGTGTAGAAGGCCTTCCATACCTGGGAGGAGAACTGTGGCCCATGGTCCGACACAATGTCACTGGGGATCCCATGCAGCCTCACCACATGTTGCTCCAGGGCAGAGGGAAGCTTGGGCAGGGGAATGAAGTGGGCCGCCTTGGAGAACCGGTCCTCAATGGTCAGGATGGTGGTGTTGCCATCCGACGGGGGCAGACTGGTTACAAAATCCACCCCCACATGGCTCCAAGGACGGCCCGGGACGGGGAGGGGGCGAAGGAGGCCAGCGGGGGGATAGTGGGAGGCCTTACTCCTGGCGCACACCGGGCAGGCAAGGACGAATGCACGGGTTTCCCCCTTTAGGGTGGGCCACCAGAAACTCCTCCTGACCAGGGCGGTGGTCCTCAGGATACCAGGATGGCAGGCCAGACGGGAGGCGTGAGCCCACTAGAGAACCTGAGAGCGGACGGAGTCTGGAACAAACAGACAGGAGTTAAGGTTATTGCGGGGATCCGGGTGGGTCACCTGGGCGGCCTTCACAATTATCTCGATCTCCCAGGAGACCGCAGCCACCACGCAGGACGGGGAAATGATGGGATCAGGGACAGCAGGTCTGGCGTGAGGGGAGAACATACGGGACAGGGCATCGGGTTTCATGTTGCAGGAACCGGGTCTGTAAGTTATGGAAAAATTAAACCGTGCAAAAAACAAGGACCAGCGGGCTTGACGGGAATTTAGACGTTTGGTGGATTTAATGTACTCCAGGTTGTGGTGGTCAGTCAGGACAAGAAATGGTTTACCTGCCCCCTCCAGCCAGTGCCGCCACTCCTCCAAGGCGAGCTTGATTGCCAACAACTCCCGGTCCCTGACGTCGTAATTGTGCTGAGCCGGGGTGAGTCGACGGGAGAAGAAGGCGCAGGGGTGCATTTTCTGGTCCTGGGCGGAGCATTACGAGAGGACGGCCCCAACGCCAGTGTCGGAGGCGTCTACCTTAACGACAAACTGACGGCTGGGGTCCGGGTGGCAGAGGATAGGGGCTGTGGAGAATTTGGTTTTGAGGGCAGGGTTCGCCTCGGGGTTCCAAATGAAGGGGACGAAAGTGGAGGTAAGGTTAGTTAGGGGGGCAGCAATTTGGCTGTAATTGCAGATAAACGGCCTATAGAAATTTGCAAAGCCCAGGAATTGGAGTAAGTGCTTACGAGAGGCCGGTTGAGGCCAGTCAGCGATGGCTTGGATCTTCGCGGGGTCAGCCCGGATCTTCCCTTCAATAATGAAGCCCAGGAACAGAACGGAAGGGGTATGAAAACTGCATTTTTTCAGCTTTAACAAATAGCTTGTTCTCCAGCAGCCTCTGGAGAACCTGGCGGACATGCTTGACATGATCTTGGGGGGTTTTTGAAAAAATTTGAATATCGTCTATGTAAACGAATACAGACCATCCGAGGAGGTCGCGTAGGACATTGTTCACCAGGGACTGGAAGACCGCTGGAGCGTTAGTAAGGCCGAACGGGACCACCAGGTACTCGAAGTGTCCGAGGGGGGTGTTGAACGCCGTCTTCCATTCATCTCCCTCCCGGATACGGACGAGGTGGTAGGCGTTGCGGAGATCCAGTTTAGTAAAGATGGTGGAATCATGCAGGGGTTCAAAAGCAGAGTTAATTAGGGGCAGAGGATACTTGTTGCGTACAGTTATGGCATTCAGACCCCGGTAATCAATGCATGGCCGGAGCGATCCGTCTTTCTTTGCCACGAAGAAAAACCCCGCTCCCACCGGTGATGAAGAGGGTCGAATAATACCTGACGCCAGGGAATCATGGATGTAGGCTTCCATCGAAGCCTTCTCGGGACCAGGCAGCTGTAGAGGCGACCTGACGGGAGCTTTGCACTGGCCAGCAGATCTATACAGCAGTCGTAGGGTCTATGGGGAGACAAAGACACAGCACGGGATTTACAAAACACGTGTGATAGGTCGTGATATTGCTGAGGTACACAAGAAAAGTCTGGCTCCGGAGCTATGGCAGAAGCCCTGGCGGCCCCAGATGGTGGTAGGGCGGAACGAAGACAATCAGCATGGCATTGAGAGCTCCAGTCCTGGACCTGAGATGTACGCCAGTTAATGTGAGGATTGTGAATGCGAAGCCAGGGTTGGCCGGAGAACCAGCGGAGACTGGGCTGAGTGGATAATATAGAACCGAATAGTCTCACGGTGGTTACCCGACAATATGAGTTGGAGAGGAATGGTGGAGTGAGTAACCCGGGCCAGGATATTTTCTCGACAGGAATTCCCAGACCTCTTGACTAGACTTGAATCAATGAAGTTGAGGGCCAACAATGAGGTAGATTGGGTGCCCCACAAGAGGGTAGCCTTCAGTTGAACACGGGACTGGGCAGAGTGAGCAGTGGAGACAGTTTTACCGGCGAGCCACCCCTTTTGGGCGAAGAAGACAAGAGGCTAAATGATGGTAGTAGTAACAGGAGCCAGTGAAAATTCTCCGGCGATGTTCGTCGGCATCCACGATTGTTTTGCCCAACTGCATCGGCTCCTCCTCTGATGGGTCCAGCATCGAAGGGGAACGGTTCCTTGGAGGCAGCGACACTTGCGAGCGTGAAGGGTAAGGAGTTGTGCTCTGACGGCCCTTCTTCTTATCCCAGGCACGGGCCCGGAGCCGGTTGTCAATAGAAATGGCGAGTGTGATTAGACTGTTCAGAGAACTGGACTCATCGCGGGTCGCCAGCTCGTCTTTCAGTTCGTCACTGAGGGCTTGGAGGAAGGTTCCTTGGAGCGTGGTGTCGTTCCATCCTGATTCAATCAATCAATCAATCAATCAATATTTATTTATATAGCGCATTTCACAACAAGTTGTCACAATGCACTTCACAGCAAAACAGCAAAACCCAGCCTAAACTCCCCACAAGAGCAAGCCAAAGGCAACAGTGGCAAGGAAAAACTCCCTGGTGTAACTAGGAAGAAACCTTGGAAGGAACCAGACTCAATGGGGGAACCCATCCTCCTCTGGTCGGCTCAGGGTCTAGGGCTTAAGGACCAACATGGTCAAAACAGCCAATGTCCATGATAATACAATTTGCAGCAGCTAGATGATAGTCCAGATGTGGCGGCAGTGACGGTGGGGAACCGGGCGCCGATGGCGGCGGGAGCAGCTGGCAGCGGTGGTAAGGAGGGAGGGGCAAGCGGCAACGGACAGGAAGCCGGACAGCAGCTCTCGAGATGCGGGGCATAAGCCCCGCCGGCAGAATGTGAAAAAAAGAGAGAGAGAAAACAGTTAGGGGAAGTGTAATAGAGCAGCAGGAGCACCAACTGGAGGGGTGGGGGGTGGGGAAGGGGTGGGAGGGTTGGACAGGTGCCCCCGCCAGGAGTAATCTATGGCTGCATAGCTATGAAGACAGAGTTTGAGGAACCATGCAGTCATGAGAGGGAAAACAGTCCTACCCACCTATCAAGAGCCAGCCCAGGAAGATGGGGTCACAGCTGTTGACAGGTGACAGTAAGGAAAGGATGCCACCCCACATTACTCTATAGCTAAATGCTTCTCTGGTCCTGTCTCCAGACTATAGCTCATTATAAGCCTGATCATAGAGGTGCGTTTTTAATCTAGACTTAAATATTGAGACCGTGTCTGATTCCCTTATAAGTTTTGGTAGGGTGTTCCACAGTAGTGGCGCTCTGTAAGAGAAAGCTCTACCACCCGTCAAGTTTTTAGATATTCTTGGGACTACTAGGTAGCCTGCGTCTTGGGAACGGAGTGATCTTTTTGGCTTATATGGTAAGAGCAGGTTACATATATACACTGGCGCAAGTCCATTTAAGGCTTTAAAGGTCAGAAGCAAAATCTTAAAGTCTATCCTAAACTTAATTGGTAGCCAATGAAGCGATGCTAGTACTGGGGTAATATGCTCATATTTCTTAGTTCTAGTTAAAATGCGAGCGGCTGCATTCTGTACAAGCTGGAGATTATTTAGCGAGGACTTAGGGCAGCCAGATAGCAGGGCATTACAGTAATCTAGCCTAGACGTAACAAAAGCATGGATCAGCTGCCAAGGCGCGGAATTGGACTGCCATTTCTGCCACGCTGCGGTTGCCCTGATGCAGTTGGAGTAAGTGTTGGGTAGCATCACGCCCACAGACTGGATGGTCGAACACCCGACACATCTCAGAAGTGAAGGAGGCGAAATGGAAACAGGCGGGTAGCTGGCTGTCCCACATAGCCGTAGCCCACTCCCGTGCGCTCCCTCCCAGACAGGCCATCACAAAGGCAACTTTACTTGCATCAGAGGCATAGGAGGCAGGTTGCAGATGGAACACTATGTCACACTGGAGTAGGAAACGTCAGCACTTTCCCAGGTCCTCCAGGTAGCGCTCTGGATGCGGTACGCGTGGTTCTCTGCCAGGAAGAGGTGGTGACGCTGCGGGCTGCGGTTCCGGGGTTGGCGGTGCAGCACTGGCAAGGACCCCCTGACTAATCATAGTACCGATCTGACTCACTTGGTCCGAGATGGTCTTCAGAGTCTCCTGGACGTCTTCCAGGCGATGGCCGTGTTGATCGATGACAGTGCACTGGCAGGCAAGGGTGTGGTGAATCTGTTCAGAGTTGGCTGAGTCCATGATTAGGCCAGTTCGTTCTGTTATGGATCCGAGAAGGGACTGGACTCAAATGCACGACTCACAAACAGGAATTGCAATAATTCAATTTTATTACTTCGTCCAAACTCCAGAAGTATAGGGAGAGAATAAGGGCAGGGACTGGATCCTGGAATGGCGTTAGCAGGGGGTAGAACGGGAGTGGGAGTTGGCAAGGGGCTGGATGGTGGTGGAATCCTGGGTTGGTGTCGCGGAGGAGGAGCGGGATGCGGGAGACGGGCAGCGTGGAGTGGTGCTAGGATAGCTGCAGGCTGGCAGACAAGCAGAGCAGAACAAGGCGTTAAACACAGGAAGGCATGAACAAAATAAGTAGCGTCAATACGCTAGGCTACGCAAGACTTAGAAGCAGCAAAAAGCAAGGCAAGGCTTGAATTCTAAATACGAGGCAAGACAAGACAAGTTATTTCAACAAGACTTAACGAACTGGCACAAGACAACGAAAACCGGGAGAATATACATGAGAGTTAATGAGCTAATGACTGCGTGCAGTGTGAGAATGTATGCGAGAGTGATAAACAGAGGAGAGCGTGAGGAATGCAAGCAGGGAAAAGGAATGAGATAGGCGGAGAAAATGCAAGGGAAATGAGTGACACAAAGAGGGAAAACCACACCCAGCCTGCAGCACGAGGTAGACAAACAGGAAACATGAAAACATAACAAGGGAAAAGGATGATCTGAAAAGTGAAAAGTTCCAGTACTATTTGAGAGACAGCCTGAATTCAATCAGCATTTGTCCTTAACTTTGACTTAGAAATAAATTGAATTTATTTTGAAATTGACAAGTGATTTGTATTATATATTTTCCAAATAAATCAACACATTTGTTATATAAATATTACCTAAATGTGTTAATTTATTTTAATTTCTAAATTTTGATTGAATCCAGGCCCCAGTGAGAGGCCCTATCAGCCCTGGATCCTCTACGTATCTCTGCAGCTCTGCTCTTCAGCCATGCAGATGTGGATGGGTTCTGACAGGAGGCAGTGGAATGAGCCGAAGTTCTACACAAAGGCCAAATCGGTGCCATTTCCACCTTCCTGTATCAGCTCTCACCCCCGTCTCTCCCCCATGTCTCCATTCCTCTGTGACAACACAACCCCAGTGGGTGGTATGGTGAGATTGTGATGGTGGCCAGGGGGGTGTTGAGGCACATGGATCATTGTAATATATTGTGAAGGGCCACTTTGCCAAGAGTACTAATTAGAGGTCATGCTTTTAGGGGACTGCTTTGTTTTAGCCCTTGTCACCCTGCCTGGTCAGGACGTGACTCCAGTAGTTGTACACAGCCTTTTGGAAGGTGCCGAGGTGAAGGACAAAGCAATGTTTAATCGCACCAGTTAAATCCAGCCGTCCATCAGCGTGGGCCCTGCTAACTGTGAGGAGTGTTTGTTGCTCCTTCTACAATGTTTATGGGAGTCTTTGGAAAAAAACACATTTCCCTGAAGAACTTGTCAACAACCCTATTCATTTAAAATAGCAAACTCCGAACAGTGCACAGGGCTTCCTGTGTTTTAAAAAACTGCCTTAATTCAGTAATGGCACCACAGTAACACCACAAAACAACAAAAGTGATAAACTATAACAAAATGATGCCACAATCCAATAAATGCACCACAGTAAAAATTACAAACCCCAATTCCAAAAAAGTTGGGACAATATGTAAAATGAACATAAAAGCAGAAAGCAGTGATTTGTAAATTCTCTTTTACATATATTTAATTGAAAACAGTACAAAGAAAAGATATTTTACCGTATCAACTTTATAGATTATTGTAAGTGTGTACGCTAATTCCGAATTTGATGCCTGCAACATGTTCCAAAAAAGTTGGGACAGGGGCAAAAAAAAGACTGGGAAGTTAAAAAAAAACACCTGTTTGAAACATTCCACAGGTAAACAAGTGATGCTATCATGACTGGGTATAAAAGGATATTATTATATTATATTATTATCTTATTTTCAGGTACTCTTACAAGCGATACTATAACCCAGGGCTGCCCAACCCTGTTCCTGGAGATCTACCGTCCTGTAGGTTTTCACTCCAACCCTAACAAAGCACATCTCACACTCAACAGCTAGGGATCTGATTGAGCTTCTAATTAGTGGAATCAGGTGTGCCAAATTAGGGTTTAAATGAAAACCTACAGGAAGGTAGATCTCCAGGAACAGGGTTGGGCAGCCCTGCTATAACCTCTCTAAGAAAATAAGTCTTTTGATATCCTTTTATACCCAGTCATGATAGCATCACCTGGAATGTTCCAGGTGTTTTTTGAACTTCCCAGTGTTTTTTTTTTGCCCCTGTCCCAACTTTTTTTGGAACATGTGGCAGGCATCAAATTCGGAATTAGCATATATTTACAGAAATCTATAAAGATGATCAGGTAAAACATAAAATTTATTTTCTTTGTGTCGTTTTCAATGAAATATATGTAAAAGATAATTTACAAATCACTGCCTTCTGCTTTTATGTGCATTTTACATACTGTCCCAACTTTTTTGGAATTGGGGTTTGTATGATAAACATTTCATATTCTATTTTAGCATATATTCTGAAAACCTATTCTTGTACATGCTAGACTCTGTTGTGTTGTTGTTATCACACTGGTTTACCTTATTTTCTCTTCCTCCTTGGGCATTTTATTCCCAGTGTGCCTAGGGCAGTTCGCAAAGCTCTGTCATTTCTCCCCCTTTCCTGGGAGCTGGGGATGGCCGGAGCAGTATTGGTGTCTGAAGGATGATTGTGTCAGAAGTTAACAGGATTTCACCCAGCTATGGAAACCTGAGATAGAAATCGGAAAATGTTTATATGATATCGCATCCAGACTGACAACTGTCAATAGCACTTGGATGGAGGCGAGGACAGTATGGATTTTTGAAAGGCTCTCTAGCAGTCCTGCCTGTCATCAGATAGTGGCCAACTTCAAGTCACCCTCTGCATGTTGAGAATTTAATCTCCCAACAAATAATATATTAATACAACCCAGGTGGGTGGTGTGTGTGTGTGTGTGTGTCTGTGTGTGTGTGGGGGGGGGGGGGGGGGGGGGGGGGCATCACATCCATAAGTCTGGAATCAAATCCTTCTGCACTGAAATAGGGGAAGTACAAACTTTGTTATCATTTGTAGATTGTATAAATGAAATATATAAAGTTTGCCATGTAATATTCTAGAAATGATTGCTAGAATAAGAGTATACAACTGCACAATGTTTGTCACACTCCATGTCATTCTTGAAAATGTGTTGATTTTAATTGTCCTTTTACGTAGTAAAGCTGTTTTTACTACACTATCTGAATGCAAATATTACCTTATTTTTGTAAGTCACTGTGAATAATGTTGTTTTCTGAAGAGATGTAACATAATGTAATGTCATTATAATCTGAAACAGTAAATATTCTATACAAATGTCACCCTTTCATCTTTCAGGTCCTGCCATTCCCGCCAGCTGAACTAGCATTTTTCCCCAATTAGCCTTTGCTGCCCCTTGCCCTCCAATGGCCTATAACTCCATTTTTCTGAGCGGACTCACGAGTGTGCCACGCCACACCATAAACGACAGGGGTGACAGCGGTTTCTTGGAACTGTGGAGGAGATCTCATCGTCGTCAGCTGTCCTGATCTCATAGCAGCATTGCAAAACACCTTGGAACAAAAATGAGATGGTGCAAAATTGGGATGGCAGGTATGCCATCCGCCAAGTTATGGCTTGGCGGGGCATGCCCCATTACCTATTAATAACAAAAAACTATGTTTTAAGTGTGAAGTTTGGCTTGGTCAAAGGCTACAAAAGGCAGGAAATTCAAATGAGCACCACCAAGCCAAACTTCAGCTCTCTACACTATAAGGGATTTCCAGTACTCTTTTTTTTGTATCTGACTGCTATACAGTTCTGTAGCTACAGTATGTTGGTCTACTATATTTCAAACAACATGTACTCATCACTGGCCAGATTGGTTCCAACCTTCTCTCAAAGAGCCTAATTCATACTCAGAGTATGGGCTGCCACCCATGATAGTGACCTGTACAAAAAGGCATTGTATTTCCCTATTGCAGTTTTGTGTAGGCTATTTCTCTATTCCTCTTATGCCTCCTCTTATACCAATATTGATAGCTGTGATAATATTTGTAGGTATCTTTTGAAAGATGAATCTAAATATTTCAAACTGTTTACATTCCAAATCCTTTTTAGAAGTATTATAAAGCTATCTAAAGCTATATGAGTAGATGTATAATTGTATGCTGTGATTGCATTAGGCTATTCAATGTATACTTTCACCTATTGTTTTTATTTCTACCCTTTGAACTCCTTATTCTATGACTGAAATCTTATCGACTACTACTCTGTATGTCAACAGTGTATGTTTTCATATATTTCATATTACTTGGGTGTACATAAGTGATTTTCATGGGTGATGGTATAAGCCTAGGCCACATGTCCAGTATAGACTACTCCTTATATGGATGATTCCATTTCTAATAAGTAAAGAGTAGAATCTATGATGATATAAGTCAAAATGAAATACCACTGTATTTATGCACTCCAGCAGCAAGTCATATTTAGTTTTCAAGTGTGTACAGTCTTCTGTGTAAAATAATCAGCATCACTGAAAGGGTTTGTGCTGAATTGCGATGAGCCAAACGCGATAACAGAAAAAAGGGATAGAAAGTCCCTGGCAGTGCCAAATAATAACACACCCCTATAAAACGGGCTAGCCACGTAAACACGGGCACAGCTAAATCTCAAAATAGCTAACGCTAAAGAGATAGCGAAAGAGGACAGAAAAAACAAGACACCTTCGGTACGTGGCTATAACGCCCGATAAATGGTGAAATAAATGAAATAAAAATAAAACTCACACTCTCAGAAATGAGAGTGGGAGCGAAGGAGAGGGAAGAGCAATAAGGGAAACTAAACCCTAATTCCCCTAGGCTTCTAAGTAGAAGAACGTCTGTACTGCGTAATAAAATAAATCTTAATTCTCACAAAAGCAGAGAGACAAAAACTTACTAACCCTAACCTCATGAAAACACAAAATGACAAAGAAGCGCCAGGAGGCGGAAGTGAGGGGTTTAAATACCTGAGAGGTAAAAGAACAGGTGAAACGAATAATTAGCGGGGAGAATGAAAACTCCGAAATGGAACGCAGAAAAATCCGATAGACTGAAAAGAGAAAATGGGAAAGAGATAAAAACTGTAGCAACAGAGGGAAGATAGGTGAAAACCATGACAGGACCCCCCCTCTAGGGCACGGCCCCAGACGATGCCCCAGGACCATGTCTACGGAAATCCTTAATCAAATCTGGGTCCAAGATGTTTCTTGATGGGACCCAACATCGCTCCTCAGGGCCATAGCCCTCCCAGTCCACCAAAAACTGGAAACCCCTACCCACACGTCTCTCAGCCAAGATGCGACGAACCGTATAAACCGGACCTCCCTCCACAATCCGAGGACGATCTTAAATGGACCCACATAACGCGGGGCGAGTTTGCGAGACTCGACCCGTAAGGGCAAATCCCGTGTGGACAGCCAGACCCGCTGACCCACCCGATAGGAGGGACCCGGACGACGATGTCTGTCGGCGGAAGCTTTCTGACCAGCGGAAGCTCGCAAAAGAGAGGCACGAACTCGCTTCCAAACTGCACGACATCTTTGAACAAAAGCGCTAGCAGAGGGGACCTCCACGTCTTTCTCCAGCTCCGGAAAAAGTGGAGGTGAATAGCCCACCTGAGCCTCGAAAGGGGAAAGACTCGTGGAGGCATTGCGCAGAGTGTTATGGGCATACTCAGCCCATGGAAGATGACGGCTCCATGAAGTAGGATTAGAGGCTGCCAAACAGCGAAGAGTATTCTCCAATGTCTGATTGGTGTGCTCCGTTTGTCCTTAGTCTGTGGATGGAACCCAGAGGACAGACTAACGGACGCGCCCAACTGTGCACAAAAAGATCGCCAAAATTTTGCGACAAACTGGGGACCACGATCAGACACTACGTCGTGAGGCAAACCATGAATCCTAAAAACGTGGTTGACCACTAGCTGCACTGTCTCCAGTGTAGATGGCAATTTGGCCAAAGCGAGAAAATGTGCCGCCTTGGAAAACCTATCGACAATGACTAAAATAACCGTATTACCCTGAGAAGCAGGTAACCCGGTTATAAAGTCCAACGCGATGTGACTCCACGGACGCCTGGGTACGGGTAGCGGACGTAATAAACCCGCAGGAGGAAGATGCGAACCTTTATTACGAGCGCAAATGACACAAGCAGCGACAAAATCACGTACATCTTTTTCCATTCCAGGCCACCAAAAACGTCTGGACAGAAAATCCTTGGTGCGGTGCGCACCCGGATGGGCAGCCAGCTGGGAGGAGTGACCCCACTGCAGAACACGAGACCTCAAAGTGGGAGAAACAAAAAGACAGTTGGCGGGACCCCCCCCCGGGTCCAGTTCAAGGCGTAGCGCCTCTTGGACTGCCGCTTCGATGTCCCATAGGACAGGAGCTATAATCTGGGCAGATGGCACAATGGGCTCTGGAATGGTAGGTTTATCAGACGGGTCAAAAATGCGCGATAGCGCATCAGGTTTGAGGTTCTTAGAACCGGGGCGATACGTCAAAAGGAAATTAAAACGGGTAAAAAATAATGCCCAGCGCGCCTGCCGGGAATTCCGTCTTTTGGCTTGTTGGACGTATTCCAAATTTTTATGGTCGGTCCAGACCGTGAAGGGGTGTTCCGCACCCTCAAGCCAGTGACGCCACTCCTCCAGAGCCAATTTGATGGCCAGGAGTTCCCGATCCCCCACGTCATAGTTCCTCTCGGCCGGAGTAAGGGCGCGAGAGAAATAAGCACACGGATGCAATTTGCGGTCGATGGGGGAATGTTGAGATAGGATGGCACCCACTCCTAATTCAGACGCATCTACCTCGACAATAAACGGGAGGGAGGGATTGGGAGTAATTAGAATGGGCTCAGAACTGAACCTCTTTTTCAATTCCATGAAGGCGAACTCAGCCTTGCGGTTCCAGCGAAACTGGTCTGCTGACGCCTTCTTTGTGAGAGCAGTGATAGGTGCGGCGAGTGCACTGAAACTCCGGATAAACCGGCGATAAAAATTGGGAAAGCCAAGGAAACGCTGAACCTGTTTGACCGACTGAGGAGTGGGCCAGTTCAGTACCGCAGAAATTTTATTAGGATCCATCTGGACCTTGCCCTCTGAAATTACAAAACCCAAAAAGGAGACAGTGCTAGCATGAAAAGAGCACTTCTCTGCCTTGACGAATAATTTCGCCTCTAACAGAGCTTTCAAAACCTGTTTGACGTGGCTGATGTGCGAGACGGGATCAGGAGAAAAAATCTAAATATCGTCTAAGTAAACAAAGACGAATTTCTCTAACATCTCCCGCAGAACATCATTCACCAACGCCTGAAATACTGAGGGGGCGCTAGTGAGCCCGAAAGGCATGACGCAATATTCGTAGTGACCGCTATGGGTGTTAAAAGCGGTCTTCCATTCATCGCCCTCACGCATGCGCACCAGGTTATATGCGTTGCAGAGGTCGAGCTTGGAAAAAATAGATGCCCCCTGTAGACGTTCAAACGCCGAGTTCATAAGAGGCAGTGGGTACCTGTTTTTTATGGTTATGGCGTTGAGGGATCGATAATCAATACAAGGCCTTGAGCCTCCATCCTTCTTTTTTTTAAAAAGAACCCTGCGCCAGCGGGTGAAGTGGACGGTCTGATGAAACCATTAGCTAAGGCCTCCTCGATGTTCTCCTTCATGGCCAAACTCTCCGGGACCGACAAGGAATAGAGACTGCCTCTGGTAGGGCTAGTACCAGGGTATAACTCGATCGCACAGTCATATGAGCGATGCGGAGGCAGAGAGGTGGCCCTCTGCTTACTAAACACCTCTGCTAATTTGGAGTATTCCATGGGAACATTAGGAGGCAAAGGGAACTCCAGTGTCCCAGCTATACTGACACCAGTAGCCTGAGAATGAGGGCTGGGGGGGGGGGACCATTGAATCTCAGAATCGGACAATTCATCCGAAATTAACCCCTCTCCGGCGGAGTCCCATTCTAAACTCTCATCACCAGTCCCGGAGCAAAAACTGGAATTCTCCAGGGAGATGATTTCTTCGGAATCGGACCCTGAATCGGAATCAACCCCTCTAGCTATTCCACGGGAAGTGCATGGAGGAGTGGAGTGACCCTGAATACTACACTGAGGGTCCCACTGCAATATGGTGCGACCCTCCCCTCCCCAATTAATGTGGGGGTTGTGCCGGACAAGCCAGGTGTGGCCCAGCACTAAGGGGTAGGTAGGGGAATCTACCAAAAGGAACTGAATCTGCTCCGTATGATCCTCAAACGGAATGTGCATTGAGAGAAATTTGGTAGTTTTAAAAATAGTACCTGAACCTAAGGGGCGCCCATCAAGTGCAGTGACAGTTCGGGGCTGAGTAAGGTGGAGAACAGGAATGTGGTGCTTTTTAGCCCACCGGGCACCAATAAAACATTCGACCGCTCCAGAGTCAATAAATGCATTGACCAGGAGAGGGCGCTGTTGCCATACAAGAGTAACAGGCAGTATCGTCCGAGATGTAGTAACACAGAGTCCCGCTAGAGATCCCGGATCCTCTAACGGGACCCTCCTTTTCCCTTAAGCTTAAAACATTGATTTATGTTATGACCTATGCGTCTGCAATAACGACACCGCTCCAGAGTAGATGGAGTATCTTTGGAGAGTGAACAGGTAGCCCCGTCAATCTGCATGGGCTCCTCGCTACTAGGAGGAGTGGAAACGGAGGACGGAGGGGCGGACATAGTGAAAGGAGCGAAGGAAGAGCTCATGCGGCAGTCTCTCCTGCTACTTTTAATGTGGACCCGCTCCCTGACGCGATTATCAATGCGAATGGCTGTGGAAATTAATGCCTCCAGTGTCTCAGATGGATCTAAAACTGCCAGCACATCTTGAACAGAATTGTGGAGTGCCTCAGAGAATTGTATCATTATCGGCGCTTCTGGCCAACCTGTCTCTCCTGCCAGAGCACGAAACCGAATAGAAAATTCGGCCACGGTCTCGTTGCCCTGGCGAAGATGAACAAGACGTCTGGCCGCCTCAAGACCCGAAGTGTCGTGATCAAACACGGACTCCATTTCTTTCACTAGAGTGGTAGTGGAGTTCAAAATGGGAGACTGGCTCCGAATTAAAGAAGTAGCCCAATCAAGCGCGGTTCCGGTGAGCAAAGATAAAATAAACACCACACGAGATTCTTCTGAACTAAAGCGTGATGACTGGGCTTTAAAGAAAATTTGACATTGGGAAATGAAAGCTCGGCACTTGCCGGCCTGACCGTCATAACAGAGGGGAAGCTGCATCTTGGGTTCCCTAGGTGGTTGAAGTGCTTGAACAGGGGGAGGAGTAGCCTGAACTACCGGCACAGGGTTTTGAGGTGCAACCGTGAGGCGGCGCATGCCCTCTGCCAACTCCCGAAGCCAGCCTTCCTGTACCCGCAACTGGGACGTCAGCTGCCCTACTTGGCTGGCTAGTGTTTGTTGTTGTAACTGTAGAGCTCTAACGCTCTCAACCGGTGTAGCGTCTCCCGGTTGTTCAATCGCTGACTCATCCATAACTGGCTTCTTTGTACTGAAAGGGTTTGTGCCGAATTGCGATGAGCCAAACGCGATAACAGAAAAAAGGGATAGAAAGTCCTTGGCAGTGCCAAATAATAACACACCCCTATAAAACGGGCTAGCCACGTAAACACGGGCACAGCTAAATCTCAAAATAGCTAACGCTAAAGAGATAGCGAAAGAGGACAGAAAAAACAAGACACCTTCGGTACGTGGCTATAACGCCCGATAAATGGTGAAATAAATTAAATAAAAATAAAACTCACACTCTCAGAAATGAGAGTGGGAGCGAAGGAGAGGGAAGAGCAATAAGGGAAACTAAACCCTAATTCCCCTAGGCTTCTAAGTGGAAGAATGTCTGTACTGCGTAATAAAATAAATCTTAATTCTCACAAAAGCAGAAAGACAAAAACTTACTAACCCTAACCTCGTGAAAACACGAAATGACAAAGAAGCGCCAGGAGGAGGAAGTGAGGGGTTTAAATACCTGAGAGGTAAAAGAACAGGTGAAACGAATAATTAGCGGGGAGAATGAAAACTCCGAAATGGAACGCAGAAAAATCCGATAGACTGAAAAGAGAAAATGGGAAAGAGATAAAAACCGTAGCAACAGAGGGAAGATAGGTGAAAACCATGACAATCACGTACAGAAATATATACTATTGTGCTGCCCTTAATGTACAAATGTGCATTATAGATCTATAGCCTATGTATAAATCTGCTCTAGTGGGACCTCTATAGCCTAATGCAGCAGCCACTTACTATTTTGAAGAGCATGAATTAGACTCTTTGAGAGAAGGTTTGAACCAATCTGCCCAGTGATGAGTACATGTTCTTTGAAATACAGTAGACTAACTGTCACAGTTTTTCTGGTTGCCGCCCCTTCTCCCCCTATGGTTCCTCAGAGCTCCAGGACGGCGTCCGTGCTGTGTTTTTTCTTCTTCCCGGCAATTAGCTTGCTCACCTGTTCCAGGTGTTTTGCTGGCTATATAAACGCTGTGCTCTCTTCTTTCTGTGCTTTGGTGTCTATTCGCCACGTTATCAAAGCTGGTAAAGGTATACCAGGAGGACTGCATTGTTGTTTTAATAACAAGAATGCAGTAACTTTCCTTAGAGTAGATTAGAGCCATCTGTTCTCTTTTTCTTTTACTACTCTGTTTTTGTGTTCTATTTCTGTAATGGTGGCGTGACGTGTGAGGTAGGAGGAGCCAAACGCAGCAAGGGGGATTCATTAAGCACTAGGCCACTAGGATGGGAAACCCCGTAGTTAAGGGAAGGAGACAAGACAAGGAAAACATGTACGAAAGCTACTAACCGGCTCACTGTCACACGCCAATGAGTAGAAGCTCAAACACAAGGTTTTCTACGAGTGACTAAAGAAAGAGCCAGAAATAATAAACGCCCTGTCTCAGTAACGAGACGCATAAGAACAGGCGAGTAGCATAATGGCACAAATAACACACATCAAACGTACCGAACACTGCAAACTAATATGAATTAGTATACGAGGAGACGAAGGAACAGATATAACATTCCATGGCTACTTTCATAGGCTCGCAGTCACATGCAGAGAACATAAAGGGGTAAATGCCCGATCTCCCAGGAGAGAGAAACATTTTACAGGCGAGCCGACGGAGCACCGTCGTCCCATAACTTTACTATCAAAAATGACTAACACAAACTTAATAGAAAACACACGCCCTAGCCTCTCAGTAAAGGGAAATGTAACGAGGCGAAGGAACAGAGATAACGTTCCATGGCTACTTTCCTAGGCTCGCAGTCACATGCAAAGACCAGGAAGCAGGAACAGAAAAGAGCTAGGGGAGATGAGTCCTAATAACTACATCTACATAGGCAAGTACGCCAGGGGGGAAGAGTCCGGATAACTACATCCACATAGGCAAGTACGCCAGGGGGGAAGAGTCCGGATAACTACATCCACATAGGCAAGTACGCCAGGGGGGAAGAGTCCGGACAACTACATCCACATAGGCAAGTACGCCAGGGGGGAAGAGTCTGGATAACTACATCCACATAGGCAAGTACGCCAGGGGGGAAGAATCCTAATAACTACATCCACATAGGCAAGTCCCACATTACTCCAGAAAACGTAAAGAGGTAAACGCCCGATCTCCCAGGAGAGAGAAACATTTTACAGGCGAGCCGACGGAGCACCGTCGTCCCATAACTTCACTAGCAAAAATGACTAACACAAGCTTAGTAGAAAATAAACGCCCTAGCCTCTCGGTAAAGGAAAATGTAACTAGGCGAAGGAACAGAGAGCTAACGTTCCAAGGCTACTTTCAGAAACGCGCAGTCACACACAAACATGTCCACTACATCGCCCAAGCTCCATATAAGGAGAGACATACCCGGAGAACGAACAGAACTACAGTTCTGAACACAATCGTCCCACAGGTAAAAAGGACAAACAGGACAGCTGCACCAGAATTACCGGCTAACAAACTAGCGCAAGCTCAATCGAAAATACACGCCCTGCCTCTAAAAATAAATAAAGCCCTAAAGTCAGTATGATAAAACGCCCTGTCTCTTAGTAAGAAACTACCATACAAATACACACAATCAAACAAAGACTCCTCTCGCTTTCACGGAAGACAGCAGACAGAGAGAGGAGAAAGAGACAGAAAAGGGCAAAAGATCTAGGCAACAGACAAAAAGGAAAGACCAGAAAGCGGTGACAGAAACGAGCACACAAAAAAAAGGAATTCAACCTTAAAGCTCAAAGCACGTAGGCAAGTCCCGCAAAACTCCAATAAAGCACGATGGAGCAAAACGGTCTCCTTAAAAACCTAGACCTAAACATACTGGCTAAACATTAAAAGGGCAAAACAATACCGCACACAAAACAGCACAAACAACGCCAGACAATACACCACAATACAAATCAACAAACAATCAATCAATATCGAAGCCCCGAACGAAGGAAACGGAAGGCTTATATAGCTCACCGGCACAACACGCACACCTGTGAACGCTGACAAGATTTCTCCGCGAAAAGCCGAGACGGAGCCAAAACTCCACTAACAGAGCAGCGCCCATGTGTGGCGACCGAGGAACACGACCGCAAGAGAAAAAGGGTTCAAAACCATGACAATTTCCTTCTCCTCCTATCCCCCATTGGGTGGATTACCTGTTTGCCTTTCTTTCGTTTTGTCTTGTTATCGCCACTCGCATATACTTTGCTGAGCTCGAGACTTACGTTTCGTTTAGCATTTTCTCTGCTCGTATCCACAAGTCTTTTGCCCTTATTATTGGGGTTGTTATTAGTTTGGCTGACGCCGGGATTTTTTCCCTGTTTTCTTTTATTTTCTGTCTATGAGCTATCACCCACTTTTTCTGGGTCGCTATCATTTACCTGTTA
Source organism: Synaphobranchus kaupii (assembly GCA_029718625.1). Lineage (NCBI taxonomy): Eukaryota > Metazoa > Chordata > Actinopteri > Anguilliformes > Synaphobranchidae > Synaphobranchus > Synaphobranchus kaupii. Next base: position 18,580,311 of record CM056382.1, read on the forward strand.
GCCAGGATTTTTATTCCTGTTTCTTTATTTTCTTTCTCTGTTCCGTTCACGGACTTCTTTTCCCGTTCCTTTAGTGGTCTCCACTTTGTGGGAGACTTTCTGAGTCCCTCTCCGTCACATCTGGTCATCCGAAACTGGTCCCATTATAGAACACCAAAGCCAGTATGGAAGGACCAGCGACAGGATCAGGCCAGGACCATACAGAACACTGCATTGAGCACCCAGGAGGAGGGCATCTGAAACCTGCAGGCTCAACAACAGACCCTAGCCATACAACAGGGCCAATTATTGACCCAGCTGCGGGTTCAGGAGGGCTGGTTCCGTGAGTTCTTTGGCTGCCACTGACAGTAGCAGCCAAAGAAACACCAGTGGCACAATCACCCATTCCTGAGGGCACCCACCCCCCCCCCTCTTCGTCCGTCCTACACACTGTGAGGGAGCCCAAGCTCCAACTGCCCCTCTGGTATGACGGGGAGTCGGGAAAGTGTTGGGGGTTCCTGACACGATGTTTGATTTTTTTTTTTATCCCAGCCCTCACGGTTCTCATCACAGGATTCCCGGGTATCCTTTATCCAGTTGCTACTTACCGGGAGCGCTCTCGCCTGGGCTAGTTATTCGGGCCAACGCCCCTGTGATGAGAAATGCGGATAAGCTGATGGAGGAGATGGCGTTAGTCTTTGATCATGACATCTCTGGTCAGGAGGCTGCCATGCGACTAACCTGTCTCCGCCAGGGCAACGATACCGTAGCAGGTTTTTCCATCGTGTTTCGAGCGCTGGCAGGAGAAACTGGGTGGTCTGAGGGTCCCCTGATTTCGCTTTTTACTAACGCGTTGTAGGACTCTATAAAAGACGCCCTGGCAGTGCTTGAACCGCCTGCTACGTTCGATGCCCTGGTAACCACAGCTATCCGTATCGATAACCGTGTCAGTGAACGAGAGCTAGAGAGAGAGAAAGAGGTAACAGGAGAGACCGTTCGACTCACTATCTCCCCCTCTGGTAACGTCTCCAGCCTCCTTTTCCACCCACTCCTCACTTAACAGGGAGGAGCCTATGCAGGTGGATGGTGCTTCTCTGTGAGAGCCTAGGCAATCTAAGCTGCGAGAGGAGTGGTGTCGTTACTGCAGGTGCAGAGGACACTTGAAAGTTCAGTGTCCTAAATTGGAGGGAAATGGGGGGGTCTCGCTAGGGGAACCGGGGACCCTAGCGAGACATAATGGCACTGTCCCTCGGAAGTTTCTATCGGTCCAATTGTTTTGGAATAAGCGTTTGGTTAACGTCAACGCTTTTATCGATTCCGGAGCAGTGGAATGCTTTATAGAGGCTAAATGGGCCAGGGAATTAAAGATTACCATACACCGCCTCATTCGGCCCCGGTTTATTATTGCCCTTGACGGCCGCCCGTTCGGTACTGGGACCATTAAAGAAACCACCGTCCCTTGAATATGCACACTTCTCACGAGGATCATTTAGAAAGCATTCAGTTCTTTTTAATCGATTCCCTGGCTTTTCCCCTCATTCTAGGGCATTCTTGGCTGGTTCAGCACAGACTGCTTATTAATTGGGGGGAGACAAAGCTGTCATACTCCAATGGGGGGCCCAGTGCAGGTCTCACTGCCGGCCATCGGTATCCTTCGTGTCGGGTGGGCGTGGTTCCTGTTCCGAAAGTGATCTAGAGGAGGCTGATTCTTTTCCTGATCGGGATAGCTCCGCTCCTCTCTCTGAGGATGGAAACGAGGGTTCCCTTGAAAAGTTTTCTGATTCCGAGATTGTGTGGGAACCTTTGCCTGATTCACCCTCTGATTCGGAGAGCATTAAAATTATGGGAGCACTTGATTTCCCCCTGCCAGCTAACGTGCCTACAGAATATAGGGACTTTGCTGAGACATTTAGCAAACGGCGAGCCACTACCTTGCCATCGCATCGACCCTACGACTGCGCCAATAATTTATATCCGGGCACGGTACCTCCTCGGGCTTCTCTATACTCCTTATCGGTCCCGGAAAGCGCAGCCATGAGAGAATACATCAATACATGTCCAATGGCTTCATCAGACCCTCCACCTCACCTGCTGGTGCGGGTTTCTTTTTTGTGGAGAAAAAAGACGGGAGTCTGAGGCCTTGTATTGATTATAGAGCATTACAGTTGTTTTTTTTACAAGCACATTTCCTGCTTTACACTCAGATTTCAATTCTAAACCACTTTTTCAAAACATTACATACAATTCTCTTTATTTTGCATCTTCATGAATAAAATCTCTGTGTTCACATGGAACACACTGCCATTCAAATGGCTAAACTTACATTTCCAAGCCTGTTGTTCAATTTGCAATCAGAGCTTTAGCAATATAACGGCCGCAGATGAGCTCCTGGTTTGGAGAGCAATGGACGGCAACATTGAAGAGAGAGGCGATCAGAGAGGCAGAGGAGTGAGAGCAAGAGGAGGACGAGCAAGAGGAAGAGCAATAAAGAGAGACATTATCTCTGATGAGATTTGAGCCACTGTGGTTAACCATGTGGTCCACCATGGTTTGACCATGAGGGAGGCTGGTCAGAGGGTTCAACCCAACTTGAGCTGCTTCTCAGTTGCATCCATCATTCAGACTTTCAGAAATTAGAATAGGTAAGAAATCTACTCGCCTTACTGTAGTACTGCATATCAATACAGTACTCAATGATTACTGTAGAATACAGTGTTGCAAGTGGACTATGATTTACAGTATGTACGTATGAGATTGGGAACTGTATTCCTACTTTGTCAATACAGTAATCTACAGTTTTGTTACTGCATAGTTTTCTTCTAGTATTTACAATATTTTACTGTATTTGTATCTTTTGCAGAACTGAAAGATTACAGCGTCTTTTGACGGCTGAACAGGAGACTGCAATTATCAATATGGTTCTCGAAAATAATGCAATGACACTAAAACAAATACAAAGTAAAATCATTGAAGAGCAAGCCATGTTCCAAAACATTGATACAGTGAGCTTATCCACACTGGACCGTGTTCTACAGCGGAATGCCGTGAGAATGAAGCAATTATAGAATAGAATAGAATAATAATATGCCTTTTGACAGGAACACAGAAAGAGTCAAAGAATTACGCTAATTGTAATTATTGCAAGTAAGTCCTATACATTCCCACAACTGATTGCATCCTATCAGCACTGACACATTACTGTGTTGTAATCCAATGTTTTTTTACAGTGTTTCACAATACTGTTTTGACCACTCTAGGTCTATTTCTGATATTGTCATGTTGTCTGTTTTTCAGAGAGTTCTAGATGCAGCTGCAGTGGTGCATGAATTCATATTCATTTGATGAGGTGGGTTTTAACCATGCCAAAAGAAGGCACCGGGGCAGAAATGTCATCAGCCAGCATGCCATTGTTGAAGTCCGTGGCCAGCGCAGAGGGAATATAACTGTGTGTTGCCATCAACCGCCATGGCATCCTCCATCACCATGCCACCCTTGGCCCCTACAACACTGCCCATCTCATCACATTCCTGGACACACTACACAACGTCATCATTCCAGCACATCAGATAGATGGCCCAGAGTAGCCCAAGTTTCCACCGGGCTGCTCTGGTCCGCAACTGGTTCACTGACCATCCACAATTTTCGGTTCTTTATCTCCCACCATACTCTCCATTTCTCAATCCGATTGAGGAGTTTTTTTCTGCCTGGAGATGGAAAGTCTATGAGCGCAATCTGCATGCACGGATACCACTGCTACATGCTATGGAGGAGGCATGTGGCGATATAGCTGCTGAGGCATTTCAGGGCTGGATTCGCCATTCTAGGTGATACTTCCCCCGCTGCTTGGCCAGGGAGAACTTGCATGTCATGTTGATGAGGTTCTGTGGCCAGACAGGAACCAAAGACAGGATGCAGCCTAGTTCTTTTCTTTTTTTTATTACTGTACAGGTCAATTTTCTATTGTTTGTTCAGTACAAATAATTTTTCACATCCTGTTGTGTTTGCTGTGATGTATAGGTGACAGTATTTTGGGAAAAAATACAGAAATATTTTTGTTGTCACAGTAGAAATGGGGCAGAAATATTTGAGTATAAAAACATTACACAGTAATATTTTACAACAGGAGTAAGTGTAACACTGAACATGCAAAGGCATAATTCTCCTGATAAGGCATTCATACTAGTGTTTTCCATTCAGCACATCAGTGTTCAATTGGTTCTTAGAAATGTCTACTCATATGATGGTCTGTGTGTCATTTGAACACAAAATACCATTTTGAGAAGACATGAGAAGACAGGAGATTTGTGGGGTTTTGCATTTTGTGTGTGTGTTTTTTGATTTGTGTTTAGAGTTTTGAGAAATGAGGTATGCTTTCAGAAAACGTGTGTAAACAATTGAGAAACTGTAAATTACATCTGTTAAAAACCGGTATCCGCTGCCACTCATGAATTCCACATTTGAGCGCCTCCAGGGGGCGTCGGTGTTTACAAAGCTCAACCTCCGTAACGCTTATAATTTAGTGCGGATGCGTGAGCGAGATGAGTGGAAAACAGCTTTTACAGTTTTTTCCTATTGCTTACGCCATATTAATGAAACAGTGGTTCTCAATTTCAACACCTAAACCTAAATCAACAGAACACCAACTTTTTTTGCAAAACAGTTAGTCATTTCTGGCTGCTTTCACACAAAATGCAACTGACTAACACATTTTTGCAAAAACAGTAAACACAAGTCTCATCACATGACACAAAAATCTATTAACTCTATGGGCTTTGGCCTCCTAGTGGTGGGATGTATCCGTCCCAATTTTTTATAGTGTTCACATTTCTCGGAAATTCTAAATTAAAACGTTAATAAAACACGAAACTTTAGAGGCAAAATTGTTAAAAGCAGTCACAGCCTGCGAACATATTCGTTTATATGCTTATCAGCTCTCAGGTTACACTGCAGGACCATAAAGCAGCAGGGTGCTAATAGCCCAACCCACTGTTTACAGCCTTCACCTCGCCGCAGTCACAGGCAATAAAATGCATATCACAAAAATTCTTTGTACAGTTTCTACACGCTAAAAAAATCAAGATCCGATTTAGGAACAATTGTATGTTACTGAAAAGTTGTATAAATGAACATTATGTGTTTTTTCCCTGTGCTCACTTCACTATGCATACAACCGATGTACCGTACTTCCGGTTTTGTATAAATATATTTAATTTTCTACAAAATCTCTTGATAAACATGTTTAATTAACCAAATTTGATACCTGGTTATGCAGTTATAACTGTTTTCTGAAGAATGCTGAACGTTTTTTCGTAATTCATTTATCCAATCTACAGCAAAATCTCCATTTCCATGGTGTGTGCCCATCACATTTGCGTTTGTACTACGTTACTACCGTTGCGTAAAAACATTACTACACTGCTTCAGGGATGATCTAACGTAAACCACGTAGATTATCTTCTACGGGGTTTCCTGCCCTTTAAAACGAAGTGAAATATGTCATATTCTAGCGAATGGGAACGTCACTGTATCCATGCGTAACGACAGCCCATAGGGCAATCGTGCTGTGCGCACTCGGCCACATGACACTGTAGACAGGATGAGATTACGCCTGTGTCCATTTTTACTGAGTTTATCCTTGAAGGGATGGACTGGATTGCTGTACAAGTATGTTTTTAGCCTATCCAGATGATATTTAGCCATGTGTAGCGCTTTTGTTAGCTGTATATACGTCATAGGCTAGCTTTTCTTTTTACGCGTACGTGGTTTGCTGTATGGTGTAATTGCGCTGGTCATATGTCTTTGCTGCTTCAACGATTACGATTATTTTATACATTTATACGCGAACGTGGCAAGCGACGGTGGAAAGAAGAGCGCTTATTTCATGGTTGCTCAGGTTTTGGAGGTGCTGCACCACAGTGATCCCGGAGGTGAAGAAGTCTGTCCTCAGGCATAGCAATGACTCTGTGGCATGGACCTGTGCCTGGACATGTAAGTGTTTTTAAAAATATATAATACAAATTATTATTATTATTGTTATTATCATCATCATCATCATCATAATCATTAACAGTATGGAGCGCTATTATCTAGAGTAGTTTGGTGATAAATGGATTCTCGCAGAAGTTCCTAGTTAGCTTCTATGTTGTCACAGGCTGGAAAGGAGCTCCTGCTAAGGGGGTTTGTTTGTAGCGTTCATTCGCAGTTTTTTTTGTCTAGCAACCAAAACAAGGGCTAGTTGTTGAATTCACGCATGAAACTACATCAATTCACAGTACTTTATTTCACGGTTCAGTCAAGACATTACAGTATTATAATAATGTAATTTAGTTTGTGCAAGCTGACAAACTAATTCATAAATCCTAGTTAGCTACGATTGCTAATTATGTTGGAGCTAATATCAGACATACTGTCGATGTAAGATTTTTTAATTTATATATTTATGTATACTATATGTACGCTATTTTAAAAATATTACTTATTTTTATCTGTATATCAACAAAGTATAACCATATCCTTTCTGGAGTGTAATTATTCATCAACTGTTAAAAACATTAATTGAAATCATGTTGTTCCATGAGGCACAATCTCTTCATATGCTAAGATGAAGAAACACAGGGCCAAGTTGCATTAAATAATTTAGGAAAGTTTGGATAGCATTGCTTTGGAATAGAGCTAGTTTATTTAGTGTGAGCTACGATAGGCAATATTGTTAGTTGTAACTTAACCGCATTTTGATATCAATACTTTTAAAGGCAGGCCTAGTTTTTGCAAGTTGGAATTAAGGACTTATAGACAGTGCTATGTAGGCTATGCATGAGTAACTTGGCTTTTTTTACGTCGGAGACGTTTTTGTTGAGATATACAGTCAAGCCGGAAAGTCTCCCCACCCTTTCACCTTCTCCACGTTTTATTACGTTAAAGACTTATACTACAATAGATTGAGTTCATTTTTTTGCCTCAAACATCTACACACAACACCCCATAATGACAATGTGAAAAAAGTTTTTTTGAGATTTTAGCAAATTTATTAAAAATAAAAAACTAAAATCTCTCATTTACATAAGTATTCATACCCTTTGCTTTAACGTATTTTTAAAGTATCATATTTCATATTTGGTCGCATATCCTTTACATGCTGTTACTTCCTGAAGTCTGTGACCATCAACATCAAAAAACTGTCGATATCTTATTTTCAGGTACTGTTACAAGCGATACTATAACCTCTCTGCATTTGAATGGATCTCTATGGAAATTGGGGGGTGAGACTAGATTCAGCTGTGAATTACACTGGTACAGTATGGAACACATGGCTGTAAGTTATCAAGGGTCTGAGCTATTAAACGAGCCCCAAACCATCACTCTGTTGCCAGATATGGAGTAGATGTGGATGGATCACTTTAAGGGTTGTTTCTCCTGACTTTTTTCCCCATAGAGTTCTATAGGAAAATGAGTCCGGAGAAATAACCCTTGCAGTGATCCATCCACATCTACTCCATATCTGGCAACAGAGTGATGGTTTGGGGCTCGTTTGATAGCTCAGACCCTTGATAACTTACAGCCATTTAGCCAGCCATGTGTTCCATACTGTACCAGTGTAATTTACAGCTGAATCTAGTCTCACCCCCCAATTTCCATAGAGATCCATTCAAATGCAGAGAGGTTATAGTATCGCTTGTAACAGTACCTGAAAATAAGATATCGACAGTTTTTTTATGTTAATGGTCACAGACTTCAGGAAGTAACAGCATGCAAAGGATATGCGACCAAATATGAAATATGATACTTTAAAAATACGTTAAAGCAAAGGGTATGAATACTTATGTAAATGAGAAATTTTATTTTTTTATTTTTAATAAATTTGCAAAAATCTCAAAAAAACTTTTTTCACATTACACAGTAATATTTTACAACAGGAGTAAGTGTAACACTGAACATGCAAAGGCATAATTCTCCTGATAAGGCATTCATACTAGTGTTTTCCATTCAGCACATCAGTGTTCAATTGGTTCTTAGAAATGTCTACTCATATGATGGTCTGTGTGTCATTTGAACACAAAATACCATTTTGAGAAGACATGAGAAGACAGGAGATTTGTGGGGTTTTGCATTTTGTGTGTGTGTTTTTTGATTTGTGTTTAGAGTTTTGAGAAATGAGGTATGCTTTCAGAAAACGTGTGTAAACAATTGAGAAACTGTAAATTACATCTGTTAAAAACCGGTATCCGCTGCCACTCATGAATTCCACATTTGAGCGCCTCCAGGGGGCGTCGGTGTTTACAAAGCTCAACCTCCGTAACGCTTATAATTTAGTGCGGATGCGTGAGCGAGATGAGTGGAAAACAGCTTTTACAGTTTTTTCCTATTGCTTACGCCATATTAATGAAACAGTGGTTCTCAATTTCAACACCTAAACCTAAATCAACAGAACACCAACTTTTTTTGCAAAACAGTTAGTCATTTCTGGCTGCTTTCACACAAAATGCAACTGACTAACACATTTTTGCAAAAACAGTAAACACAAGTCTCATCACATGACACAAAAATCTATTAACTCTATGGGCTTTGGCCTCCTAGTGGTGGGATGTATCCGTCCCAATTTTTTATAGTGTTCACATTTCTCGGAAATTCTAAATTAAAACGTTAATAAAACACGAAACTTTAGAGGCAAAATTGTTAAAAGCAGTCACAGCCTGCGAACATATTCGTTTATATGCTTATCAGCTCTCAGGTTACACTGCAGGACCATAAAGCAGCAGGGTGCTAATAGCCCAACCCACTGTTTACAGCCTTCACCTCGCCGCAGTCACAGGCAATAAAATGCATATCACAAAAATTCTTTGTACAGTTTCTACACGCTAAAAAAATCAAGATCCGATTTAGGAACAATTGTATGTTACTGAAAAGTTGTATAAATGAACATTATGTGTTTTTTCCCTGTGCTCACTTCACTATGCATACAACCGATGTACCGTACTTCCGGTTTTGTATAAATATATTTAATTTTCTACAAAATCTCTTGATAAACATGTTTAATTAACCAAATTTGATACCTGGTTATGCAGTTATAACTGTTTTCTGAAGAATGCTGAACGTTTTTTTCGTAATTCATTTATCCAATCTACAGCAAAATCTCCATTTCCATGGTGTGTGCCCATCACATTTGCGTTTGTACTACGTTACTACCGTTGCGTAAAAACATTACTACACTGCTTCAGGGATGATCTAACGTAATCCACGTAGATTATCTTCTACGGGGTTTCCTGCCCTTTAAAACGAAGTGAAATATGTCATATTCTAGCGAATGGGAACGTCACTGTATCCATGCGTAACGACAGCCCATAGGGCAATCGTGCTGTGCGCACTCGGCCACATGACACTGTAGACAGGATGAGATTACGCCTGTGTCCATTTTTACTGAGCTTATCCTTGAAGGGATGGACTGGATTGCTGTACAAGTATGTTTTTAGCCTATCCAGATGATATTTAGCCATGTGTAGCGCTTTTGTTAGCTGTATATACGTCATAGGCTAGCTTTTCTTTTTACGCGTACGTGGTTTGCTGTATGGTGTAATTGCGCTGGTCATATGTCTTTGCTGCTTCAACGATTACGATTATTTTATACATTTATACGCGAACGTGGCAAGCGACGGTGGAAAGAAGAGCGCTTATTTCATGGTTGCTCAGGTTTTGGAGGTGCTGCACCACAGTGATCCCGGAGGTGAAGAAGTCTGTCCTCAGGCATAGCAATGACTCTGTGGCATGGACCTGTGCCTGGACATGTAAGTGTTTTTAAAAATATATAATACAAATTATTATTATTATTGTTATTATCATCATCATCATCATCATAATCATTAACAGTATGGAGCGCTATTATCTAGAGTAGTTTGGTGATAAATGGATTCTCGCAGAAGTTCCTAGTTAGCTTCTATGTTGTCACAGGCTGGAAAGGAGCTCCTGCTAAGGGGGTTTGTTTGTAGCGTTCATTCGCAGTTTTTTTTGTCTAGCAACCAAAACAAGGGCTAGTTGTTGAATTCACGCATGAAACTACATCAATTCACAGTACTTTATTTCACGGTTCAGTCAAGACATTACAGTATTATAATAATGTAATTTAGTTTGTGCAAGCTGACAAACTAATTCATAAATCCTAGTTAGCTACGATTGCTAATTATGTTGGAGCTAATATCAGACATACTGTCGATGTAAGATTTTTTAATTTATATATTTATGTATACTATATGTACGCTATTTTAAAAATATTACTTATTTTTATCTGTATATCAACAAAGTATAACCATATCCTTTCTGGAGTGTAATTATTCATCAACTGTTAAAAACATTAATTGAAATCATGTTGTTCCATGAGGCACAATCTCTTCATATGCTAAGATGAAGAAACACAGGGCCAAGTTGCATTAAATAATTTAGGAAAGTTTGGATAGCATTGCTTTGGAATAGAGCTAGTTTATTTAGTGTGAGCTACGATAGGCAATATTGTTAGTTGTAACTTAACCGCATTTTGATATCAATACTTTTAAAGGCAGGCCTAGTTTTTGCAAGTTGGAATTAAGGACTTATAGACAGTGCTATGTAGGCTATGCATGAGTAACTTGGCTTTTTTTACGTCGGAGACGTTTTTGTTGAGATATACAGTCAAGCCGGAAAGTCTCCCCACCCTTTCACCTTCTCCACGTTTTATTACGTTACAGACTTATACTACAATAGATTGAGTTCATTTTTTGCCTCAAACATCTACACACAACACCCCATAATGACAATGTGAAAAAAGTTTTTTTGAGATTTTAGCAAATTTATTAAAAATAAAAAAATAAAATCTCTCATTTACATAAGTATTCATACCCTTTGCTTTAACGTATTTTTAAAGTATCATATTTCATATTTGGTCGCATATCCTTTACATGCTGTTACTTCCTGAAGTCTGTGACCATCAACATCAAAAAACTGTCGATATCTTATTTTCAGGTACTGTTACAAGCGATACTATAACCTCTCTGCATTTGAATGGATCTCTATGGAAATTGGGGGGTGAGACTAGATTCAGCTGTGAATTACACTGGTACAGTATGGAACACATGGCTGTAAGTTATCAAGGGTCTGAGCTATTAAACGAGCCCCAAACCATCACTCTGTTGCCAGATATGGAGTAGATGTGGATGGATCACTTTAAGGGTTGTTTCTCCTGACTTTTTTCCCCATAGAGTTCTATAGGAAAATGAGTCCGGAGAAATAACCCTTGCAGTGATCCATCCACATCTACTCCATATCTGGCAACAGAGTGATGGTTTGGGGCTCGTTTGATAGCTCAGACCCTTGATAACTTACAGCCATTTAGCCAGCCATGTGTTCCATACTGTACCAGTGTAATTTACAGCTGAATCTAGTCTCACCCCCCAATTTCCATAGAGATCCATTCAAATGCAGAGAGGTTATAGTATCGCTTGTAACAGTACCTGAAAATAAGATATCGACAGTTTTTTTATGTTAATGGTCACAGACTTCAGGAAGTAACAGCATGCAAAGGATATGCGACCAAATATGAAATATGATACTTTAAAAATACGTTAAAGCAAAGGGTATGAATACTTATGTAAATGAGAAATTTTATTTTTTTATTTTTAATAAATTTGCAAAAATCTCAAAAAAACTTTTTTCACATTGTCATTATGGGGTGTTGTGTGTAGAATTTTGAGGGAAAAAATTAATTTAATCAATTTTGGAATATGTCTGTAACGTAATAAAACGTGGAGAAGGTGAAAGGGGTGGGTAGACTTTCCGGCTTGACTGTATATATGTGTGTGTGTGTGTGTGTGTGTGTGTATATATATGTTTTTTTTCCCACTTAATTGTAATACTTGCCATATGTCCTTTTGAGATAATTAGTGTTCTCATTTTTTAGTGATTCTACTTAGTAATGTACTTGAATCTGTCTTTTTCAGGGAGGACAGTGAAGACACCCCTCCCCCACCTGACACCTCTGTCGTAGGAGGTGGTAACAGACAGGTTTGCCAAATAAAGTGATGTATAATTCATTACTTTTGCTGTAAAAAGTCATGTTGAAGGCTTGTTATAGATAAACCTGTTATTCTGCTGGCTTATGGGGCTCTGGTAAATCTAATTTTGAATTACAGTGCCATTTTAAATGTAAAGCAGATTGGTTGGATATTGGTTGGATTATTAGGGTAAGTAATCCTTTTCGGAGAGGTATTTGGGCACTTTTGGGCACACTTTGTAAGAGAATACCCTCATACACAGAAACACAAAACATGTGTAGGTTAACTTAGCTCAAGGGGGCTGAGCATCCTTTCACGGTGTAGACTGATCACAAAAATCTTTGAGTACATTCAGGGTGCTAAATGACGGAATTCGCGGCAGGCCCACCGGTCATTGTTCTTCGCTCGGTTAAATGTTTTGTTAACCTATCGACCAGGTTCCAAGAATGTTAAACCTGATGCGCTCTCACAGATTTTTGACCAATCAGAGGATGACCGTCCCCCTGAGCCAATCGTTCCCACTGCTCAGATTCTGGCCCCAGTCACGTGGGACATTGAATCCCTGGTGCTAGGGGCCCAGCAACAGGAGCCGGATCCGGGTGGAGGACCCCCTAATAGCCTGTTTGTGCCCTCTAAGGTTCGGGCCCAGGTATTGCAATGGGGGCATTCCTCCTGTCTGGCGAGTCATCCCGGCGTCCACCGCACTAAATATCTTTTAGCGAGGCGATTTTGGTGGCTGGAAAAGGATGTTTGAGACTTTGTTTTTGCTTGCTCGGCGTGTGCTCGCAATAAAGGGTCACAGCTCTCACCATCAGGGCTCTTACGCCCACTGCCCATCCCAAGTTGCCATTGGAGCCATATCGCCCTGGATTTCGTGATCGGTCTACCCCCTTCTGACGGTCACAATACTATCCTGGTAGTGGCGGACCGCTTCTCTAAAGTAGCCCATTTTATTCCTCTCATTATACTGCCTTTGGCCCCGGAGACGGCGTTTTTAATAATAAATCACGTTTTTAGGGTTCATGGTCTTCCCCAGGATGTGGAATCGGATCGCGGTCCCCAATTTATTTTAAAATTTTGGCTGGAATTTTGCTTGCTTTTGGGGGCTTCAGTTAGTCTTTCATCCGGGTTCAATCCTGGGCAGACTGAACGAACTAACCAGTCCTTGAAAAGCACCCTCCGCTGTCTGGCGTCTGCTAACCCCGCCACCTGGAGTATACACCTAGTGTGGGCAGAATATGCCCACAACACGTGGCGTAACGCGTCCACAGGCCTCTCCCCGTTCGAGGCCTAAGTTGGCTATCAGCCTCCCTTGTTCCGTGAACAAGAAAGGGACGTAGGGGTACCATCCGCCAAAGCCTTGGCATGCCAGCTGGAGGAGGGTTCGGGGCTCTCTTCTGCGTGCGGTGGTTAATCAGAAGAGGCTCGCTGACAGGCGATGCCATCCGGCACCTTCCTATCGTGTGGGTCAACAGGTGTGGCTGTCTACACTGGACCTCCCATTGTGAGTCGAGTCCCGTAAACCCGGCCCGCGTTTTGTAGAACCATTCAAAATAGTCCAGAGGATTAACCTTGTTACGGTTCGCCTTCAACTTCCCCAGTCAATGAGGGTTCACGCCACGTTTCACGTCTCCCGCCTTAAGCCAGTACTTGTGAGTCCGTTGGCCCCGTCTGAGGAAGCCCTTCCTCCTCCTCGTCTCATTGAGGGCCAGCCGGCATACACCGTTCATCGTATTTTGGCCAGTCAGCGAGTGGGCCATGGGTTTCAATACCTAGTGGATTGGGAAGGTTACGGTCCGGAGGAACGCTGTTGGGTTCCATCCAGGAACATTTTAGACCAGCAGCTCATAGCCAATTTTCGCATGCATGGTTCTGAAGGACTGTCTGGGGCCGCTCTTTATTGGGGGGGTCTTGTCATGGTTTTCTGCCTGCTCGGTTCTGTTTTTGGGTGTTGTCTCTCGGGGCTACAGGAGGGCACTCCCATCTTTAGTTCCCATACTCCGGGACTAATTAATTATTTCCTACAGGTGCGCTCTGCCCTATTTAAGCTCTGTTCCCTCATTGTTCTGGGCTTTTGTGTCATTCTTGCCATGCTAAGCCACGGTATAGGATTTCAGGCGACCACTTGTCCTTTTGATTTTCAAAAGAACATGCGGGACTTGCCTGTAGAGTGTTAGATAATTCAGTTTTTAGGTTTCTGTTCTCCTTCACACTTTATTTCCTGCCATGGTTTTCTTTTCCCTGTCTCGCTACTAGACAGTAACCTTGGTTTCGCCTCGTTTCCATTTGCCTTGTATTTTAGCTCTTTGACAGTTATTGAGCTAGAGGCATTTCTTTTCATTTCGTTTCTATTCTCTGCTCGAGTCTATGAGCTTTGCCCTGTTTTTTGGTTTGTTATTTGTTTGGCTTATGCCAGGATTCTTTTCCCTTATTGTTTATTTTCTTTGCTCGAAATCTACGGTTTTTTGCCCACTTTTCTGGGTTGCTATATTTTGGCTGTACGCCAGGAGTTATTTTCCCTTTCTGTTTATTTCTCTCTGCTCCATTCACAGACTCTCTTCACCCTTTTAGTGGTTGTTCTCACGCTTCGTGGGACAACTTTCAGATCCCCTTTCAGTCGCGTCTGCTCCTCCGAACCTGACCCCTTACAGTATTTCTATAGAATACTGATAGGCCTGTTTTAAAACTGTATTTCCATATTTTACTTAGTACAGCCTAAATAGTTTGCATAACTATTTAGGCTGTATGTCTTTCTTTCAGCTAGAATGTGTTTGCATCTAGCCTATTGTGCATGCATGTCTCCATATAGACTTAGTTCATTAATTTACATGCTTCTTCACGATCCATAGCTCAGGTGGCGCTGTTCATTGTATTTTATTAGACATTAAACACAAAGCTCATCTACAAACTCTTTTAATGTAATTGTGGGCTATCGGTACTAGGAGAAATGTTCTCATTCTCGTCAGTAGAGGGTGTTATAGTTACGCAAATGTCTGCATGCATTTATTTGGAATGCATGTATTCTGTATGCATGTCTCTCTCAATGTAATTATCTTCATGCATTATTCATCATTAGTTAGCTACCAAAAAATAGTGCAATCTGAACAAAAATGTTTTCAACGTAAAAAAAGCCAGGTTACTCACGCATAGCCTACAGAGCGATGTCTATAAGTTCTTAATTCCAACTTGCAAAAACTAGGCCAGCCTTTAAAAGTATTGACATCAAAATGTGGCGAAGTTACAACTAACAATGTTGCCTATCGTAGCTCACACTAAATAAACTAGCTCTATTCCAAAGCAATGCTATCCAAACTTTCCTAAATTATTTAATGCAACTTAAAATGCAAGCTTCCAGCAAGAAGGGAATCCCACAATGCAATGCTCCACATGGAAAAAGTGGGCGGTCACCACAGAACTATGTGGCGGTCACATTTCAACTCTATGGTGTTGAAACAACCCTTAAATTGAATGTTGCGAAGGCGGTTCAGTTCAGTTTTTGTTTGTTTCTCGTCAATCCCTCCTTGCAGAGCACCTTTTATGTTTGCTTGCTGCACGTAGTAAATTGCGTCACAAGATAGCTCCCTCGAGGGAAGTGAGCAAGGGAAGGGAGCGTGTTAAATTGGATCCAATCCAATTTAAAACACTCCCTTCCCTTGCTGTCCCTTGCTTCCCTTGGATTCCCTTCTTGCTGGAAGCTTGCATTTTATCCTTGGTGGAAGGGAGGATAAACGAGGGAGCACATCTTCTATAATTACTCCCTCCCATTTTTTAAAATTGGATTCGAATCACACTTGGTGTGGCTGCCATATTTCATCCTGGCATTTTGGGGATTCCCCCCTTGAAGCAACGGAAGGGAATGACAAGAAGAAAAAGCCCTGGTATCTACGAGCTCTTCCAACTTGGAAATACCGTTCACGTCAGCTTTCAAATCTTAAATAGCTAGGCTAGCCTACTACTTGTGAATTCTTTTGTAGCCTACTTTATCCCACTTGACGTCACCAGTACGGAAATTGCCTGCGATGGCATATCAAGCATGCTGGCGAATTCTGTGGTCAAATGCAAGAAAGTGTAAGGGGGAGTGTAAGGTTCGGGGAACCAAACGCGACCGATAAGGATTTCTAAAAGCGTATCTAAAGAGATACGCCACAAAACGCGGAAATAGCCGCACCAGGACTGAGAAACACAGGATCGGGAATAAAACTTCCCTAGCACAAGGCAAAACAAAGCAACCTCCAAAAACTGAGGCGATCTCGATAAACAGCGAGAATAACTCACAAAAGAACCTCACACACTAAAATATTAGGTGTAACAGGAGGTGATGAAACAAAACAAAACAAAAGTCGATAAAACGAGTGAGGGAAAAGAATAGAAAAGACATGTTAGCCAGAGCTCTTGTGGCAAAAGAGCTGAACACAACTGGCAACAGGTGAAAAGAAAAAAGGATAAAGAAAGATAGGAAAGTAAAGAAAAAACCAATCTAATCCTAAATCTTCCGGACTTGCTGCGTTTCCTACTCGTACGAACCAGAGATGCAGTGACTGAAATTCCTATACCTTTACCGACTTCGTTTGTCAACGTAGCAAAGACAATATCGAAGTGTTGGAAATGCGGAAGTCCTGGGCTATATATAGCCGGCAGGAAACGCAAAACAGGTGTAGGGAAGAATTGTCGGGTAAGCTACAAACTCCGGAACGGAGGTGGAAAAAATCCGATAGAGCGTCCTGACGACGCCAAAAGGAAAACCGAATGCAGAAACAGCCGAGGCTGCTAGAAACCATGACAGAAAGATGCATATGTTCAACAAGTAACGTTAATCTGAAAAAATGATGACTCTTTTTTATCGGATTTAACGAATTACCGGAGGACATGTCAATATTATGTAAGTTATGCTATCTACAGTCGAATAAATCAGTAGTTTCGCAAAATGAGTGAAAATGGTGATAGTTAACAAAATCAAAAGTTTCAGTGATCTCAGAGACCCTCCTCAAATCTCTGGTGATCTTGGCTTTAAACGGATTCATCCCATGATAACCCGCAAAATTGTTGTCATTAAGCCATTCAAACCATAATTCCCATGTTGTAAACGCAGCATCACTGCATCAGCCACTGCTGTTCTATTACCCGTTATAGGCAGATAAGTTACATTTACACACGGGTGCATGCAGTACGCAAGTTCTACACCAATCAGAAGTCTGGAACTACTGCTGCCACGATGCCTGGTAGACACAAGTAGCCTATTTGTGTGTTGCAATTTGTTTGATTTAAAAGTAAATAATGTTGACGTGAAATAGAAAGCAACAATGTAGCATTTGGTCACTCTACGCCGTTACTTGATGGAAAAAAGAACTCGTTACCCGAAAAGCTACATTATCTTGAAAATAGCTAAGCTACTGTCAAACTCCTGGAAAATGAAGTTAAACTAGTCGTGCCGCTACTTGTAGCTAGCTACTACCCAACACTGCGCTTGTGTTCAATTTTCAGAGTGCTGGGCATTTTAACCAGGGCATTGAGTGCTGGAACTGCTGGATTCAGAATATAAACGCATTTTTACTTGATGCTCGCTTCCCTGACACTGTATCATCCCCAATAGCAAACCAGGTCTCATGGCAGTCTAATCATAGGATAAATTTAAGAACATAATGTTACAACTGACTGTTTCTTACCTCCGCTATTTTGCTGGTAGCGTTATAAAGTTAGCTAACTATCAGTATTAGCTAGATTTAAGGACTGGACAAATTAATGATAGTGAAGATTAACTGTGGAATTAGCTAGCTAACTTTGTATTATAGGTTAATAGTGAACATTAGCTAGCTAGCTAGCTGTTGTAACAGTTGTCAGCCACAGCTGGCCATCAGCTAACGTTACGTGATTATCTAATAACTATAGCTAACTAGTTAACATTAGCTGAAACGTTAGATCTGGACGAAATTTGCAAATTTAATGCAAACAGTTGGCTGCTAGCCCAGTTGAAAAGTCTGCTTGGTTTCTACATTAGTTCAATTCTAAACAGAGCGCTGTTTTTTCCACCCAGCAGTGGAACAACGCCTTTGTTTACAAACATTCTAACTTGTTCTTTCTATTAACTAGGGTGACCATATATTGGATTTCAAAAAAATTGGACAGGGTTAGGTGGGCGTTATCAACATAATACTTGGCTATTTGTTTGTTTATATATGGTCTATGGAACAAAAAAAAACTAAACAGACATTTTAGGAATTTAGAAATCCCGCCTGGACGAATATTTTCGGTCCCAAAAAGAAGAAATGACCGGTAAAAAGAGGAAGTCTGGTCAGCCTATATTAACTATACGAAACCGTAATGCACTGTCTCTATGTCATCGTTCCCACCCACAAGCTAATAAATATAAAGTAGATTTTTTCAGTCTTTCTGAGCAATGTGAAGAGAAAGTTCTGGAATCGATCTTTGTTTCTTTGTAGCCTGTATGTTTCTAGTTTATAGACATTGGTTAGATTATTCATTGTTGGATGAACCAGAGAAAATGTTGCTTACAAGAAATAAAGTCTACTCTCATGGGCTTCAGGGCTTAGCTACAGCTTAGGTTACTTAGGCTAGATGAGCGGCAGTGCGCCATGAATGTTTATCATGCTTGTTTATCCCCAGTGCTTGTTTAACGGATCTACAATTTATAGCTTCACCATTACTCTGGACATGTGTGCAATGTTGTAGCCTACATTTGGAGGCCTACTACACAAATAACGAGGCTACATTGGGCCATCTTGATTTTCCACCACCAATCTAATATGAGTGTAGGCAATGCATCCATTGAGCATACAGTGCCCTCCACTATTACTGGCACCCCTGGTAAAGATGAGTAAAAAGGGTTATAGAAAATTCACCATTTGGTGAATTAGCTTAATGTCACACTGAAAAAATTAGAAAAATCCAACCTTTAATTGAAGTAAATTTATTATGAGAAATTTTATTTTTTATTTTTTAACAAAACCATGTGTACCACAATTATTGGCACCCCTGCATTTATATATAGAATAAAGTAATCATTTTTAATATTTGGTCGCATATCCTTTGCATGCCATGACTTCCTGATGTCTGTGACCCAACAACATCAGTGAGAGCCTACAGGAAATCTGTAGCGAGCTCAATACTGGACCAATCAGCGAAAATATGGACTCAATGTGTCAGGTTCATGGAAGACAGACCGCAAATAGGGTCCAAGGTCCAAAATAGCGAACTTATCCTTTAAGCTTGCGTTAGCGTTTTAGCTGGGTAATGTCTGGTGCTCCTGTCTTGTTCGTCCTTTGGTACCTGTCTCCGTACATGGAGCTTTGGCGATTTTGTTCGGAACTGTTTGTTCTGTTTTGTCATTCGGTACATGTCTTCCTATAGGGAGACCGGGCGATGTTGTGGACATGTTAGCGTGTGACTGCGAGTCTCTGAAAGTAGCCTTGGAATGTTAGCTCTCTGTTCCTTTCGCATAGTTACATTCCCCTTTACTGAGAGGCTAGGGCATGTATTTTCTACTAAGCTTGTGTTATTCATTTTGCTAGTAAAGGTAGGGGACGGCGGTTTACCGGCGGCTCGCCTGTAAAATGTTTCTCTCTCCTGGGAGATCGGGCGTTTACCCCCCTTTATGTTTTCTGCGTGTGACTACGAGCATAAGCATAAGCTCGTAGTCACACGCAGAAAACATAAAGGGGGGTAAACGCCCGATGGAAGTAGCCGTGGAACGTTGGATCTCTGTTCCTGTCGCCTCGTTACATTCCTCTTTACGGAGAGGCAGGGCATTTATTTTCTACTAATCTCGCCTTAGTCTTTTAGCCGGTAAATGTCCAGTGCAGCTGTCCTGTTCGTTCTATTCGGTACCTGTCTCCGTACATGGAGCTTTGGCGATTTTGTTCGGAACTGTAGTTCTGTTTCGTCCTTCGGTACATATCTTCCTATAGGGAAGACTGGGCGATGTTGTGGACATGTTTGTGTGTGACTGCGAGTCTGAGAGTAGCCTTGGAACGTTAGATCTCTGTTCCTTTCGCCTCCTCGTATACTATCTCGTATTATTTTGCAGGGTTTGTTGGCTGTGTTTTATTTGTACCATTTATGCTACTCGCCTATTCTAACCCCTCATTACTGAGGCAGGGCATTTATTATTGCTGGCCCTTTAGTTACTTAGCTCGTAGAGGTATCTCTGCTCTATTCGCCTGTAAAATGTTTCTCTCGCCTGGGAGATCGGGCGTTCACGCTTTTACTGAGTTACTTAGCTCGTAGAAGTATAGGGTAGCAGTTCTTTGTTCCATTCGCCTTGTTTGGTTTTCTTACTGTGAAA
This sequence comes from Synaphobranchus kaupii, assembly GCA_029718625.1. Classification (NCBI taxonomy): domain Eukaryota; kingdom Metazoa; phylum Chordata; class Actinopteri; order Anguilliformes; family Synaphobranchidae; genus Synaphobranchus; species Synaphobranchus kaupii. The sequence goes on from CM056382.1 coordinate 18,600,603, forward strand.
CCTGGCGTTTGCGCTTCTACTCATTGGCCTGTGACAGTGAGCCGGTTGGTAGTTTTGGTACGTGTGTTCCCTGTCTTGTCTCCTTCCCTTAATTACAGGGTTTCCCGTCCTAGTGCCCTTGTGCTTAATGAATCCCCTTGCTGTGTTTGGCCCCTCCTACCTCACACATCATGCCACCATTACACCAACTTGCAAAAACTAGGCCTTTAAAAGTATTGATATCAAAATGTGGCCAAGTTACAACTAACAATATTGCCTATCGTAGCTCACACTAAATACAGTCAAGCCGGAAAGTCTGCACACTCCTTTCACCTTCTCCACGTGACCATGGTCACCTCATGCCTGGACTACTGCAACTCCCTGCTCGCAAGCCTACTGGCCTGCACCATTCTGCCTCTCCAACTGATCCAGAATGCAGCTGCCCGGCTTGTGTTCAACCTCCCGAAATTTTCACATGTAACCCCCCTGCTGAGGTCACTCCACTGGCTGCCAGTTGCAGCCAGGATCAGGTTCAAAGTTCTGACCCTGGCCTACACTGCAGCCAATAGGACAGGCCCTGCCTACCTGCAGGACTTAATCCAGAACTATGTTCCTGCTCGACCACTTCGCTCTTCTACAGCAGGGCGACTGGCACTTCCCCCCCTCCGTGTCAACGGCTCTCGCTCGTCCCGACTGCGGAGTTTTTCCACCTTAGCTCCTCAGTGGTGGAATGAACTTCCCATTCCCCTACGTTCTACTCCAACCCTGCCTGCATTCTGTCGAGGCCTGAAGACACACCTCTTCAGACTCCACCTTGACTGATATCCTAACCTATCAGTTCTCTGTGTTTACTAGTTCCCTGTGTTTTACTGTCTGTTTATTATAGTTTATAATAGTATTTAGAATAGAAGTGTAGTATTGCTGATTTACCCACAGCTTACTGTGAACTACAGTCAACGTTCATTACTAGGGATAGCTGCTACATTATGGGAAGGATGTGCTTTGTCTTGTCTGTTCTGTAGTGATCTTGATGATGTCTCTGTATGCACTTACTGTACGCCACTTTGGATAAAAGCGTCTGCTAAATGAATATAATGTAACGTTTTATTATGTTACAGACATAGTCTACAATAGATTGAGTTCATTTTTTGTCACAAAATTCTACACAAAATAGCCCATAATGACAAAGTCAAAACAGGTTTTTAGACATTTGTGCTAATTTATTAAAAATCTAAATGTAAAATATCATATGTACACAAGTGTGCACACCCTTTGATATGACACCCAAAAGTGAGTTGAGGTACATTTTGTTTCCACTGATACTGCTTGAGATGTTTCTACAACTTAATTGGAGTCCACCTGTGATAAATTCAATTGATTGGACATGATTGGGGATTGCCAACACCTGCCTATATAAGGTCCCACAGTTGACAGTGCATGTCAGAGCAAACTCCAAGCCATGGGGTCAAAGGAATTATCTGCAGACCTCAGAAACAGGATTGTGTCAAGGCATAGATCTGGAGAAGAGTACGGAAAAATCTCTGCAGCTTTACAGGTCCCAAAGAGCACAGTGGCCACCATCATTCGTAAATGGAAGAAGTTTGGAACCACCAAGAATCTTCCTAGACCTGGCCGCCCGTCCAAACTGAGCAATCGCGGAAGACGGGCCTTGGCCAGGGAGGTGAGCAGGAACCCGAGGGTCACTCTGACAGAGCTCCAGCGTATCCTTGTGCAGATGGGAGAACCTTTCAGAAGATCAACCATCCAGGCAGCACTCCACCAATCAGGCCTTTATGGTAGAGTGGCCAGACGGAAGCCCCTCCTTAGTAAAAGGCACATCACAGCCCGCTTGGAGTTTGCCAAAAGGCACCTAGAGGACTCTCAAACCATGAGAATCAAGATTCTCTGGTCTGATGAAACCAAAATTGAACTTTTTGGCCTGAATACCAAGCGTCACGTCTGGAGGAAACCAGGCACCGCTCATCACCTGGCTAATACCATCCCTACAGTGAAGCATGGCGGTGGCAGCATCATGATGTGGGGATGTTTTTCAGCAGTGGGAACGGGGCGACTAGTCCTGATTGAGGGAAAGATGAATGCAGCTAAGTACACCAAGATCCTTGAAGAAAACCTGCTCCAGAGCGCTCTGGACCTCAGACTGGGGCGAAGGTTTACCTTCCAACATGACAACGACCCGAAGCACACAGCCAAGAGAACAAAGGAGTGGCTTCGGAGAACGTCTGTGCATGTCCTTGAGTGGCCCAGCCAGAGCCCAGACCTGAATCTAATTGAATATCTGTGGAAAGAGCTGAAAATGGCTGTGTACCGATGCTCCCCATCCAACCTGACGGAGCTTGCAAGGATATGCCAAGAGGAATGGGCAAAAATGTCCAGAAACAAGTGTGCCAAGCTCGTAGCTTCTTTCCCAAGACGCCTTGAAGCTGTAATTGCTGCCAAAGGTGCAGCAACCAAGTATTAGGCTAAGGGTGTGTACAGATATGTAACCCCTAAATAACCTATTTTTGTCAGTAAAATAAAATTGCATATTTTCTAAAAACCTGTTTTCACTGCGTCATTATTGGCTATTGTGTGTAGATGTTTGAGGCAAAAAATGAACTCAATCTATTGTAGTATAAGTCTGTAACGTAATAAAACGTAGAGAAGGTGAAAGGAGTGTTCAGACTTTCCGGCTTGACTGTAAACTAGCGCTATTCCAAAGCAATGCTATCCAAACTTTCCTAAATTATTTAATGCAACTTGGCTCTGTGTTTCTTCATCTTAGCATGTGAAGAGATTGTGCCTCATGGAACAACATATATTTTAATTAATGTTTTTAACAGTTGATGAATAATTACATTCCAGAAAGGATTTGGTTATACTTTGTTGGCAAGTTTACTTTACAGGTTTTAAAATGTTAACTGTTGCTACAGATTTCATTACAATTCACAAACAGACATTTATATCAAGAAACATCATGTACAATAGAGAAAGGGGGATGAATACATAAATGCAGATAAAAATGAGTATTATTTTTACCTAGAAAATAGCGTACATATAGCATTTTTACAAACTTATACAGATATGTTTGTGGGTCAGATGATGGCAAATAAGTAATAGTACTAATTTTCTTAACAAAATAATAGATATTTGCGAACAGAATTTTGGGAACGAAGGATATCTATGCTCTGTAGGACCACACAGGTTTTGATAGAAATCCAAATATTCCAAATAAATAAATCAATCAATAAATAATAATAATAATAATAATACATTTTATTAATTCTGTGCTTTTCATAGACCCAAAGAAGTGGATGCAGACAATTGTTCAAATATGCCCTATAGTGTAGTAATTTTTCTGTATAATTTCTCAGTGCAACACATCTGAATCAGAGTATTTCCACTATAAATGATTCTCATTTTGCAGTTTGATGTGGAACATACAGTTTCATTGACCACATTCTCTTGAGATGGTAAGATGAAGAAACACAGGGCCACGTTGCATTAAATAATTTAAGAAAGTTTGGATAGCATTGCTTGGAATAGAGCTAGTTTATTTAGTGTGAGCTACGATAGGCAATATTGTTAGTTGTAACTTGGCCACATTTTGATATCAAGACTTTTAAAGGCAGGCCTAGTTTTTGCAAGTTGGAATTACAAACTTATGGACAGCGCTATGTAGGCTATGCGTGAGTAACTTGGCTTTTTTTACGTCGTAGACGTTTTTGATTTGATATCACTTATTTTTTATAGCTAACTAATGATGAATAATCCTATTACAGACAGCACACAATTACATTAAAAGAGTTTGTAGATGAGCACTATTTAATGTGTAATGAAATACAATGAACAGCACCACCTGAGCTATGGATCATGAAGAAGCATGTAAATTAATGAACCAAGTCTAAATGGAGACATACATGCACAATGGGCTAGACGCAAACACATTCTAGCTGAAAGACATACAGCCTAAATAGCTAGTACAGCCTAAATAGTTTGCATCAGTAAAATATGGAAATACAGTTAGGGCTAGTTAGTTAAAATAGGGCTATTAGTATTCTATGAAATACATTTAACGTTAGGCTATTCAACACTGGATTGCCAGATGCGTAACTCCAACCTTCCATGTGTGGGCTACGAGCTGGCGAGCGAGCTAGTGAGTTCATAAGCACAGCAGTTAGGCTATTCAACACTGGATTGCCGGATGCGTAACTCCAACCTTCCATGTTTGGGCTACGAGCTAGCGAGCGAGCTAGTGAGTTTCTGCACAGCAGAGTTTTTTTTCCCGGTAGTGTAGAACATTACCTGCGGGAAATGTTTTGGTACTGGACAGCTAGGTTTAGTTGAGTTTTCTGTAGTGCAATGAATGTAGGCTATAATGCAGGTTGATAGCCTAGCTTGTTTCTGCTTCTTGACGAGAAGCAGGAAGTAACGCTGGCGAACAAGCTTAATTGGACAACGCATATTTCCCAGGAATCTTAGCTAGAAAGAAAACAGTAGATACTACTAAGAAAGTACATACCAGAGATTCTTCTTCTTTTATTATTATTATAATTAAAAGTGTTTGCAGTAAGCTACATTATCAGCAGAGTAGCGTAGACTCGAGCCACATTTGGAGGCTATCTATTTATTTATAAATGACTAACCATGAATCAGATATGTTTGGGGAATTGGCGGTTTATAAATCCAATCGCTTAAGGCGAGACACTGCAGGTGAATAGGGGAAAAAAATGAACTACAAGATATAATCATGAAACTTTACCAGTTGATTACTTACATTGTTACAATTCTTTTTTGTATTGGAAGTTCTTTTTAAAGTTACATTTAAATATGCAAATTAGGCAATGCCTCATTAAATATGCGCTAATTTGCATATATTTAAAAACCAAAAATAGAAAAATTGGATAAAGCCAGGCTTAAAATCTTTATTTCATTTTGACAACATATTAGAGACTAAAGAAATTACAGAACAGATTTTGGATACATGCTTTTTTCATTTTATAAATGAGAAAATGCTATATACAGGTATAAAAAATGCATTTTCGCCATGTTTTTAAGAACAAAATGTGTAATAAATCAGGCAATTGGCAATATATTAACAAATCCTTCTGTAATAATCTTCAGAATATAGTTAAGAATGAACATGGAAAGTTTAGTGTATGTAAGTGATCTAGAAGTTGAGATTTTTGGTTCAGAGTATTGAAAAAAACTCATTTTGAGAAAATGGCCGTTAAAGATATCTATTGTTAAGTTTAATATTTGCTGACTAGAAATCACTCTTTATAGCAACAATAACCCATTAAATCACATCCCCCAATGCCCTATTACACTATTGAACACATCTAAACTGTATATATACTTACGTGATTAGATATACTTGTTAATAAGTACAACTAAGCACAGGCATAGTCAAAGGGCCTTCCAGTTACTGCGCAACCCTTTTGTGCCACCTGTTTGTCTTTGTCATAATGTGATAATTGTCTTCGTCATAATTGTCAATTAAGATAATTTTTTATCTCCATTTATTAAAAAACTTAAAAAAATCTAAATCAAAATACATAGGTAAGAGCCAATGAGATTACAGCTAGGGTTACCAGATTTGCAGCTTAGCCAGAATGACCGGACAAACTGTGCACACTGTTAAACTGTACGCTGTGAAATCATGCAATGATTGTGTGACAAAGTACTCTGGTTCTAGTAAGGCAATGGAACCTATAAAACAAAAGACAAGAAGTGGATGAAGGTCTTCTCTTCTTAGAATGGATGAAGATGCACGTTTCATTATAATTATTTTATCTTTTGACTACAGTCCACCCTACAGTCTTCCCTCCCTGCCACTAAAAGGAAAAGTATACGTAACAATAAAACAAACTGGTGGCAATATTAATGAAGTACAATATGCTGAATTCATGAAATTGCACTTTATTATTCTGTGTTATGGGATGTATACAGTACAAATACAGTAAATAGATTGTTTTAAAATTTCTAATAGGCTTCTCTATCTCTACCCTGTTTACTATACAATACCATTATAGCCTACAGTAAATAAATAATTGTTTTACACTTTCTAATAGGCCTCTCTATCTCTACATTTTACTATACAGTACAAATATAGCCTATAGTAAATACATAGATTGTTTTACACTTTCTAATGGGCTTCTCTGTCTCTACCCTGTTTACTATACAATACAAATATAGCCTACAGTAAATAAATAGATTGTTTTACACTTTCTAATAGGCTTCTCTATCTCTACATTTTACTATACAGTACAAATATAGCCAATAGTAAATACATAGATTGTTTTACACTTTCTAATGGGCTTCTCCATCTCTACCCTGTTTACTATACAATACAAATATAGCCTACAGTAAATAAATAGATTGTTTTACACTTTCTAATAGGCTTCTCTATCTCTACCCTGTTTACCTGTCACTCTCCTGTCGTGTCTCTGATATGTCTTCAAGTGTAGTGATGGAATACCTAACACTTTACTAATTTTCCTTAGCGCAGCATATCCAAGCCCTAAACGTGAGGATGAAAACACGCTTTTTCTGTATCAATTTTCTTGCGATTTGCATTCGCTACACTCCAGCAACAGACTGCTACAAAACCCTTGGTTTTGGGGATCTATGTTTATATGTAGACCGTTCCCCATGCAATTTGGACATAGCAATTCATCCAGCAGCTCATTTAAACGCGACACGTGCATTATAAGCCACTGTTGTGTGACCGGCCTGTCATCTATTTTCGGATCACCTTTCCCCATCTCCTGAATTTTGCGTTTTGACGCACAGACAGCTGGTGACTCGCTACTGACAAGCTCGTTGTCATCTTTACGATCACATGTAGTTCCCTTGCTTCTTCTGGCAGTAAGTAATTGCTCACGTCTCTTTTGTGTCGCTTTTGCACGGATTTTCGGTGTTTTGCCCATTTTGATCACGACTTTACATTCGCCAAACTTTTGTTTAACCACTTCATTATTTGCCGCGTTAAGCTAACACGGAAGTTGCCGAACACATCACGTGATGCGTTTTAGCGAATCAGAACGCCAGAAATGGCCTTCAGCCAATGAAATTTCACATTTTGTATTAAAGCACCCTTCGTCTTTACACAAATAGTCGTCACTGCAAAGGCATTGCAATGACCATATTTGGATCAGCTACTGTTCGGCTACAGAAAATGAGCTTTCCAACGATAGGTAACACTACATTGTTTTACCAAACGTCGCGGAACTATAGCTCACTCAAAAATGCTAACATTCGATCAAGTTAGGATAAAATTTCTGGACCTAAGTAGACAAAATACAGTAAAATAAACATATTTCTGTGCAGTCTGGACATTTTAATGATATCATGTTAAAGAAGACATGTTATAGAAGCAAAATAACCAAAAATCTCAAAATTGATGAGTGGACGCAAAAACGTCATTTCTGCCTGCCGTGTCTCGCCTTAAAGGCTTGCAGCTTAAAAGAGGCTATCCTCAATTCTTAATGTAGGCTATTATCGTAGATTCTTAATTTTCCTAGTAGTTAATTTTATGGTGACCTTGTGTTATGTGTGAAAAGGATAAAGTGAACAGAGCTGAAGTGAAGGAATTAATGAATAAAGAAATGTTGGCCGAGGCAAGGGGTTTCCACAGTCAGTCAGTCATGACCGCAAGAGCAGAGCGTAACACCCTCCCCAAACATAGACAAAAGCGAGCGTCCGGTTTGGGGAGGGTGTGATATAGTGCAAGTGAAATACAAGTGAAACATTGAACAGTTAATATTGTAAACCTCTTTTGCCTTTGCAATAAAAATACGTTAATGTGTCAATGTGAAAAGAATAACAGTCTTAAGAAATGAAAAGTACTTAACAGTTGCACATTGTTTTTGTGGAAAATACACATGTGCCATGCTGGGCTCGAACCCACAATCCACTGTGTGAGAGACTGCAGTTTTAACCAATAAGCCACAGTAGCTTCTTGGAAAGCATGAAGCCATTAGCTATATTAACATTAAAAAACATTAGTATGAAGCATTTTTATTAGACGATAAGCTTGATGTGCAGGTATACGGACCATACCCTCAAAGAATAATTCTCCCCATTGGATAACATCGCGACGGAGGCAGGCAGTTTGGCAGGAAAAATAGGAAGAAGAATTAGAAGAAGAAGAAGAAGAAGAAGCGGAAGAGGAAGGAGAAAAACGGCAAAATAACCCAAGTTTGGGGCTTTATTGTGTGGATGTGTGAAGTTGTATCTGAATGCTGTGTGGTTACATGAGGTCAGAACATACAGAAGTTAATGTTTTTAAGGGCTGAGAGTCTATGGTCATTGTGGTTACTTCTGTAGGAAACCCTGAAAAGTGCTAAACTCTCGGTGCTGTATAGGTATGGGGCATGCCCCCCCAAGCTGTAACTTGGCGGATGGCATACCTGCCATCCCAATATTGATGCCTATCAGCTGAAAGATGGGACCCACGTTTCATACCACAACTCTTCTGTATGTCTGGCAGCCATGGCACCACCGCTACAGCATAATCATATGAATTTATGCCCCCCATAAATTATGCATTCAGATTATTCAGATAGCTTGTCACTTTTTAACCATTATTCTTTGTGGGAGGAAAATAAATATATAAATAACACAGCATACCTATTAAAGGTTTTGGATTAAGTGGCGCCCCTGTAAATTTGCAAAGATTTAAGGGTGTTTACATGAAAGAGGGTGGGCTTCTTTAATTTTTCTATCTTGTTCGACACCTCTGCTGGGTTTTTTTCATGGCAGGATAGGCGGTGCAATTGTGGGTAAGGTGTCACATCTGAGGCACATTGAACAAAGAAGATGAAGTTGCTAAAAGTGAGATGTAAATGATTTTGTGAGAGCTGCATATATTTCCTGTGATGAGGCTCGTTGCTTTTTTGACAGCATTTTTACATGGTGCAATTACCTGGGAAAAGTCTCACAGAAAAAGGAGCATGATGGATTATTCAGTGTCTGACAGATATTTGTGGAGAGTAGCAGTCTTGTTGGTTCCACTTTGAAGTGGCTTTGCTACTTTAGTAGGGCTTTTTTGGCAGGGCAGGGGATATAATTTCATCAGTAACTGATCCTTGCTCATGGTAACTCAAGCCAGCAATACCTACTCATTTACTTAAGTATATGCCATCTGGCCATTGATGTTCAGTCTTTTTGGCGGAAAAGTATATCTCTTACAAGAGAGCAATATCACACAGAATGTCATATAGAAAGCATTTTGGTGAGAATCCAGGCAGTGTAAATATGAATATCTGAACAAAAAGAGTTTTCATAGGACGAAAGTGCCAAGTTACTCACGTGTAGCCTACAAAGCATTGTCTGTAAGTCATTAATTAAAACTTGCAAAAAAAATAGACCCACCATTAAAAGTATTGCTATCAAAATGAGGTCAAGTTACAATAAACAGTATTGCCTATCGCAGCGCACAATAATTAAACTAGCTCTCTTCCAAAGCAATGCTACACAATCTCTCCTAAATTATTTCATGTAACTTGGCCCTGTGTTTTTTCATCTTACCATCTGAAGAGAATGTGGTCACTCAAAGTTCAGATATCAAATAACAAAAATTGCCTCATGGAAGAACACTTCATTTCAACGACTATTTTAAACAGTTGAGGTTTACATACACTTAGGTTGAAGTCATTAAAACTAATTTTAACCACTCCACAGTGCATGACACACGTAATTTTCCAACAATTGTTTACAGACAGATTATTTCACTTTTAATTCACTATATCACAATTCCAGTGGGTCAGAAGTTTACATACACTAAGTTGACTGTGCTTTTAAATTTTTAATATTTGGTCGCATATCCTTTGCATGCCATGACTTCCTGATGTCTGTGACCCAACAACATCAAAAGACTCTTGGTATCTTATTTTCTGGTACTCAAATAGCCATGGTGGACTAGGACATCACTTTTACACAACTGCTGAGTTTGGTAGACTAAATCACATTTATCATAGAAAATGAGTTAACTGCACATGAGAAGGATATTCATGTATACAGTCAAGCCGGAAAGTCTCCCCACCCCTTTCACCTTCTCCACGTTTTATTACGTTACAGACATATTCCAAAATTGATTAAATTCCTTTTTTCCCTCAAAATTCTACACACAACACCCCATAATGACAATGCGAAAAAAGTTTTTTTGAGATTTTAGCAAATTTATTAAAAATAAAAAACTAAAATTTCTCATTTACATAAGTATTCATACCCTTTGCTTTAACGTATTTTTAAAGTATCATATTTCATATTTGGTCGCATATCCTTTACATGCTGTTACTTCCTGAAGTCTGTGACCATCAACATAAAAAAAACTGTCGATATCTTATTTTCAGGTACTGTTACAAGCGATACTATAACCTCTCTGCATTTGAATGGATCTCTATGGAAATTGGGGGGTGAGACTAGATTCAGCTGTAAATTACACTGGTACAGTATGGAACACATGGCTGGCTAAATGGCTGTAAGTTATCAAGGGTCTGAGGTATCAAATGAGCCTCAAACCATCACTCTGCTGCCAGATATGCAGTAGATATGGATGGATCACTTTCAGGGTTGTTTCTCCTGACTCATTTTCCTATAGAACTCTATGGGGAAAAAAGTCAGGAGAAACAACCCTTGCAGTGATCCATCCACATCTACTCCATATCTGGCAACAGAGTGATGGTTTGAGGCTCATTTGATAGCTCAGACCCTTGATAACTTACAGCCATTTAGCCAGCCATGTGTTCCATACTGTACCAGTGTAATTTACAGCTGAATCTAGTCTCACCCCCCAATTTCCATAGAGATCCATTCAAATGCAGAGAGGTTATAGTATCGCTTGTAACAGTACCTGAAAATAAGATATCGACAGTTTTTTTTATGTTGATGGTCACAGACTTCAGGAAGTAACAGCATGTAAAGGATATGCGACCAAATATGAAATATGATACTTTAAAAATACGTTAAAGCAAAGGGTATGAATACTTATGTAAATGAGAAATTTTATTTTTTTATTTTTAATAAATTTGCTAAAATCTCAAAAAAACTTTTTTCACATTGTCATTATGGGGTGTTGTGTGTAGATGTTTGAGGCAAAAAATGAACTCAATCTATTGTAGTATAAGTCTGTAACGTAATAAAACGTGGAGAAGGTGAAAGGGTGGGGAGACTTTCCGGCTTGACTGTATGTGTAAACTACATTACTGTCTTTTCCCCTTAAAATCAAGACTCCAACCACCTCTGTGAATTCCCAATGGCCTCTGCCTCACACTCCCTGAAATTCCCTCCTCCACCTGATCTTGAAGACTGCCACCCACCCTCTCTGTTCTGCCTAAAATTATTAAAGTAACTTATAGCTAGTGTTGTCACGATACCAAAATTTTGACTTCGATACCGATACCAGGTTTAGTATCATGATACTCAATACTGAAACGGTACTTGAAACTGAAACGATACTGAAACGGTACTCGGTACCTCTACTGAAATGACCTTAACCCTATTTACTTTGGCCCTTCAGAGGCAATTTCCTCCTGGTTTCTACTAGTTTTATTTAAATGTCAATATCTAAAAAAATATTCCCTGCACATCCATGGTTTTAAGTTCGAACTGAAGAAGAAGCTGTATCATTCAGAAATGTGCTAGAGAATACATTTATTTCAGAATAGTCACATACAGTATATATATAATAACCATAACATACGTCGCCTAATGTATTTAAATACGTTTAAAAAAGAACGTACGAAAGCGCGTGTGTATTCACACAAGTAGGTACAGCAACGTATTTCAGCCCTAAGTGAGGGGTGGTGACTGCGGAAAGGACTTTGGCGAAATATAACAAGATAAACTCTTCAGGGTTCATCAGAAAACAGCTGTAGCTGAATATACTGGTAAGTACTTGGTTTCTTAAACATATTTATACGAGAGATTTTGGAGAAAAAAAATGAGGTGTCTTCTAAACCGAAAGTGCATCAGGTAGCCTACTGTATATAGTAGGCCTACTACAGTAAGCAAGGGAAAACGGCGAATACTCATTTGTACAACGTTTTAAAAAAATATTATTGTTTCTATACGTGACATGATAAAATACGACGACAGTCTATCGGGGTTATTTTCAGTGATTATACCATCATTTTTCAAGTCAAACTATCGTTAAATCCTTTACTTTGTGCTCACCTAAATTCTCCGTGGAAGTAAGGCGTTAGTTTAGTAGGTAACGTAAAGTAGCCTATATAGCTCTGCCGGCCAAAAACAATATCGCGCGTGTGAGAGAATCAGACTCGTAGTATTGTTAGCTAACGTTCACCTTTCATCCTCTCAATCAGTAATGCAGACACATAACAGCAGAGCACACATTTGACCTAAAAGTACCGAACGTCGGAAAATTCTAATACCGAACCGTTTTTTTTTTTAAGTATCGAAAAAGTACCGAAGTTTCGATGTACCGTGAAACACTACTTATAGCTAATTGGATTTTAGTTGCAGCAGTGGTTGAACAGTGTATACACAGACACCACTATATATTTTTGTTATTAATTCAACTTAAATAACTTACCCAATATTTATTTTAATTACATAAGCTCAAGCATAACAACGTTTAAAAAATATATTGTGAGGTCCCTGTGTTCCGTCCCTGGTCTTCCATTTGTCTCACAGTCCACTCTGTGTTTTCCCTCTCTCTCCCTCCATTTGTGTCTTTCACTCCCCACACCTGCCTTTTGTTTCCTCATTAGTCTTCCCACACCTGCTGCTCGTTCTGTCCTTGTTAGGTGTTGTATTTAGTCTCCCCCGTTTCTTTGTTCGGGGCCAGACCGTCTTGTGTGCTTGTGTTCTTGTCATGTACCTTCTTGTCATGTCATGTTTTGTGGTTTTTGTCCCCTCATACCTCCAAGACCCCCTCGTACCTCCAAGACCCGCTCGTCCTTCCAGGCTCCCTTGTTCCTCCCAGCCTCCCTCGTCACCCCCAGGCTGAACGCCTGGCTCTGACTGCGGGCCCCGCGCCATCCTCGCTTGTGTTCTTGTAATGTACCTTCTCGTCATGTCATGTTTTGTGATTTTTGTCCCCTCGTACCTCCAAGATCCGTTCCTGACCCCGGCTGAGTGCCCTTTCCTGACCCCGGCTGAGTGCCCTTTCCTGACCCCGGCTGAGTGCCCGTTCCTGACCCGTCCATGTTCCTGCCACGCCTTGTTCCTGCCACATGTCCGTCTTGCCCCTGCCTGTGTTCCTATTAAATGTACTCCCTGGTAGAGTTTTCCCCTGAGCCGTCTCTGAGTCTTGCGTTTGGGTCCAGTCACCCCTGCGGGAACTTAACATATATTATTGTTTCTATATTTAAACATGATTTTCTTAGCGTGTATAAACGGTGCATTTTATAGTCTGTGGCAAGACGAGAGTCTTAAAGCGCTTTGGGCTATTAATAGCAAACAGATATTTTATTGCCCTGCAGGCTGAGGTTTTCGCAAGCGGTGACACTTTAAAAAAATCCTGCGTCAAAATTTCAGGTGGTTAACTGCTGTAGTTTATTATTTCTGACAAACATGAATACTGTAATTGGGATGGATACAGGGGCCAACGTGGATTGGGCTAAGACTTCAGCCACTCACCTCTGTGAAGTAGGCTACTGCTGTCACAATCTTGTTGCCACTACCTCACACTCCCTGACTTGCCCTCCTCCATCTGAAGACTGCCACCCTCTCTCTCTGCCTTGTCCCCCCTAAAATTATGAAAGTAACGTATAGCTCTAATTGGATTTTAGCTGCAGCAGTGGTTGAACAATGCAAACACACACACCACTATATATTTATGTTATTAATTCAACTTAAATAAGTTACCCAATATTTATTTTAACTACATAAGGTTTATTCATCTGTAAACCTTGTCCTGCCTAAAATTATTATTTCAAAACATTGCAAATGTTGCACCTAAATAGAATAGCGTTGTTGAATAGGTGCTTCTATCTGATGAAACTTATTCTATAATGTTAGCTAGATAGCTAACTAAGCTACCCTATCGTAAATATGACCCCTTTAACACATAACACATAGCGTTAGCTACATTGCTTCAGCTATTACAGTATGATAGAAACTGACCCAAAACATGTCTAGCTAATCAAGTTAATAACGTTAACGATAGCTATGATGTTAGCTAGCTAGCTGACATGAAGAAATACTAGTAAGCTGGGGACATGCTCCTTCCCTAGCTACCTGAAATGGCTCATGTAACGTTAGCTAGCTTACTTGGCTAATTGTTCTATAGTATTCTAAGTTAATTGTTCTAAGCGTTCCATAAAACTGTCCGTATTAAACATATTCTAGTATTCACCTTATTTTGGAACGTTACATGGGCAGTATGTGATCATGTGAATTTTGTTAAGAACTTCCGGTTTAGGTTCTCTCCCATTCATCTGCATTGCGAGTAAATAGCTTTTTCCACAGCACTTGGAAAAAAATAAAAAATAAATTACGCACCCACACCATTGTTCTGAGCCATGGCCTTACTAAAGACGGAGATGTGTTCAGTGTGAGGATGCCGCAACAATTTCAACCGAAGAAAAACTTTGTTTGAGGCAGAATATTATGTCTGTCACCGTCTGCTAAGGAGACGGGAGAGGTCAGTGAGCGCTACTGCTAGTCCAGAAGAGATGTACATTGTTCTGGTTGGTTTCATCACTAACTGAGATTATACAGCTTGTTTGTACAGTAATGTTCGCTAGCCATTGCTTCTTGCATTGGTAAGTTAACTCTATAAAATTCACCCCTAGTGGTTGAGACAATTACAGTATTAAATTGTATTACACATACTTCATGTTCGTCTGAAATTATAAACTACAGCTTTAAGAAAACCCCGTAAATTTTGACGCAGTATTTTTTAAAAGGGTAGCCTCTTGCGAAAACTTCAGCTTCTCCAGTTACACTGCAGTGCAATAAATTAGGAGGGCGCTATTAATAGCCCAAAGCACTTACGACCCTCCTCTGGCTACAGCCAGACTAAAATGCACTGTTTATACACGCTAAGAAAATCATGTTCACGTATAGAAACAATAATAGTTTTTTAAAACAAATGAGCATTCGCCGTTTTCCCTTGCTTACAGGTATGTACAGTACCCGATGCACTTTCGGTTTAGAAGACACCTCATTTTTTTCTCCAAAGTCTCTCGTATAAATATGTTTAAGAAACCAAGTACTTACCAGTATATTCAGCTACAGCTGTTTTCTGATGAACCCTGAAGAGTTTATCTTGTTATATTTCGCCAAAGTCCCGTGCAGTCGACATTTCCACAGCGACCACCCGTCACACTTAGGGCTGAAATACGTTGCTGTTCTTGTGTAAATACACACACACTTTCGTATGTTCTTTTTTAAACGTATTTAAATACATTAGGCGATGTATGTTATGGTTATTATATATATACTGTATGTGACTTCTGAAATAAATTTATTCTGTAACAAATTTCTGAATGATACAGCTTCTTCAGTTCAAACTTAAATCCATGGATGTGCAGGGAATATTTTTTTAGATATTGACATTTAAATAAAACTAGTATTAACGTAACGTTATCAGTTCTCGGACAGTTATAGTTAGCAAGCTAATTAGCAAGCTATCTGAATTCAAAATTGCAGAATGTCCTTGGGTAGCCTATTGTATGTGCAGCTTAGCTTATGATATAGCCAATATAATAAAATGTTTTATTTCCACAACTTGTGTGCATATTCATTTTATTGGAACGTCTTCCTGGCAAAAGCAAACCTCAGCATAGATCAGCAGGTTGAAAACTGGTTTAATTTTTTTAAGGTTAATTATAAAACGGATGCATTCGCCCCATGAAGTGGATTCCTTATACTTTGCTAAATGACAAAAGCACCAAACCAGTGATAATACTATCATATCTAACGTTACCCATCCAGGGCTTGACATTAACTTTTTGAGCGGCTACTTGTCCGAAACAGAAAATAAAGGCCTATTAAAAAGGCCCGTAGGCCTATGTGTGCATGCATTTGCACCGTACACAAGCCTTGTTGGACACGTAGCAGTTGGGAAGTTGTCATCCCGTCATGTACATTAAACCATGTAGGCTTGTAAAACGGGTGAAGGGCTGCTCTTCTTTGGCTACATAATAAGCAGTGTGCATTATATTGACCATTTTCGCCAACACATTTTCCTCCATCCTGTGAGGACAGGTGATGGTGGGGCATTAGGTCCCCTCTGTCTGATTCTGGCAGCAGCTTCAGTAAGCTGGTGTTGCTTGTCCCCCTGTCAAATTTTGAATTGATTTTATGATTTTATTGATAAAATACAAAGCCCTTCACGGTCTAGCCCCTTCTTATATCTCCAAGCTTTTTATTCCTTACCAGCCTTAGGCCCCAGGGCAGAGCTCTACTCACTGTTCCAAAGTTTAGGTTGAAATCCAGAGGTGATATGGCTTTTTCTGTCAGGGCCCCTCGAATCTGGAACAGCCTTTCAGACACAATGGCAAAGTCCATCATCTTTTAAATCTCAATTGAAAACTCGCTTTTATGGACTTGCTTTTAACTGATTATTTTTATATCTTGAGCCTTTTATTACAGTTCAGTCAGGACCACTGTTGTTCAAGTAAAACTTTATTGACATTAGTAAAACAATACATTTTAGGTTTGGCGGTATGGTTCTGTTCAAAAAGCCCTCCCGCCAATCCACGCAAGCAAACATGGGTATGGCGGTGAGGGCAGCAGCAACAATCCCCCAATAGGGTTGCACTTAGAACAGAACCGGCAGCACTGAGAATGGTTTTTAACAGATTGCATTCAATCAGTTGTATGTATATGGCACTTTTAAGTGTCATTATCACAACGATTTACGAGGAACCAGGCCTGAACCCCTGTAGAGCATGCCTAGGGCGACAGTGGCAAGGAAAAACTCCCTGCTGTTAGCAGGAAGAAACCTTGGGCAGAACCTGACTCTGAGGGGGGAGTCCATCCGCCGCTGACTGGCACCGGTTAACTAAATAGCTGATTACAGAATGGAAAATGGTTGTTCAAGTAAAACTTTATTGACATTATTAAAACAATACATTTTAGGTTTGGCGGTATGGCTCTGTTCAAAAAGCCCTCCCGCCAATCCACGCGAGCAAGCATGGGTATGGCAGTGAGGACAGCAGCAACAACCCCCAAAAACAACCATACGCCAAGTGCTGCTAGTATTGTGCTTACGTGATGACTATGCGTAACGGCCTTTCGCTTCCGGAGGAAGCCGTTCTGTCCATCAGCTCAAGGCCCTTCTAATATTACATGGATCAGTGGCTATGTGTACCAACGCTTGTTGGACTCCCCTGTGAGCCAGATGTAAGTGTAAACTAACCCCAGGAAGTTCTATGTGTAGTGATGAAGAACAATGTGTGACCTTCCAGCTACCAATGAAGCCATCCTGTCCATCAGCTCAAGGTCCTTCTAACGTTACATGGATCAGTAGCTATGTGTACCAACACTTGTTGGACTCCCCTGTGAGCCAGATGTAAGTGTAAACTAACCCCAGGAAGTTCTATGTGTAGTGATGAAGAACAATGTGTGACCTTCCAGCTACCAATGAAGCCATCCTGTCCATCAGCTCAAGGTCCTTCTAACGTTACATGGATCAGTGGCTATGTGTACCAACGCTTGTTGGACTCCCCTGTGAGCCAGATGTAAGAGTAAACTAACCCCAGGAAGTTCTATGTGTAGTGATGAAGAACAATGTGTGACCTTCCAGCTACCAATGAAGCCATCCTTCAACTCAAGGCCCCTTTAACGTTACATGGAACAGTGGCTATGTGTACCAACGCCTGTTGGACTTCCATGGGAGCCAAACTAATCAGGGGAGTTCTATGTGTAGTGATGAAGAACTATGTGTGACCTTCCAGCTACCGATGTAGCCATCCTGTCCTTCAACTCAAGGCCCCTTAAACGTTACATGGATCAGTGGCTATGTGTACCAACGCATGTTGGACTTCCCCTGGGAGGCCGGAACATTAAATTAACCAGAGAAATTCTATGTGTAGTGGTGAAGAACAATGTGTGACCTTCCAGCTACCGATGTAGCCATCCTTCAACTCAAGGCCCCTTTAACGTTACATGGAACAGTGGCTATGTGTACCAACGCCTGTTGGACTTCCATGGGAGCCAAACTAATCAGGGGAGTTCTATGTGTAGTGATGAAGAACTATGTGTGACCTTCCAGCTACCGATGTAGCCATCCTGTCCTTCAACTCAAGGCCCCTTTAATGTTACATGGAACAGTGGCTATGTGAACCAACGCCTGTTGGACTTCCATGGGAGCCAAACTAATCAGGGAAGTTCTATGTGTAGTGATGAAGAACTATGTGTGACCTTCCAGCTCTCGGTCCTTCTAACATTATGTGGATCAGTGGCTATGTGTACCAACGCCTGTTGGACTTCCATGGGAGCAAAACTAATCAGGGGAGTTCTTTGTGTAATGATGAAGAACTGTGTGTGACCTTTCGGCTACAGATGAAGCCTGACATGCCTATGGGAAGAAGCTTTTCGTCCATTCAGGTCCATGCCAATTAATACCGTACCAACGCCTGTTGGTCTTCTCCCTAGAGGTCGAGGAGGATGCTGTGCGTAATATTGGCTTCATGGCGCCCGTATGCCTAGGGCCATTCTACTACTGAAGTTGTATTTGTAGTATATATATGTACCAACCACCTGAAGGCAATTTCCTGAAATTAAATTAACCAATTTTAAGGGTAATAGAAACTTCTAGGCTACCCTTATCGGTGTGAATGAATCCTCGCTTGTTGCTGGGAATTACAAACTTTTATTTCGACAAGCCACACACAAACAGCCATGTTCCTATATATCTAAACTCATTGTTTTGTTTTTTTTGGATAGAAATGATTTCATCAACGTCGGGACGAATGTAACATTCGTAAAGCGGCAGATGACCAACGCCCCATGGCTTTTATTGTCCACGTCGGGGCGACTGTTGCTGTTGTCGTTGCCGCACCAATGCGGAAGGAGTGGGCAGTGTATAGCTCAGGGGAGAGACCACAGTACTGACAAACTAAACGAAGGCATGCTGAAAACAAGGATCTCGTCATGGCATTTCCTTTGTCGGTGATGAAAAGTGGTTCGTCGGGACTCATGAGGGGGTGCCGCCGCAAGTACTGGGTCGTGGAGGAAAAGGGACAAAAAAGAGGTGCTAATTTGTGTTATGACGATAGGAGTTACTTTAACATCTTTATCGGTTTTTGAGTGCTTAAGGTGAATGGTGAAATGACGTGAATTTAAAGATAAATCTGAGATGGTGAGATCAAGTGACAAATCAAATTTGTTTGCGCGCGTAGTGAATTCCCCACACCTGAGAAACCATAGAATGCATTCAGGAAAACGACCTCCAACAGTGAGTCTACGTATGAATTAAAACACCTGCAAAATTGTATGCCTGCAACAAATGCCTTAATAGAAGAAGGTTGCATTTTCCTTGAGTCGAAACAGTGGACTATAAAGGCACAAACAATTGGAATGTTAACGGGTAAGACGTGGACAGAAAGCGGCGCAAAAAGAGGAAAAATGAGACCATGCTGAGTCGTACGTTTTTTTTTTAAATGTAGATTTTGCCAATCCAGATCTCATGTAGTGTGATGCTGAGGACAAGTAGGCTTGCAGAGTAGCGTTTAATCTTAAATGGTTTGGTCGAATGCTGGGCAAGACAGGCTTGCAGGGGCTGCATCGGGGCACGGGTTTTGGAATTCCTGGAATTTAAATCGGGAGAAGGCATCAGCGATTTTATTGTCGAGCCCAGGTAAATAAACAGTGCAAAGCGTGAAATTATGCATAACGCAAGTCCAGGTAAGGCCTCTACTAGCCTATTGATGAAAGGGACAGATGAGCGCCCTTTGTTAATGATGTTGACGGTGGCTTGGTTGTCGCAATAAGCAAAATTTTGTTTTCTTGGCCAGCTGTTTCCCCATAGGATGCAAGCAACGACGATCGGGTATAGTTCAAGCAAAGCTATGAATTGGATATTGTGAGGCAGTTTGCAACTCTTTAGGCCATGTTTCTGCAAACCACTGATTATTATAAAAAACCCCAAAACCAATGGAAGGCGCTGCGTCGGTGAAGACTTTTAAAGTAGCTGATGTTTCGACGTAGTCGTTATAAAAAAACGAGATGCCGTTCCAATTGTCACATAGCAACGACCAGAACCGCAGGTCGGATCTACACCCTGAATCTAAAATAATATGATCGTGTAGCTTACAGTTTTAGATAAATCGAGCAGCCTTTATATAAAAGAACGTCCCTGAGGGATAATTCGCATAGCAAAGTTGAAATTACCCAATAGGGAGAGCAGCTCCTTTTTTGTAAGAGATTCTGCTTTCTCTGCATATTTGATAGCTTCGCGAATGTGAGCCAATTTATCCGACGGCAGAGAGGCCTGCATGAGATTACTATCTAAAATAATGCAGATAAACTCAATAACTAAAGTAAATCTGCTCGCAGTAAATGTGCAAGGTGCCGAGCGAATACGAATTATAAGCCTACTATAACTTCTAGTAGCCCAACTTAGTCTGCACGAAGCAGTACCACAATACCCGTAGTAGTAGTAGTATTCGCATAAAGCTACACGCGTAACGTTGCAATGTGAATTAGGGTTATCTGCCATCAGTAGTAGGCTAGGCTAATATAGCCTACAAATCCCTGCAAAGATACGAATTAGCCGTAATAATGACGAATAGGCTACAACACTTAAATTCAACCTGAAAACTAGTAGCTAGCTATCCGAGTAGGCTACGCAGATGCAGTAGGCCTAGGAGCGCAATTATGTCGCGATAAATGAAAAAATACCATGCAGGATACAGATCGGGCCAACGCAATAACGTGTAAGATATAGAATGTACAAATACTTACCCGGTCAACGGTAGGCCTAGTCTTCACATCATTTACCGATTACACACACAGAACTAGTTACGATAAAAGTTGGAGCAGCAGTGCGTTAAGACGTGAACTATGTAGACTAATCATTATGTCACCATTTTTTAAACTTTTTTTTCTTTTTCTCTCAACTTACGTATCAGCATCCGTGAACGGCCGCGAACCTCTCGTATCAGAAGCCAGCTCAATGAATAGCCTAGTCGGACCGCGTCCACAATGCATCAAGATCTCTTTGGTCTCCCACTTCCAGAACGAGACAGCGAGTATGCGAACATTACCAACCAATGTTCCAGGGCAGGGTGGATAGGCTTACCGTTTAGGTTAGCCCAAAGATCATATAAAGGTTACCGTGCGTTTTATACCTCTAAAACCAATATAGTCTGTTAAGAAAACTGGAGCGAAATGGCGGTCAGCTAAACTAGAAGTATTTAGTCTTGCATGGAAAGATAGCCTCCTCCAGTACAAGCAAGCTCTTGTATCAGCTAGATCTGCCTTTTTCTCTAAATTAATTGAACAAAACAAATGCAACCCAAAATTCTTGTTTAGCACTGTGGACAATTTGAAAAACCATCATCAGAATTTTCATCCTACCCCAGCGTTTACAGCAGTAATGATTTCATGAATTTTTTCAATCAAAAGATTGAAGCTATTAGAGACCAGATCTCCAAATTGCCTCCTCCTCTAGGCATCACTCCTCCCATAATCAATGAACAGCCCAGATCCTGGTCAACACAGGAAGATGTATCAACAGTGGCACTAAACTGTTTTAAGCCAATTGACATGGAGGAGCTGTCTAAACTGGTTATGTCCTCAAAACCGACTACCTGCCTACTCGACCCAATCCCTACAAAATTAGTTAAAGAACTTTTCCCCAAACTAGGCCAGCATATGTTAAAAATCATTAACACATCCTTAGTAGCAGGATATGTACCAGAGCCACTAAAAATGGCGGTTATTAAGCCATTACTAAAGAAACCAAACCTCGAATCTGACAAATTGGAAAACTATAGACCCATTTCAAATCTTCCATTTCTATCAAAAATATTAGAGAAAGCTATTGCTAAGCAACTTGGTGCATACCTTAGCTCAAACCATATCCATGAAATGTTCCAGTCAGGATTTAGACCCTACCATAGCACTGAAACGGCACTTGTTAAAGTTATTAACGATTTACTATTATCAGCCGACTAAAACTCTGTGTCTGTTCTTGTACTTCTTGACCTAAGTGCAGCTTTTGATACAATAGGTCACGAGATTCTACTGAACAGACTCCAGGGCTGTGTTGGACTAAATGGTCAAGCTCTTGCATGGTTCAGATCATACTTATACAATAGGAAGCAGTTTGTTAAATTAAATGAAGTATCATCCAGTTACTCAGTAATGAAATATGGTATTCCACAAGGATCAGTGCTAGGCCCAGTACTCTTTTCATTATATATGCTACCCCTTGGTGATATTATTCGGACACATGGGGTAGATTTTCACTGCTATGCGGACGATATGCAGATATACATTTCCATGAAACCCGGCGAGGCACTACCACTTTCTCGGTTAGAGGCTTGTATTGCAGATATTAAGGCTTGGATGCTTTCCAATTTCCTGCTCCAAAACTCAGAAAAGACCGAAATGCTGGTTTTAGGTCCAAAAAAACAAAGGGAGAAACTGGGTACATCTACTTTAAATTTCGATGGTTGTTTAGTTGTTCCAAACTCAGCTGTGAAAGACCTAGGTGTTACTATAGACCCAGATCTAACCTTTAGCGCGCACATAAAAAACATATCTAGAGTACATTTCTTTCAGTTAAGGAACATAGCTAAAATAAGGCACTTCCTATCAATAGGGGACGCAGAGAAACTGATCCATGCTGTTGTTAAATCTAGGCTAGATTACTGTAATGCCCTGCTATCTGGCTGCTCTAAGACCTTGCTAAATAATCTCCAGCTTGTGCAGAATTCAGCCGCTCGCATTTTAACTAGAACTAAGAAATATGAGCATATTACCCCAGTACTAGCATCGTTTCATTGGCTACCAATTAAGTTTAGGATAGACTTTAAGGTTTTGCTTCTGACCTTTAAAGCTTTAAATGGACTTGCGCCAGTGTATATATGTAATCTGCTTTTACCATATAAGCCAAAAAGATCACTCCATTCCCAAGACGCAGGCTACCTAGTAGTCCCAAGAATATCTAAAAACTTGACGGGTGGTAGAGCTTTCTCCTACAGAGCGCCACTACTGTGGAACACCCTGCCAAAATGTATAAGGGAATCAGACACCGTCTCAATATTTAAGTCTAGATTAAAAACGCACCTTTATGATCAGGCTTATAATGAGCTATAGTCTGGAGACAGGACCAGAGAAGCATTTAGCCATAGAGTAATGTGGAGTGGCATCCTTTCCTTACTGTCACCTGTCAACAGCTGTGACCCCATCTTCCTGGGCTGGCTCTTGATAGGTGGGTAGGATTGTTTTCCCTCTCATGACTGCATGGTTTCTTAAACTCTGTCTTCATAGCTATGCAGCCATAGATTACTCCTGGCGGGGGCACTTGTCCAACCCTCCCACCCCTTCCCCACCCCCCACCCCTCCAGTTGGTGCTCCTGCTGCTCTATTACACTTCCCCTAACTGTTTTCTCTCTCTCTTTTTTTACATTCTGCCGGCGGGGCTTATGCCCCGCATCTCGAGAGTTGCTGTCCGGCTTCCTGTCCGTTGCCGCTTGCCCCTCCCTCCTTACCACCGCTGCCAGCTGCTCCCGCCGCCATCGGCGCCCGGTTCCCCACCATCACTGCCACCACATCTGGACTGTCATCTAGCTGCTGCAAATTATATTATCATGGACATTGGCTGTTTTGACCATGTTGGTCTTTAAGCCCTAGACCCTGAGCCGACCAGAGGAGGATGGGTTCCCCCATTGAGTCTGGTTCCTTCCAAGGTTTCTTCCTAGTTACACCAGGGAGTTTTTCCTTGCCACTGTTGCCTTTGGCTTGCTCTTGTGGGGGGTTTAGGCTGGGTTTTGCTGTGAAGTGCATTGTGACAACTTGTTGTGAAATGCGCTATATAAATAAATATTGATTGATTGATTGATTGATAATGTTAGCTAGCAATCACCAGTTGGAAGGTTTCGAATAACAAGCAATGAGGTCCGGGTTACACGACAGGACGCACGCTTTAAATAGCCATAGCCTACGCAACTTGAATATATCGCCCTTCCTTGTCCGGGATGGGCGACGGCTATTTGCTAGCTTGCTTGATGCGGGAAAAGCGTATGAATTGAAAGGGGTAGTGGAATATACGAGATCAGCACAGGTAATTTAGTCTGGTAGTGTGCAGTATGCATGCAGAAAGAAGCATGTTATTTGAATACATCGCCCCTTCCATAGCGGACCACAAGCTTAACCGTAACTCTAGTCGCTTAGCTTTAGCGACAATTTCAGGAATCCAGTTATTTTTTCACTGGCAGTGTGCAGCATGTGCCATGCATGTAGAAGGAAGCAGGTTTAAAACAGCAGAATGCTATTTGAATACATCGCCAGTTTCCATAGCGGACCATAAGCTTAAACAAAACTTGCAGTCACTTAGCTTTAGCAACAATTTCAGGAATCCAATTCGTTTTCACTGGCAGTGTGCAGCCATGCATGCAAGGGCAGCATGTTTCGAATAACCGAATGTTACTTGAATATATCGCCCTTTTCTTTTGTCTAGCGGACCATAAAGCTTAAGAACACAGAGCTTGACATCACTTAGCTTTTACGCAGAAATTGTAGGATTCCAATTCTTTTTCCCTGCAGCGTGTAGTAGAACATGCAGGATGTGCAGCGCAGAGGATCTTTTTGTGTGCAGCGGGCGTGCATAATCCACCATGTTAGGGCGAGGCGGTTAAATAGACCGCCTTGCTACGTGAATGGATTGATAGGTGAATCGTCACTACTCAGCTGAGCTGTCAGCTGATTTACCTATGGCCGGGTTTCACTCTCGTGGCCTGCCTGAATTAACGCTACGCTTGATTTAATAGTATTTTACTACATTGTATTATATTTATTTCTTTCATTATATTTATTTTCATTTGTTTATCTTGTATTTCATCTCTATCATGTTGTTTATTGTTCTTTTATTTTGTACAGTACTTTATAACCCAGTTTTTCAAAAAGTGCTATATAAATATATTGATTGTTGTTGTTATTATTATTATTTGCATTATTGGTAAACTTTGGAGCTACAGCCATATGCTTCAAATAAAGAAGCATTTAGCGAAAAATATGCCAAATATTTCATGACCGTAAGGTTTTCTTTTTGTCTTTAGTCAATACACAACTAAAGATTCTCCCCATTTCTGAAATAACTCCTGACTCTCACAGAATCCAATCACTCAACCCCCCAGCCTTATGATTTATGCGTTAACGTTACCTAATACAACGTGTGCTCTCTCGTTGAGAAACTTGACGCAATAATGTCACAAAGTCGGATTGACAATAATTGCCGGCCGGCATTGCTTTTTGTCAGCGAGCTGATTGTAATTTAGGCAGAGGGAACTCAAGGGCTCCCACAGCTCCCGTATAATCCAGACACAAGGCGGAGTGAAAGGGTGAATCAAAAGTGAACTCTGAATCAGAGAATTCCTCCATGGATCGTCCACAGGAGGATCCCAATCGACCAGCGAATCCCAAGCCAAACTCTCCTCCCTTTCTTCAGAAACTGGAGAAGAGCACGTCTGATTGGCTGGAAAACTACCCTCCCCGTAATCGCTGACCGAACTGAGACGGACCCCCAGTCGTCCGAAGCGGGCGATGTGTAATGCACAATCTGGACCCCATTGCAGAATAGTATTTTTAATTTTACCCCAGTTGACCTGCGGATTATGCTGGGCCAACCAGGAGTGTCCTAAGACAATAGGATAAGTAGGGGAGTCGATTAAAAAAACTTGATGCGTTCAGAATGTTCCCTATAGGGGACACGCATGCAGAAAGGTTTCATTAACAACCCCAGTCCCCAACGGACGCCCGTCGAGGGCGGTGAGGAAACAGCTGTGACAAAAAGCCACGGCATTTCCCTGACTCACCATCGTATTTAAATGGGAGCTGAAGCTTAGATTCCCTTATTGCGGAAGAACCGGGCGGGGAA
Source organism: Synaphobranchus kaupii (assembly GCA_029718625.1). Taxonomy (NCBI): domain Eukaryota; kingdom Metazoa; phylum Chordata; class Actinopteri; order Anguilliformes; family Synaphobranchidae; genus Synaphobranchus; species Synaphobranchus kaupii. Next base: position 18,626,605 of record CM056382.1, read on the forward strand.
GGCGCCAGGAAGCTGCAAAACCATGACACGCACGTCCTCAAAATGTGACATGCTAAATATTTGACAACACAAACAAAGCAAGGGTATAGTAAGTAGGCTAAGTAATATATAAGTAAGGAATATAATTTCAATATAATTATTCAATATTATGATTTTGACTATCCAACTAAAACCAACTCAGATGCGGCATAGGTGTCAACCTCTGGAGAGAACTGCCCTTATTTTCACACCCGCAAAACTATGAATTCACCAAAAACCGTATAGAACATTATCTATTCTCTAACATTATCTATTAAAATCATTAGCCACCACAGTTATTTGTTTGATTCAAGTTTATTTAATATAGCCTATTCCTGTATTTAGCTTCACATAATAATGACTGTAGTAACAAATTCAGCAAGGTGCTCATTTTAAAATAGTTAAACAGTCACTGAGACACCCCACACACTTACGTACAACCGAGTGCAGGAGAAATACATAGAGACCACAATGAGCTTGTGGCACTTTTAATGCAGTTTTAGCCTAGATAACATGCCTAATTAAACTATGTTTGTCAGGGGAGTGGCTGAGTCGGAGGACCAAGCGCGACCGTCAGGGATTCTAAAAGTGTAGATACTAACACCTACACCACTAAAGCAGACAGATCTGTACAGGAAAAGGGTAAAATAAACAGTGGGAAAAAACCTCCCGGCGTAAGCCAAAAATAAAGCAACCCCAAATGAGGGCGAACTCGAGAATAGCGAGTAATCAATAACAAAAGAACCTCATGCTCTTTAACAAGGAGCGAATACAGAAGGTCAGAAAAAAAAAGAAGAAACACCCCGTATAAACGGGCCAAACCAAACGCAGAAACAGCAGAGGCTGCTAGAAACCATGACAATGTTAGCATTAATATATGGTTATCGAGCGTAGCATTAGTTCAGGCAGGTCACGAGAGTGAAACCCGGCTACGGGTGAATCAGCTGACAGTTCGGCTGAGTAGTGAGGATTCACCTATCACAGTCCATTCACATAACAAGGTGGTCTATTTAACTGCCTCGCCCTACCATGGTTCCTCTGCCTGCACGCCCGCTGCACATTGCCAGTAAAAAACAATGAGCACACAGCTACGTTACATACTGTAATGAGAGCAAGTCTTATACTGAGCCTGTTCATTACCTTGTCAAAGACGACCATGTCTATCGCGGATCAAGACGAGGATCTGTGGATGCTGGAAGACTGCACCTCAGACTCACAGCTGCAACCCGATGGCGCAGCAGGGAACACCCATGGCGGGTACTCCACGTCAGTCCATAGAAGCTCTCGTCTGGCAGCTAGAAGCCCCTCGAGTCCGTGCATCACTCATTGGCCGATAACCAAGATCCTCGAAGCCCTCTTCAGCCATAACATTCAAGCTCCATTAGGGGCCAGCCATGAAGAGCTTCTTCACTTTTAATTATCAATGTTCCTGACATCGCAATTGCCACTGCCACGGGAATCCCCGCTTCCACACCTCCAGCTCCCAGAAAAACCTAATTTAAACGGATCATCTAGCAAAAAAAAAGCCTCATCTGGCATTGCTTTCCCCCTGCCACGTCCTCGGCCGCAGCCTCCGCCCCTGCTAAGAGAGTGAGGACACAATCACAGGGAGCTATCCCGCAGCAGATTGAAGACCCAGTCCTGGCTGCCCTAAACAACATCCAAACATCTCTCTCTGATATGGACGCCCGGATCCAACAGGTCTCCTCTCCACACCCGGTTTCTTTCCCAATGAGCCAGGAATCGGAGCTTCCTCGGCAGCCACCGATGACGTCACTCCTGCGCCCTCTACCCTCATCATAGAGCTGCAAAGAACGCTGGGAGCTGCCGTTCCCGCTGCTCCAGTCGGAGTGCCCTTCTTCCCTCCAGCAGCAGCCATATCTCTGCATCTGCGAGCTCAGATTCTGGCAGGGAATTACATTAATTGAATTAAAATTTTATTATGAGCCTAGCAATAAATGCATCGTAGACTGCGGGGACATGCTTAAAGATAGTGAACCCAGACTTTCTAAAAGCTTTACCATGGCCGAATTTAACATCACTTTCGGGGTGTACTATGCGAAGTCTACCCGCAACGTAGACAAGAACTGGACACTTATCGTGCAATAATTTCCAACCTAGCAATGTCTTACGGGGGGGCATTATTCTATGAGTACTACAAATAATTTTCTGCCAAAGCAGCTATGTTTATCTAACGCTTCAACCAGAGACTCGACTGGTCCATTGTCGATTTATCCCTTGTCAGCAGACATTTCTCGGGGCATCGTGCCCTCTTGCTCCGTGTGCAGATCTTTTTCCCATATTGCAAGTCTCTGCCCAAAGGCGGTATCCATTAACCTACCAGCGCCATGATGGCTTCAGAAGCGAATGCAGTGGCGAGGGCAAGCTACTGCGGAGACGGGCAACCAAAATCAGTGTGTCCCAGGTGAACCCGCTTTGTAAAAAAGAGGAATTAAAGCCTTCTACGCCTGTCAACGTCCCAGAGCTGGAAAAAGCTTGTCAGACATATTGTCTTCCCTTTTCTTTCCTTGCCCACCAATTAGTGCATACACATATAGACAATGTGGACAAATTAACAAATACAAAGGTAATAACAGGTGATAAAAAATTTAAAAAAGATATCATTATTATTCTTTTTATGAACTATTATTATTATAAGTAAATTGAAAATAAAGAAGAGGAAAAGGGAGAGAAGAAAAAAAAGTGAAGGGGGGAGAGAGAAAATAAAAAAAAGAGATTGTGTGATCTGTTTGGGTTTGGGTACATTCCAGGTGAGTTTTGCAGGACGGGTTTGGTTTAGTATTATTATTAGTTACCTGACTATATTTACTTTTATACTTGTGTTGTGTAGGTAGTAGTTTCGGAAATTTGGTGCTTCTAGGCCTCCTTGCTGTTTTAATTGTTGTAATGTAGTTAGTTTTATTCTGGGTTTTTTGTTTGTCCAATAAAATATTGTTATTATTGTGTCCAGTGTATTAAACCTTTTTTTTTTGGGTTGGGTTGGGGTCATTGTGAATAAGTAATTGATTCTTGGTAATACCATCATCTTTATTGTAGCAATGCATCCTATAATGGATAGTGGTAATGTCATCCATGGATTTAAGTCATCTTGTATTGTTTTTAGTAGTGGATTGAAGTTAAGGTGTAGCCCTGACAGATTGGGGGAATATTTTATACCTAAATATGTGATGTTGCCAATTGTAAGTGGTAACTGGGAGATTTGTGATGTAGCATGCGAGCTATCTCCGTTTATTGGTAGGATGGTGGATTTATTCCAGTTTATTGTATAATCAGAGATGTTAGAATATGTATTGATGGTTTTGATAAGTCCTTTGATTTATTTTGGGTTTTGTAGTAATAGGAGTACATCATCTGCATATAGACTGATTTTATGTGTTATCTTATTGGTGCGGATGCCTGTGATATTGTTGTTTTGGCGTATTGCTGCTGCTAATGGTTCAATAAAGAGTGCAAATAGTGAATGTGAAAGTGGACAGCCTTGTCTGGTGCCTCTATGGAGTGTGAAGTTTTGTGAGATTAGGTTGTTAGTCATGATTGCTGCCATTTGCCACCTAATAATGGACCCCTCATAATAACAACTACATCCAGGCTATTAACAGTATAATTCCCCCGCAACCATTTTATCTGTGTTATGCAACAGTAGATCACGCAATCCAATTTATCAAACGTGCCGGTAAAGGCGCTTGGCTCGGTAAAGCCGACATAGCGGATGCATTTAAAATCATGCCTCTCCATCCATCTCAGTGGCATTTGTTTGTCATCATGTGATGTAATAAAACATATTTTTCGGTCAGGCTTACTTTTGATTGTCGTAGCAGTCCCCGTATTTTCGATTTCATTATCGGAAGCACTTTGCTGGATTCTTTTAAACAACTGCAAATTGCCGTTTGTCCTACACCTGCTCGACGACTTCCTAGTGGCCGATTTTCCACACTCCCAGACGGCTCGTTGTATTACAGCGTTAAAAATACGTTTAATGAATTAGGCGTTCATCGATCCAAGGAGAAAACACAGGGCCTTTTAAAAGTTATCGAGTTTCTGGGCATCATTTTAGATAGTAATCTCATGCAGGCCTCTCTGCCATTGGATAAATTGGTTCGCATCAAATCTGCTGCGGAAGCAGAGTCTATTACAAAGAAGGAGCTGCTCTCCCTATTGGGTCATTTCAATTTTGCCATGCAAATTAGTCCTCAGGGACGTTCTTTTATATCAAGGCTGCTCGATTTATCAAAAAACCGTGAGTAAGCTACACAATCATATTATTATAGATTCAGGGTGCAGATCCGACCTGCGGTTTTGGTCGTAGGTGACAATTGGAACGGCATCTTGTTTTATTTTTTTTATAACGACTACGTCGAAACATCAGCTACTCTAAAATTTTTCACCGACACAGCACCTTCCATTAGTTTTCGGGGTTTTTATAATAATCAGAAATTGCGGAAACATGGCCTAAAGAGTTGCAAACTCTGCCTCGCAATATCCAATCCATAGCTTTGTTCGAACTATACCCGATCGTCGTTGCTTGCATCCTCTGGGGAAACAGCTGGCCAAGAAAGCAAACTGAACATGGCGGTTTGTGGCTGGCATATTGTCAAAATAAAAGTTTGTAATTCCTGACAACAAGCGAGAACTCATTCACACCGATATAAGGGTAGCATAGAGGTTTCCATTTCCCTTGAATTGGTTAATCTAGCTTCAAGGAATTACCATCAGGTCGTTGATTAGGATGACAGGTATGCCATCCGCCAAGTTACGACTTGGCGGGGCATGCCCCATACCTATGCACCGAGAGTTTGGCACTTTTCAGGGTTTCCTACAGAAGTAACCACAATGACCACAGACTCTCTGCCCTTAAAAACATAAACTTCTGTATGTTCTGACCTCATGTAACCACACAGCATTTAGATAGAACTTCACACATCCCCACAATAAAGCCCCAAACTTGGGTTATTTTGCGGTTTTTCTCCTTCTGCTTCTTCTTCTTCCCATTTTTCCTGCCTACCCAGAGACCCTCACTACCTGCCTGCCTCCGTACCCTCAAATAATAATTCTCCCCATTGGATAACAACATCGCATACCGGCTCTCCCAAACTTATCGCCCAATGAAAACTAATATGCACACAGCACAGACAAAACCACTATATAGCTTTGTGTCTTCTATGAAGCTACTGTGTCCTAGTGGTTACAGTTGCTGCCGCTTACACAGAGGATTGGGGGTTCGAGCCCAACAGAACACAAATTTATTTTCGACAAAAACAATGTGCAAATGCTAAATACATTTCATTTATTACACTGTTATTATTTTCATAATAACAAACATATTTTTATTGCAAAGGCAAAAGATGTTTCCAATATTAACTGTTCAATGTTTCACTTGTAGCATATTTCACTTGTACTACAGCGAAATGGTGAAAGTCAAACCGACACTGACAAATGGCCTACTATATCACGTGACTGTACCCCTTTGGTCTTCTGGTTAGCGTCAAGCCTTAGTATTGCGAGATGTGGGTTCGTACCTCGCCTGGTTGATATTAAAGTGTAATTTCATTTTGGACTCAAACAGTGTGCACATGTTCTGGTTTTCTCATGCAAGAATGTTTTTTTATTGCAAAGGCAAAGACACATTTACAATACTAACTGTTCACGTGTAGCCCATTAGTTAAACAATTCAGTCACTGGACACCACAACAGTAATGCAGTAGGCTAGCTAACGTTATGGGAACAGGCATCCCATGGCCATTTGTCAAGCAAAGAAAAAAGTTTCAACGCAGAATATCATCTGGTTAACACCGTGTTCTTGCATTAATGTAAAAAATAAATTCTATAAATAACTGTGCCATTGGCTACATGTTTTAATCTCACACAAATGCCGACAAAAATATTCGTCTGTGGTGAGCCTGCTGTCCTTTTGCGCTGCGGTCATGTTAATTAGGCATGCTATTTAGGCTAAAACTGCATTAAAAGTGCCACAAGCTCCTTGTGGTATCTACAGTGCCCTACACAATTATTGGCACCCCTGGTAAAGATGAGTAAAAAGGGTTATAAAAAATTCACCATTTGGTGAATTAGCTTAATCTCACACTGAAAAAATGCGAAAAATCCAACCTTTAATTAAAGTAAATTTATTCTGAGAAAAAAAAATCCCTCATCAAGAAATAATTATTTTTTAACAAAACCATGTGTGCCACAATTATTGGCACCCCTGCATTTAATACTTTGTACAACCTCCCTTTGCCAATAAAACACCACTGAGTCTTCTCCCGTAACATCTAATAAGGTTGGAGAATACAGAGCAAGGAATCTGAGACCATTCCTCTTTACAGAATCTCTCCAGATCATCGTCCTAGGTCCTCTCTTGTGCACTCTAATCTTCAGCTCTGCCCACATGTTTTCAATGGGGTTTAGGTCAGGGGACTGAGATCGCCATGGCAGAAGCTTGATTTTGTGTTCAGTTAACCATTTTTATGTTGATTTGGATGTATGTTTTGGATCATTGTCCTGCTGGAAGATCCAACGACGACCCAATTTTAGTTTCCTGGCAGAGGCTGTCACGTCCCGTGCCTCCACGTCTTAGTCTGTTCCTGGTTTTTCCGTTTATATGTATTTTCAGTATTGGTAGTCCGTTCCGTGTTTTCCCTTTCTCCCCATTTCATGTCTCCACTCCCTGCACCTGAATTGTGTTTCCTCATTATGTTTCGTCTCACCTGTTCCTCGTTGTCTCTTCGTTAGTCTGGCATATATTCTCCCCTGTTTCTTTGTTCTGTGCCAGATCATCTTGTGCCCTGCATTCCAACCTGGTCTCACAGCCCATTTGTATCTATTCTACGAAATTCCAGTCCCCGAAAATTCATACTTATTTTACGAATCAGAGATTACACACCACGTGACTTTACGATTTTCTCAGATGAATTACGAGACAAAACGGAGATCCACCATTTTTATTTCACGGTCAAATAAAGCGAATGGGTAAGCTGCCGGTATTGTACTTATAGTTTATACTTATCGTTATAGTACATTCATAGAATACCTTTCTTATTTCGTAATTGTATTTTAATGCAATATGATGTATAATTCTCGAGCTTCTTCGTCTCTGCTTTATCTGTGTGGGTTGCTATTTATAGGCTAGTCTTGTAGGCTATTACTTGCATTATACTAGCTGAAGTGAGCTAGGTCTGTTCAGATCAGTGCATACTGCATAGGCTGCAATATGATTATTAATGGATTTAGCTTGTGAGCTAGCCATCAGAGCGCGTCGTTTTCGGTTCTTTTGAGATGTATAACATGAGAAAACCGAGCATATCTGTAATGGAAACAACCGCGTCTCCCCGTTAACTTCTGTAATGAACTGCGATTCCCATGATTCTGTGCGCTGTCTGTGTGTATTGCCCATAGACTGCAGAGACGTGACGGGTTGACCACTGAATCGGCTTCGTGCCCCAATTAGCAGCTCCCATAGGAATCCATTGAACCGGTAAGCCGAAGCTGCCTCCAGTTCTTTTTGCTGGATTTGGAAAGCATTATAAATGTCTAGAAGTATCTAAGATAATTATCTAAGTATTAAAAGTTGGGTTCATGTGAGTAGCGTGATCCCATTCGCAATAAACGGAGGGCATGTTCGTGTGTGTTTACGGTTGTATTGAGCGGAACTACATTTCGGCGCCATTTGATTGCTTTACGCTAAGGAAAGTATTACTGGGAATTGTAGGTTTTTTTTGCAAATATATTCCCTGTATACGTAATTATCTAGGAATTGCTAATGTATTATCTACCTAGCAAGCCAGTTATGCTAGCTACGTTCAACCAGATCTAGGTACCTAGCTAGCTACGCGTGTTTTAGCTGCTGGTAGACAGTTAGGATATAAATTTTCTATATTAATAGCTTAATATTAATATTAATAGTCAAAAGTAGATGGCAGTCCTATATTGTCATTTTTACTGAAATGTTCTTATGACTGATGTTTTCTGACTCTGCTTGATCCTAAGAATCACCTCGGAAAGTGTTGTATATTAATTCTGAAATTTAAGTGCCGCCCCCTGTCGAAAGCATATACTGCACTTTTTTTTTTAGCTAGAGATCTGGTTCTGATATTATTTGTAGTATGTCTAGAGATGGTCTAGATTCCGACATTTCAGCATGATACATCATTCGGTGTACAAATGGCGAGTTCCCAAAATGTTCAAAAATCACATTTTCAAGGGGGCGCTACAAAGTCTGTGTTCATGCTAGGGGTCTGGTTTTTGGTGTGCATGCTAGAGGCCCTGATGAGACTCAGTTAGAAAAATTTCATGCTTCTACGATTTTGGGAAGCTGAGTGCAGTGTTCAGCAGTAACCCAAAATGACCTATGAACATTCTAACAGCCTTCATAGACCTATTTTTCATCATTAGTCAAATTAATTAGGACAAGTTTAATTTATGCTTACATGCAAATATATATGTCATAGGGGGTGCTGAGATGTCCTTGTATACAAAATGTGGGAGGCTTGGCTGCCTTTGTGCTTCAGGTAGCAGGAGTCAAAGTTTTTAAAAAAATTGAGATTTGTAGGTGGTGCTATAGAGCTTCTATGTGTGCTAGGGGTCTGTTCTTTTGCTTATGCAATGTAGGCCATGGATATATTCATACTTCCGAATTTCAAGCCTCTAGATTTTAAGGAACCCATAACCCTAATCCTACTGTTGTGACCATTGACCCTTCCATAGCTCTTGTATTTACTTTCATAGTTTCCAATTTGGGTATATTTATATTCTAATTAATCCATGTCAGGGTGGTCAACATGCCAGAAAATTGCAGTTTAATGACATTACGGATAGAGAACTGCCATCTACTTTGGACTATCAATAGCTATTAATATTTAAATATATATAATTAATAGACTGTCTACCAACAGCTAAAGCACGCGTATCTAGCTAGGTACCTAGATCTGGTTGAACGTAGCTAGCATAAGTGGCTTGCCAGCTAGATAATACATTAGCAATTCCTAGATAATTACGTATATAGGGTATAAATTTGCACACAAAAAACTACAATTCCCAGCAATACTTTCCTTAGCGCGAAGCAATAAAATGGCGCCGAAATGTAGTTCCGCTTGATACAAGCATAAACACACATGAAGATGCCTTCCGTTTATTGCGAATGGGATCACGCTACTCACATGAACCCAACTTTTAATACTTAGATAATTATCTTAGATACTTCTAGACATTTATAATGCCTTCCAAATCCAGCAGGTTGATAATTAATAAGCAGACAGTAGTGAACAGCGTGCAGTAGCCTAATGTGAAAGCTTTGTCGGAATTAAAGCATTCCCTTTGAATACATAATGACAAGGGTGTCAGCTGTATGTAAAAAAAAATATGTTAATGTAGTCCATCCCATGATCTGAGATTTTATTGGTAATTATATAAAAATAATTTTCTACCCATTTTAAATTGGTGTTTTCATTGTAATCAATATCAGATGTTGTGGTATAAACAATTTCTAACCTTTATATGACTAAAATGATAAACATTATTACTATATGCTGTATATTGGCCATCAGGTTTTGAAAGAGAAGAGATAATTTACAATACATCAATATATAGTGTACACAATGCACTGTAAAATAAATTTTGTATTAATTCACTCAGAGACATATTGAACTTCAGCGTCTTCAAGCTTTTATTAGCTGGACATTTAGCTTATTTAATCTAGAAAGGGTCCATCACATTACAGAAGTGTATCAACACAGACATTTATTCATTTGGCAGATGCGCTTATACAGAGCGACTTACAAGGCAAAAAGTGCATAAGTTTGCATGAAATAATAATAATAATAATTATAATAAACTTTATTTACATTACATTCATATGGCAGATGCTTTTATCCAAAGCGACGCACAATAAGTGCATACCGAAGGTCAATGACATCAGTTCAGATAGAGCTCATTTCTTATCATAACATAGCAGCTATCCATAGTCATGAACATTGAGTATAGTAAACAGTAACTATGGCTAAGACAACAAGACATTATAAACTATAAAATCAACAAAGAATTAAGGAACAGGAAACAAGCGAAAAACAGTCAAGGTGGAGTCTGAAGAGGTGTGCAGGCAGTGTTTGATCAGAACGTAGAGGAGTGAACAGTTCATTCCACCACTGGGGAGCTAGGGTGGAGAAGCTCCGCAGTCCGGACGAGCAGAGCGAAGTGGTCGAGCTGGAGTTTAGTGTTGTATTATGTCTTGCAGGTAGGAAGGGCTTGTCCTTTTGGCTGCAGCGTAGGCCAGGGTCAGAACTTTGAACCTGATCCTGGAGGCGACCGGCAGCCAATGGACTGACTTCAGCAGGGGGGTGATGTGTGAAAACTTTGGGAGGAGTAATCCAGGCGTGAGATAACCATGGTCTGGACGAGAAGCTGGGTCGAGTAGGTGGTCAGGTATGGTCGAATCCTCCTGATGTTGTACAGGAGGAACCTGCAGGACCGTGCTGTTACCCTGATGTGCTCCATGAAGTCCAGCTGGTCATCCAGGACCATCCCCAGGTTCCTTGCAGAGCGGGAGGCAGCCACCATAGTACCGTCGACGGTGATGGAGAGGGCTTGCAGTGGGGAGGTCCTGTGAGGTATGAAGCGCAGTTCCATATTGTGAAGGTTGAGCTTCAGGTGATGAGTAGCCATCCACATAGAAATGTCAGCCAGGCAGGCTGATATCCTCTCCTTAACCTGTTAGGTAGAGGGGGAATGAGAAATAGTGCTATATAAGAGAAATGTCCAATAAAAAAACAATGGTATACTGGGAAAAAAACAGTACAAGTCTAAATAATACATTAACCAAAATGTCAGTAACATGGCAAGTGTTGATGTATAAATCACTGTTAACATACCCCTAAAATGCTATTTCAAAAAGCAAGACTTGCATGCTAACAATTAATTCAGGGAGCAAAGATGCACACTAAACAGGCGAGTCTTGAGTCTACGCCAGAAGATGGTCAGAAGGGCGGAAGGGCCAAGACCAGGGGCCTCATTTATAAAAAGTACTTTCGATCAAATTTGATCTTACGTGTGGCGTATGCAAAATATCACGACAAAGTAGTGATTTATAAAATTTCAACGTGACTCCATTTGACCGTGGAAATGGTCGTAGCTCCACGTCAGGTCTTCACTTGACATACGCACATAACCTGGTGGTTATGCCAAAGTATTGTAGGCTTGAGAGCCGCGCGTGAACGCTTATTTGGCATGGAAAATTATCGTTGTTGTTATCAGCCAACAAAACTAGTTTAATTCTAAATTGAAAAGGAAACTGATAGTCTAATTACTGAATTTTAAGTCTTCCTTACATTATATACCATTATTATTGCATTGCTTCTCAAGCTTCTGGATTTGAGAATTTTTTTCCTGTTCATTTTAATAAGTCTTTTGTTTTATTTATCCATTGTTTTTATATATTTTACTTTAACTGTGTAATAGGATTTTGCTGTAAAAAAAGTTTTAAATAAAATTGCATTATTATTATTATTATTATTATTATTATAAATAACAACAGTGCGTATTTTGTACATTCTATATCTGCTGTGTACCATGCTTGAGAGATTGTGTTGGCTTAAACTAACAACAACAACAAAAAAGTCTGCCAGTCTGCAAATATCAGGATTCCTAAATGCTTACGAAGGTAATCCCATATGCAAAAGGTCTGTAAAAATCATATATGATCATACTTATAAGAAATATTTATAAAAAAGCACGTTGATTAGTAGCCTATTATATTATATATTTCTATACAATTCTTATCTCTCAATGTTTTTTTTATAAGGAGTACCATGTATTAGGGAACTATTTAATTTTAGCTTGAAATGTATATGCTAGCTCTCTACCACATATTTATTTTATTTAAGTTTTGTATATGGCATGTGTTTTTTATAAGATTTTTACAGACCTTTTGCATATGGGATTTGCATATAGCATTTAGGAATCCTGTTCCTAATGGTTTTATGAATGAAATTCAACCATCGAGATAAAAAAAAAGAACTGGAGGCAGTTTACCGGTTTACCGGTTCCATGGATTCCTATGGGAGCTGCTCATTGGGGCACGAAGCCGATTCAGTGGTCAACCCGTCACGTCTCTGCAGTCTATGGGCAATACACACAGACAGCGCACAGAATCATGGGAATCGCAGTTCATTACAGAAGTTAACGGGGAGATGCAGTTGTTTCCATTACAGATATGCTCGGTTTTCTCATGTTATACGTCTCAAAAGAACCGAAAACGACACGCTCTGATGGCTAGCTCACAAGCTAAATCCATTAATAATCATATTGCAGCCTATGCAGTATGCACTGATCTGAACAGACCTAGCTAACTTCAGCTAGTATAATGCAAGTAATAGCCTACAAGACTAGCATATAAATAGCAACCCACATAGATAAAGCAGAGACGAAGAAGCTCGAGAATTATACATCATATTGCATTAAAATACAATTACGAAATAAGAAAGGTATTCTATGAATGTACTATAACGATAAGTATAAACTATAAGTACAATACCGGCAGCTTACCCATTCGCTTTATTTGACCGTGAAATAAAAATTTGTCTCCGTTTTGTCTCGTAATTCATCGGAGAAAATCGTAAAGTCACGTGGTGTGTAATCTCTGATTCGTAAAATAAGTATGAATTTTCGGGGACTGGAATTTCGTAGAATAGATACGAATGGGCTGTGAGACCAGGTTGTGCATTCGTGCTTGTCTCAGTCTTTCCAGCGTTTTGATTCCTGCCTGCTCCCTGCCTGCTCCTCGTTCCTGTGTTACCCGTCCAGTTCCTGTTCTCCTGCCTGTCCCTGTCCAGCCCTGCTCCAGTCCTCCTGCCCGCCTGCCCTTTCCGGTCCTAGCCCTGTTCCTGCCCTTCGCGCTCCTGTTCCCCTGCTCTGACGGATTCCCCGGTTCTGACCCCTGCCTGTTCCTGGACTTGCCTGTATTGCACTGATTTCTGGACTTTTATCCTGTTCTGTCGACTTTGAATAAGGCCTGTTCCTGTTACTTTTGGTGTCTGCGAGTGGTTCCAATCAGTTCTCATAACAGAGGCAGCCAGATTCAGATAAAAATTTCCTGGTATTTCATGGAGTTCATGATGCCATGTACCCTAACAAGGATCCCAGTGCCTTTGGAGGAAAAACAGCCCCACAACATCACGGAACCTCCACCATACTTAACGCCAAACCCACCTTGAGTGTTGCTTGCCGAAAAGCTCAATTTCCATTTCATCTGACCATAGAACATGGTTTCAGTCAAGTTTCAGTAGCATTTAGCAAACTCCAGGCGCTTACATTTGTGGTGAAATGGCAGGAAAGGCTTTTTTCTGGCATGCCTTCCAAATAATTTGTTGGCATGGAGGTGATGTCAGTTTTGGAGACTTGATGACAGAGAATGGCTCTTGATGACCCCAAGATGCTACTTTCCAACAGTGATCCTTGGGGATTTTTTTGCCTCTGTTACCATCCTCCTCACTGTGCATGGGGGCAAAATAAACTTGGGTCCTCTTCCAGGCAAGTTTGTCACAGTTCCCGTTGCTTTGATAGTATTGCCCTAATGGTAGATATGGGCATTTTCAGGTGAGTAGCTATTTTTTTATAGCCATTCTCTGACTTATGAAGCTCAGCACATTTTTCCATTTGATTTGTGTGTTCTCTTATCTTTCCCATGTTGATGTATGAATAAGGGAATATGGCCTCTGTGTCACCTCATATTCATACCCCAGTGAAACAAGAAGTCATGGATTACTGCTTGAAAGTTCCTAAACACTCTGATCAACTTTAAAAAGTAAAGTATAAATGGAAAAAATGCTTCAGTTACATTTTGTTCTTAAGAATTTCTAGGGGTGCCAATAATTGTGGCACACATGGTTTTGTTAAAAATAATTTACTTCAATTAAAGGTTGGATTGTTCTAATTTTTTTAGTGTGAGATTAAGCTAATTCACCCAAAGTAAAATTTTTTAATAACCCTTTTTACTCATCTTTACCAGGGGGGTGCTAATAATTGTGGAGGGCACTGTATGCATTTCTCCTGCACTCGGTTGTGTGTGGGGTGTCTCAGTGACTGTTTAACTATTTTAAAATTACCACCTTGCTGAATTTGTTACTACACAGTCATTATTATGCGAAGCTAAATACAGGAATAGGCTATGTTAAATAAACTTGAATCAGACAAATAACTGTGGTGGCTAATGATTTTAATAGATAATGTTCTATACGGTTTTTGGTGAATTTATACAGTTTTGAGGACGTGAAAATAACGGCAGCTTTCTCCAGAGGTTGACACCTCCGCATCTGAGTTTGTTTTCGTTGGATAGTCAAAATCATAATATTGAAATAATATTGCATAATTATATTGAAATCGTATATTACTTACTATACTCTTGCTTTGTTTGTGTTGTCAAATACACTGCCTGGCAACAAAAAAAAAGTTGCACACACTAATATTTTGTTGGACCACCTTAGGCTTTGATTACGGCGCGCATTTGTCACGGCATTGTATGGACAACCTTATGCAATGTCACAACATTTATTTCCATCCAGAGTTGCATGGATTTTTGGCCAAGATCTTGTATTGACGACGGGAGAGTCGAACCACTCCGTAAAGTCTTCTCCAGCACATCCCAAAGACTTTCAATGGGGTTAAGGTCAGGACTCTGGTGGCCAATTCATGTGTGAAAATGATTCCTCATGCTCCCTGAACCACTCTTTCACAATTTGAGCCAGATGAATCTTGGCATTGTCGTCCTGGAATATGCCAATTGATGGGATAACCTGGTCATTCAGTACATCCAGGTACTCAGCTGACTTCATTTTATTGCTGCATAACGTTGCTGAGCCTAGACCTGACCAATTGAAGCAACCCCAGATCATAACACTGCCTCCAGAGGCTTGTACAGTGGGCACTATGCATGATGGGTGCAACGGCGACTTTTTTTTTGGCCAGGCAGTGTATTTAGCATGTCACATTTTGAGGACGTGCGAGATTCTGACTCTGATGATAGCTTTTTGTCTGGAGCAGGTACAGTGAAACTCTTTTGAACCGCTGTACACTGACGAGAAAATAGTCCAACGGACAGCCGAGCGAGCTGCACGAGCAGAGGGCGATTCTGCCGTTGCCACAGACATGGAGGGAGAACCCTTCCCCAAGCCATTGCGAGAACCACCAATACGTGGTGGTGTACTTGTTACAAGTGTACTGTGATGCCCGAAGAAATTGAATGTCAGTCCTGCCAAGAGAACCATTATTTGGCGACAACTATGGAGGCTATGGCTGGTGCTGAGGGTGAGGACGAGGTCTGTGTCACATCACACACAGATTTTGGGGGACTTATCAGGTCATGGATGGTAGAAATGATGTTCTGGACACCCAACTGGAACTGGAGGAGATGGTGGGCCAAACTCCAAAGAGGGGTGGGCCAAACGGAGCGCTTTCTCGAGAGAAATAAATTACTATGATCAAGCGGAGGCAATATTCATTTGGGCTATATTGAATAGATTACAGTTTTGTTTATAATATGCAAAATTAGTAAAAGAAATGTTGCTCTGGTAACCTATATATGCTTTGGAATGGACATCTGGAATTGTTATTGACACACTAATATGGCTACTGTACTTTTTAATATAGTATGTTGAATAGACCATTTAGTTTTTAGCCGGGCAGTGTTTCCCCCAGGTTGTCTTTGTAGGCGGGGTAGAAATGTTTACTGCAAACCCGGAGATTTTTCAATTTGGTTACAGATGTATGTACAGTTGAAGTCGGAAGTTTACATACACTTAGGTTGAAGTCATTAAAACTAATTTTTAACCACTCCACAGATTTCATGTTAGCAAACTATAGTGTTGGCAATCAGTTAGGACATTTACTTTGTGCATGACACAAGTAATTTTTCCAACAATTTTTTACAGGCAGATTATTTCACTTTTAATTCACTATATCACAATTCCAGTGGGTCAGAAGTTTACATACACTACGTTGACTGTGCCTTTAAATTTTTTATATTTGGTCACATATTATTTGCATGCCATGACTTCCTGATGTCTTTGACCCAAAAACATCAAAAGACTCGATATCTTATTTTCTGGTACTCTTACAAGCGATACTATAACATCTCTGCATTTGAATGGATCTCTATGGGAATTGGGGTGTGGGACTAGATTTAGCTGTAAATTAACCTGGAACAGTATGGAACACATGGTCGGCTAAGTGGCTCTAAGTCATCAAGGGTATCACTCTGCTGCCAGAAATACAGTAGATATGGATGGATAACTTGAAGGGTTTCTTCCCCTGACTTATTTTTCCATAGAGTTCAATAGGAAAATTTGTTAGGAGAAACAACCCTTAAAGTGATCCATCGATATCTACTGCATATCTGGCAGCAGAGTGATGGTTTGAGGCGTGTTTGATACCTCAGACCCTTGATAACTTACAGCCATTTTAGCAATCATGTATTCCATACTGTTCCAGCATAATTTACAGCTAAATCTAGTCCCACCCCCCAATTCATATAGAGATCCATTCAAATGCAGAGACATTATAGTATCACTTGTAAGAATACCAGAAAATAAGATATCAAGAGTCTTTTGATGTTGTTGGGTCACAGACATCAGGAAGTCATGGCATGTAAAGGATATTCAACCAAATATAAAAAATTTAAAGGCACAGTCAACTAAGTGTATGTAAACTTCTGACCCACTGGAATTGTGATATAGTGAATTAAAAGTGAAATAATCTGTCTGTAAACAATTGTTGGAAAAATTACTTGTGTCTTGCACAAAGTAGATGTCCTAACTGACTTGCCAACACTATTGTTTGCTAACATGAAATCTGTGGAGTGGTTAAAAATGAGTTTTAATGACTTCAACCTAAGTGTATGTAAACTTCCGACTTCAACTGTATGTTATATCTTTCATTTCTAATTGCTATTAGCCATTTCTTGCACATGTTCGAATCTTTAATTGGAAGTCTATGGAATGCATGTCCTTTTACACTCATATGCACTGAGGAACAATACACCCAGGCATTTTCAGTCACAGCTGTAGACTACTTATTTTAGAAATGATTCCTCCTGAATCAGAGAGAATGCTACAATTTTAATAGTATGAGGGAACTGAGGCTTTTAGGGGCGTGGTGAGTTTGAGTAGCCGACGGTGCGGTCTGACTGAAGGTACAATTTCGGAAACTTTTGACTGCAATAGTATAATGTTTCCGATTTTCGTAGCTAAATTATACATCGCCGAAATCAGAAGAACCTGAAGATAATGAGGGTGGCATCCCTTTAGTCATATCAGACTTTTTATCTATCAGCGAATCTTTTCAATTTTGAACCTTCCATAGGCTACAGTACCTGCAGCTGGAATTATGCTGCCTGCAAGTGCTATCGGAATTATCAGAAATATGAGTTTCCGACATGGAAGTTGCACATGAACGAACCTCCAAGTCGTAATTACAAGTGGGGAAAGTCGGAGATAATTTTGCTATTAGACAGACAACAAGCGCTCATTGAATGACTGGAGGTCAATGGAGTTTTTACAAAACAGTTAGCTAAACGGATCATTATCAGACAGACAAAATCTAAAATCTTCCTTTTCTTTTAAAATTATATACGTATGCCTTGGTTGTCAGGACCCAGTAATACTACATAGAACCCATTATAATTTTGACTATCCAATGAAAACCAACTTTAAATCTGGTCAGATGTGCTCCACTCTCGCCTATATTATGTAACTTTAGTTGCCAAGCTAACTGAAAACACTACTGCGCATGTCTGATCACTTCCTCCCCAAGCGCCAGTTGCCTATCTTGTCATATCTAAAAATCTTTGTTTGATTTGCAGCGCGACCCAGCGCATCTGCAAAACAGCTGGAAACAAAAGAACCAGGAGGCGCAGTTCTAGTGTGGTAAGCTTCAAGACTCACATTAAGCATATCGGGCTGGATTCAGAGCTGGCCAACTTAAGTCATGCACTTAAGTGCCTCTCCTGTGCGGATTTAACACAAGCTGACCTGCGCCGTATTCTAACTTGTGTTGCGCAGGTGCTTATCTCAAAATGTGAGTGGTACAGGTCATGATATTCTAATTACCTGTTTCTTGTACCTGCCCCCCGGGTTGCCAAGTATCTACTAAAAAAATGTTTGTGTGGCTATGCGTTTTGCATCATATGGATAATTGTTGTCACCCACAATGGGAACAGCCAGCACCTGATTGGTTAGACCCACTACGTTACTTTCGTTTCAGCTCCACGTTTTTAAACTGGAACAACGTGGCGTCCTGTTCAACTCTCTTATTCCACCGAAATAGTCCATTAAAATATGTTTCTGGAAATATTTGAGGTGAGAAATAGGCCATGCAGTTGCTGAATCTTGATTCATATTTGATGTGCAACGTCTAGTTTGACAGTTTGATCCGAATTATACAAAATCATTTGTACAATATACGTTCATTTATGCAAATGACAATGGATACAGCTCCTCCACCCCGCCCCTCTCCTCGCTCACACCACAAAGTATTTTTCTAAATTTTTCAAAAAGTAGGCAGAGACAGTGGGTGCATTTACTCTTTAATATGTGTGGTTATGCGTTTTCAACATGTCAGTGACAGTGCCTTTAATAACCGCATTTGCCTTTTGGAAAATCCTGCCTTTGTGCATCGTAGTTGCTCTTGTGTGACAGGGTATAGGCATGCAGTGAACGTATTAATACATCGCATTGATAAAATGATCATAGCTTCTATGATGACTGGGATATACCCATCATACAATCAAAAAAATATTCGCTGGACAGTGGTTGCACACAATATTACTAAGTAAACAAATAAATCGTTGTATTAACTTAAAACATTTTTTTTCTTTTCGATTTAGCCTACCTAATAAAGTAATGTGCGGTTACATAATAGCCTATATGTGACGTCTTCAACTTAACCAGTTGAAGTATACTTAAAGCTGCAGTATGTAACTTTTATTTTGAAAAATGTCAGGGAATGGTCATGCTTAGTTGGTAGCAATCATAGAAAGAACTGGCCTGAGAGATATCCAGCACCATTGACTATGTTTATACCCTCAAATTCTGCATTCTAAAACCAGCAATTCGCTCCGACTTTTGTTTTCAAAACAGTGGCTTAACCATGACCACATCGCAGACCAATCAACTGTGAGATTGACCTTGCCAGTAGCTAGCAAGTTCACCAGCTAGACATTTCACAGCGACCTTTTACACCGGCGCTATTTCACAGAAAGAAAAATAAATGGGAATTGGAGAAAGCTCGCTCGAAAACTGGAGTATGTTACCTGCTAATTTCAGAAGGTGGTGAGATCTTCGGGAACAAATTGGTTTAAAGACAGACTGGACAGGTCGGTCAAAAGTTTCAACATGAATGGACTTTCTGCTTGCCAGACAACTGTAATTACCTATAATGAATAGTAGCTAGGCTGGTAATTGGTATTATTGATAACGTTACTTTATTCAGCGGCTAGTTCTTGGAAGAAGGGCATGCTTGCTAACATTATATGTCGTATAGATCGCGTTCTCGAACTTTTATGCAAATGACAATGGATACAGCTCCTCCACCCCGCCCCTCTCCTCGCTCACACCACAAAGTATTTTTCCAAATTTTTCTAAAAGTAGGCAGACACAGTGGGTGCATTTTCTCTTTAATAATAGCCCATTACTTGCAACCACTGTCCAGAGATTTATTTTTTGAGTGCATCTGTCACATGCTGGAAGGATGTGGCCAGGAAGGAGAGAGATTTTAACCTGGAGCACTGGTAGATCTACGCTGCGGAGAGTTACTTTGCACTTCCCAATAATTTTGGAGCAGCTGTGCTCACACAAGTAGGCTACAAAATCGTCTCTCTGTCAAAGCGATTATGATCCAAACAGTGTCTATCAATGAATCCATCTCATATTGGGCTGGTATTATATACCAGTCAATCATAGCCTACATTTACATATTTTTCTTTTTATGACAGCTCTTTGATAATTGTAATTAGGCGAGGCAAAGGAAAATAAAACCAATATTTTAAAAAAAAGTATGGGGCCATAGTGGGCGGCCCACATCAAGCCTAAAATCATGGGCTTGGTGTGGGCTGCCCACTAGGGTCCCATATCCTCTGCAAAATGCTGGCCATGTGCAGGTCCCAAGGTATGGGGTCCTAGTGAGCAGCCCACACCAAGCCCAAAAGCCTTTTTGCTAGTTTGGCATAAATCAAAGCTTTTAATTTTTTTTACAGCTATCATTTTGTATTTCAAGAAAAATATATGTGACGCGTGCTGGTAAAAGGGTCCGCAAGTCGCACTTCTGCAATTCACAGTAGAGCGCAAAAGGAGGAAAATGAAAAGCAATAGGGAAGAAAATGAAAAAATGTGTTTTTTGTTTTTTCCATATAACGAAAGTTTAAGTTTTAGAAGTCGGTTAGTATGTCACGTCCTGTGCCTCTATGTCTGAGTCCATTCCTGGTTTTCTGTTTCTGTGTTTTCTGTATGTGTATTCCGTTCCACGTTTTCCCTTTCCCCGATTGTGTTCCTCCAGCTTCCACACCTGATGTTTTCTCATTCGTTTCATCTCACCTGTTCCTCCTTAATTTGGTATTTAGTCTCCCGTTTTTTGTTCTTTGCCAGATCGTCTTGCGCCCTGCATTCGTGCTTGTGTCATTACTTTCCAACATTTTTTCCTGCATTCTCCTTACCTGTTCCGAGTTCCTGTTTCCAGTACTGTGTCGTCCCGGCCTGCTCCTGTTCTCCTGCCTGCATTACCTGTCTCCGTCTAGCCCTGCTCCAGTCCTCATGCCCGCCCATCTCCGTCCAAGCTCTGCTTGAGCCCTTCACCCTCCTGTTCTCCAGCCCCCACTGATTGATCTCCTGGTTCCAACCTCTGCCTGTTCTTGGACTTCGCCCTGCCTTCTCCGCATTGCCATGGTTGCTTGGACTCTGACCCCTGCCTGGATTTGACTACGTTTCTGCTTGCCCTGTATTGCACTGATTGCTGTACTTTGACATGTTTCTGTCGACTCTGATTAAAGCCCATTATTACTGCATCTTGGTGTCTGTGTGTGGTTCCAATCAGTTCCCCTAACAATAATATACAACATATTTACAATCTCTAAATACCTGTAATAAGTAACACAAATATGCTTGTTAAACCATGTTTGCCAGGGGCAGGCTTCAATGTGAGGGACAGACTATAATCAGCTGCCATTAACACCTTCCTAATTTCGATTGGCTCTGAGGTTCGGCATGCCTCGCCCATAAAGAGCCTACTTCTCTGAATAATGTAGGCTAGCTGCTGGCAGAAGCATAGAAAACAATTCATGGAATCCTTTGTCCTACAATTATGAACGATGGTAATAAAAAACCGAACATGGCGTCGTCATCAGCAGACAAGAGACATGCTTATATATTGACATGTATTAACGTTAGGGTAATGATTCTGAAATGACTCAAACGTCAAAGAATAGAGTGATGGTTTGAGGCTCGTTTGATACCTCAGACCCTTGATGACTTATAGCCATTTTGCCAACCATGTATTCCATACTGTTCCAGCATAATTTACAGCTAAATCTAGTCACACCCCCCCAGTTCCCATAGAGATCCATTCAAATGCAGAGAAGTTATAGCGTCGCGTGTAAGAGTACCAGAAAATAATATATCAAGATATTGATGGGTCACAGACATCAGGAAGTCATGGCATGCAAAATATATGCGACCAAATATTAAAAATCATTACTTTATTCTACATTATGTTAAACTGTCCAATATTTTTGTATACATGCAGGCTCCTACATCCATCGCTCTTCACCGGAGTTGAAGATGTCAGGACTGATCAGAGAGTGCAGGGAGTCTTCAAAGGGCAACCATGGAAGGGAAGGAGAAGATGGTGCGAGGGAGGAGTGAGGCGACGAGTGGGAAGGCAGTTTGGTGCTCCATGTTGCCAGTGGACAGAGACCACAACACTGTGTGTATGGAGGAAGAGGCAGAGTTTGTGTGTTGGACTGCTAAATGACACTGGACATCTCGGTCCATCATCTGGACAGCGGGGGCTGCATTCCAATTTAATTAACTTAATTTGATATTGTATGTGTTTATTTGGTGTGTTGTGGGTCTGCCCCACTGTCTGTCTTTTTTGTTGTCGCTGGTGGCTACAACTGAAGTTCCCGAAAGGGAAAATAAGTTATTCTATTCTACTGAAGACATTTGCATAACCATGACGCCCTCTACTGATGAGAATGAGAACATTTCTCCTATTACCGATAGCTCACAATCACATTTAAAAAAGTTTGTAGAGAAACTATTTATTTAATGTCTAATAAAATGCAATGAACACCACCACCTGAGCTATGGATCTGTCACGCCCCAGACTCAGAGACCCAAGCGCAGACCAGGGCTGCGTTCAGCCCTGACAAAACGGAGCAAAACGTTTATTTAAACGGAAACGGTGGTGCGTTGAACACCCTGTTGTGTTACGCAAGCTTTGCAACTATGGCAGCTGAGAAGGCCATTCTTTGCTTTCATTTTGAAGACTTTGAGACGGTTACGATCTATATGAGCTAATTATTTTATTATGAGTATTAGGCCAATCATTATTGCTGATCACTGTTGTGATATGATATTGTAATATTTACCATCACGGTATATACTTAAAGGAGTAGAAAAGTTTATGAAAGTGTCACTCCACAATGGTACATACAATAGCAAAAGATGTCTTCTAAAGACAAATATGTCTTCTAATGTCTACAATTGTTGCATACACCAAGCTGCAGTAGACGCATTTGTAAAGGACTTTAGTTGGATCCATTGTGCACACGACCTTTTTAATACGGCGGGGTTTAGGCCTACACGTCACTGCTGATTGGGTAACACCTCTGACACACCCACCAAACGAGAGAACTACCTCAAAGCCCGTTGCACACCGTTTCACACCGTTTCGAGGAAACATGGCGTTCAACCCGGAAACTGTAGCAAAACGGTGCACACCGTTTTCAGATTGAACGTGGCCCAGGATTAGGCAAAAAAAACATTGTTTACCTGGCTTTTTGATCTTGGACTGGAATAATCAGATTCCAGACGAGACAAAATCCAAAAGAATAATCAAAAAAAGAGTCCAAAAGAACAAAACCAGGAAATCAGATGGGCGACAGAACAAAGGGAGTAGGCAGAGGCGTAGTAAAAAAACGAAAGCAAAGGTCAAATAAACCAGAAAAGCAGGCAAACAAAACAAAATCGGCAGGCAAAAACTCGGAATCAAACAGAAGGGTGTCTCGGAAATCACGAATAAACACAGGCTTAGAAACGCGTAGGCACTGGGAATATCAATCAACGTTCTGACAAAGAATAAGTGAAACTGAAGGGTATATATAGGTAGGGAACACTCAACTCAAGGGAAATCAGGTGCAAGTGGGAGGAGTAACAGGGAAGACTCACAGGTGTAGCCAATGATACAATGAGGGGAATAATGATAGAATAACGAGGGAACAAGGAAGACTCGGACTGGACTAAGCATGCAAACAAATAGACAAGACATGACCGGGAGTGTTGAAGACACGTGCACACATTAAGAGAGTCAGTGGATAGCGGAAGTAAGATATCAGTTAGTAAAGAAGAAGCGTAAAGTAGATAATTGAAAGATAGAATTGCAGGAAACGAGTGACAGCTAAAGCAAGGAAGCGTTAGTAATTAGTGGGTTAGTAAAAGGCCTAAACTAAGCTGTTAGTAGTTGTTAGTGTTAATTAGTAATATAAACAATAAGTGGGACAACTAGTTTAGTCAGCAGAAATACAGAGAGGACCGAAAACACCTGAAGGCTCCCGAAAAGTGAGACGAAGACCGGGGAGTGACATAAATGCAAATACGTGAACATAAACTGGAATATGGAAAGTAAATGTAATAAGGAAAACAAACACGAGAGTAACTACACTAATAATAATAAACATGAGTACAGAATAATACACAAATACGATAATAATGAAAAATAATAAACAAGGAACAGAAATAACAAATACAAACAGACAAAACTCAGAATCCTAACAGGATTAATCCTAACCAATATGGAGACATGCATGCACAATAGGCTAGATGCGAACACATTCTAGCTGAAGGAAAGACATATGATGGTGTTTTAAAGGGTAGGCTACACTGTAGAAAGAGCTGCTAATATGACATGTGGGAAGATGACTGGCGTCACTGCAGCAAAAAGTAATGTGAATCTGGGAACTCCTGCATCGATGTCAGGCACACTAAGCACAAGGCCATAATGTAGCTGCACATACATGGATGTTTTTTTCCGGGAGGCTACTGTCCTGCCTATAGCTGCGTTCCAGGTAGCCGACCTCGAAAACTCATAATTATGACCTTCCCACCAGGAAAAATACACTGGAACGGCCTGATAACAAGTGGAAAAATCGGGTATCATTTCACAGCTCCGGGTTGCCGAGTAGGAGGAAAGTGACGTGATTCAAAATGGATGAATCTGTATTTTAATAGGAAATGCTTAAAGGGATTAAGGGGCTGAAAAGTAATTTGAATAACTATAAATTATCACAGAGGGATGTATCCACTACATATCCACCAAATATCTGTTCAAAGTAATGTCAATAACTATAATAAACACACATCTCAAGTCAGACATAAAATCTGTCTTGAAAAAACCTCAGGATTGTGTGGGCGTCGACAGGACCGCGCCGTCACCCCCGCCTCCCCCTTACAGGCACATGGATTGGATCACACTGGCATTCTGCATCCATGGTTGTGTAATGATTGGAGTTTAGGTTCGGAGAACCAAATGCGACTGACAGGGAATCAGAAAGCGAGTTTAATACAAACTCGCCACAGAAACGGAAACTAACCGCAGGGGAAGGAGTGAAACAAAAGATTGGGAGCAAAACATCCCTGGCATGAGCCAAAATAATAAACAACCTCAAAAGGAGGCGAATCTCGAATAAACAGCGAGAATAATAAACCAGCAAAAAAAAAGAAACCTCACGCACTAACTAGTAGGCGTAGACAAGAGGTAATTAGAACGAAAAAATAAAGACCCGAAGAAAACGGGAAAAGGAAAGAAAATGCGAACCTGAATCTTTAAACTCTGTAGCGAAAAAGAGTTTAAAACCCCAAGATACCAGGCAGCCAAAACAAAGACGGAGAAACTGATATCTTTGTTAAATCTCTAACCTTGCTGCGTTCTCGATTTTGACAAACCAAGAATGCAGTGGCTAAACCTTTACCGACTTCTTTGTCAACATAGCAAATGACAATATCGAAGTGAGGAAATGCGGAAGTCCTAAGCATTTATAGCCGGCAGAAACACCGCACAGGTGTGGGAAATAATTGTTGGGCGAGAAGCAAACACCGGAACGGAGGCGGAAAAAATCTGATAAAGCGTTGAGACGATGCCCAAAAGATAAACCAAAAAGAAGAACTGCAGAGGCAGCCAATAACCATGACAGGTTGATCGAATTTGGTAGGCTACTATGAAAGCGTATCAGATAACTATAAATAACTAGCTAGTCTAACATATTTACCGGACCTGGGGGCGCATGTAGCAAAGTTTGCATAGAATCCGCACTAAATATGTAACATGTTGGGCTTACATACGACCTGAAGGAGGTCGCTTCCCTGCTGTCCCTGTTAGCCTGTCTGTGTTTCTCCCTATCTTACAGGTGTGCTGTGTTGGGGAGATGAGGCAGAAGGGCATGCTCTGTAAAGTACTAGCACCTGTCTGGTGCTGTATAAAGTTCTGGTTTGCCAGAGAAACGCTCTCCGACATTCTTGCATACCGGGTGCCCCCCCCCTCCTTTAATAGAGTAAAAGACTCTGGTTCCTTTTTCTAACAAAATTGTTTTTCCTTTAAACATACTCGTGTGTCTCCACTGTGTTGCGGCTGTACAGACCGGCCGTAACATAATGGTGGCAGTGGAGACATAATAAAAAATAAAAACTTTGTTTTTATATATGACTAAGGCTAGATTGATTTCAAGGTGGGAGACTTATACGAGTTTGTATTGGGGGGAAAAAAAAAACAGACGGTGAGTAGCCTAGTTTGCAGGATTTGCAGGAGCAACTGTAACGTTCCGTTCCTATCCTATCCGGTTTCCGTGTTTTCCCTTATCCCTCCGTGTCATGTTTGACTTCCATTGTCCGTGTTTTCCCCTCGTTTTGCAGGCTGGGCGTGTTCCCTCCGTTTGTTCCACTCAATTACACCACTTCTATCTCAGCCTATCCCCTTTTCCCATTTTGCATACATTCCTCACACTCCGCTCTGTTCAATTAAACACACACACATTCGCACGCTTTTCTAAATTGGTATCAATTACACTCCGTATTTAACTCACCCTCTTTCATCTGTTCAGTGCCAGTTCGTTAACGTTGTTGTTCGTTATCGTTGTTGTTCGTTATCGTTGTTATTGAAACCTCTGGTCTAGTAAATTCCTTGACTTAGTCTTGATGCACAGTTCGGTTCCGTATTGGTGTTAGTTAACCCTGCTGGCGTGTTAAACCGTGATTCCTGTGTTTGGTTCCGTTTGGTGCTTATGGCACTCTGCCAAACTACAACCCTTTATCCTGTCCTGTTTGTGCGACAATACCTACCGTGCAATAACCTGTTTGAGTAACCTCTTCTTTGTTTGAAGTCTGCCAGCCTGCAGTCGTTGTTCGACTCCCTGTTTGTGTTGCGGTACCCCCGCTTTCCACCTGACGTTGTGCCCGCAGCGGGGCACTCTGCTCTCCCACTCTACAGCTGTTCCTGCGTCCGGCCGTGGCAACCGCCAGTGCTATGGTTACGGTTGCGCCTGCTGCTGTTGTCCTGCTGCCACATCTGGGCCGACCCGAGGTCCGCTGCACTGTCCTGCCCTGCCGATTCTGCTGCTGCCCCATCCTCTGCTTCTACAACCCGGTTATTCGTTACCACTAACATTCCAGTCTTTCCCACTCCAAAAGCCTTCATCATTAATCATAACCGGATTGTTTGTATTCTATGTCCTCCCTCGCTTCAGGAGTATAGTTCGAAGCATAAATTATTGGATGCCTAAGCGCTCCGTCTGCTTGTCTTGTTTGTCCAGTCTGTCCAGATCCGCCAAGTCCAGTTCCGGTTTGGAACATTTACAGATGTTCCGTCTGAGTCCAGAGTCCAGTCCCGGTTTGGGGTGATTCCTGACCGACTCCTAAAGTCCAGTTCCAGTTTGGAACATTTCCAGGTGTTCCGTCAAGTCCAGTTCCGGTTTGGGGCAATCCCTGACCGACTCCTAAAGTCCAGTTCCAGTTTGGAACATTTCCAGGTGTTCCGTGAGGTCCAGTTCCGGTTTGGAACATTTCCAGGTGTTCCAATCTGTGTCCCGATCCAGTCCAGCTCCGGCTTGGAGCTTCCTGTCAAAGTCCAGCTCCGGCTTGGAGCAAGTGTGATGTCCCGGTGAAGACCCGGGGAATTATTGTCTTGTATTGTTGTGTACTGCTTGGGACTGCCCCAAGTACAAATAAATAATCTGTTTTTTGTACCTCTGCCTCCTTGTCGTTGCATGTGGGTTCAGCCCGTGTTCAGGTTTGTGACAGCAACTTTGTTTTTTTCACGCTGCTAGGTTCTAGCGGCATGCTCCTTTGTTGTTTTTGTGTGGGGTTTCAGCACGGTTAAAGCATTTGTCTTGGGTACGCTTCCGTGGTCCTGGGGACTGGTTAGTCAAGTGACCTTTCCCTGCACCACTGGGCTCTGTTTAAATGTCCCACTGTTCTCATTTGTTTGAGATTGTCCGGTGACTAACTCAATCTGTTAAACTTTGTGCTTGGAGTAAATTGTCAGAATGGAATCCACCCCTAAAAATCTTCTGATTGCCACTTTTCTGGAAAATCCCATTTTACGCAGTTTCAACAAGTAAAAAAAAAAACTGATTTGTTGGCGTTTGTGGAGTATATGAGTTATACTGACCTTCCTCAGCTAACTGCATAAAAGAAAGCTGAAGTGAAGGAAGTTGTGCACGCACTTGCTATAGAAAATGGTTTCTTCTCTCAGACAGTTCTTCTGACTGAGACTGAATTGGGGGGACGAGTGAAACTGCGGCAGGCTGAATTGGCTTTTGAAATGAAAAAATTTGAAATGGAACAGAAAAGGGAGGAGGCTCGGCAACGTGAACGAGAATTAAAATTGGAGGAAGTAAAGTTAAACCAACAGAAAGAACGTGACGATCACGAACTGGAATTGAAATATAAATTGGAGGAACAAAAATTTTAATTTGAAGAATACAAGTTGCAATTGGAGGAACAAAAACATCACAATCTGAGAATTTTGTGAATTCCAATTGGGTTTGGTCAGTGAAGGAAAGCTTAAGGCCTCCCAGCTTGGCATTGACTCTTTTGTGTCCACTAGTGGGCAGGGTTCCTCTGGTTTTAAATTTAAATTAGTCCCTAAATTGAATGAGCGTGATCCGGATATTTTTTTTACATTGTTTGAGCGGCTGGCATCCTCTAAACAATGGCCTGAGGCCGATCAAATTTTAATGTTGCAATGTGTGTTTAAGGGGAAAGCACAGGAGGCGTATTCCGCTCTGGACCTCAAAAAGGTCACTAGTTATGCCGAGGTTAAAAAAGCGGTTCTGAAAGCTTACGAACTAGTGCCGGAAGCCTACCGTCAAAGGTTCCGAACATGGAAACGGGCTGAAAAGCAAACTCATATAGAATTCGCCAGAGAGTTGGTAATCCATTTTTCTCAATAGTGTACCGCGTCTAGTTTTGACCTTTTCAGAGTTGTCTGATTTGGTCGTGTTGGAGCAGTTTAAGAATTCTGTTTCTGAATCCATTGCAAATTATATCAGTGAGCGCTGCGTATGTACTGCGGCAGAAGCCGCCGTGTTAGCTGATGATTATGCGTTAACTCATAAAGGCAATTTTTACATCTCCCGTTTTCGTGGCAGTGACACTTGAAGGTAGCAATTGTCTCATCTTGTTTCTGCTGTGAGGTCTGTTCCTGGGACAGGAAATTATAATAACGGAAATTATGACCCTGCTCGATTTTGTCATTCTTGTGGTAATAAAGGTCACTGGAGAGGAGAATGTCCCATGAGCAAAGCTGATCAAAAGCCCACTCCTGTTCATAATTCTAATCCTACTGCTTTGATAGCACATAGTACACTCTTTGAGCTACCACTGGCTGACAACTCATATGCAAAGCAGTCTCTATACACTCCCTTTGTCACACATGGTTTTGTGTCTATTGTAGGGAGTTCAGTACAGAAAAAGGTCAGGACACCGGAGCTTCCCAGAGCTTTGTGCTGGAAAGCGTCCTGCCTTTTTCACAGGAGACGGTCACTGGGGATAGTGTTCTAGTCTGTGGTATTGGATTGACCCAACTGAGTGTTCCCCTGCATAAAGTCAATTTATGCTGCGATCTCATGCATGATGATGTAGAACGGGCGGCAGTGTAGTATAATGGTTAAGGAACTGGCCTTGTAACCGAAAGGTTGCAGTTTCGATTCCCAGGTAGGACACTGCCGTTGTACCCTTGAGCAAGGTACTTAACCTGAATCGCTTCAGTATATATCCAGCTGTATAAATGGATAATATGTAAAAAAAAAAAAAAATTTTAAATGCTGAAAAGTTGTGTAAGTCGCTCTGGATAAGAGCGTCTGATAAATGCCTATAATGTAATAATGTAATGTAATGTAGTGGTCGGGGTAAGACCCTGCCTACCTGTGGAAGGCGTGGATGTTATTTTGGGCAATGATCTGGCTGGTGGTTTTGTCTGGAAAAATGTTCATCCTCCATTGGTGGTTACGCCGTCGCCTCGCTGGACCGTTGAGCCAGACGAGCGTGTGTGACAACACCCTGAGGTATTTACAGCGTGTGCAGTGACTCGCGCCATGTCCAGAGCCAACCCCGTGCCCATGCTTAAAGTAAAGGAGGGAAGACTCTAGTGGGAGGAAATCTCTGACGTACTGCCAGTAGATCCCACAGTCCCCACAGAGCCGCTGGAGAAAAACGGGGAACAAGTGGAATTCTCTGTATCCCCTTTATCAGCTATCTCTCGTGATGATTTGATTGCAGAGCAGGCAGCAGATTCTACTCTAATGGCTTTGTTTGATATGGTTCATCCCGAAAGTGAGTTAAACGGTGTTTTCCCCTGTTATTTTCTCCAGGGTTAGAACTGGTTAGAAAATGGGCCCTCCACCAGAATTGGGGATGAAGTAACACAAGTTGTGGTGCCCTCGAAGTTTCGAGAGCTGATTCTGCATGCTTCACATGATGGTGTTGCAGGTCATTTGGGTGTTAGAAAAACATATGACTGCATTTTACGTAATTTCTTTTGGCCCCGTTTAAAAAGAGATGGGTCTACTTATTGCAAAGTGTGTCACACTTGTCAGTTAACGGGAAAACCAAATAAAAAGATAGAGACTCCATTGTATCCTATTCCGGCTGTTGAACCACCATTTGAATATCTCATAATAGACTGCGTGGGCCCGTTGCCACGTTCTGCTGCTGGAAATAGCTACTTGTTGACTGTAATGTGTAAAAGCACTCAGCAGTTTTTTCTTTACGATCAATTAAAGTCAAGTCTATTTTGAAGGCATTAACAACCTTCATGTCAACGTTTGGTATACCAAGGGTGATACAAAGTGACCAAGGGTCTCATTTTTTGTCCCGCACCTTTGCTCAGGTCCTACGACAGCTTCATGCAAAGCATAACATTTCCAGCGCCTACCACCCGCAAAGTCAGGGAGCATTGGAGTGTTTTCATCAAACGCTAAAATCAATGTTACGCTCATATTGTACCGAGCTGTCCCAGGACTGGGAGCAAGGTTTGCCATGGTTGTTGCTTGCCATAAGAGAAGTCTTGCAAGAAAGTATTGGATTTAGTCTGAATTAATTGGTGTTTGGTCACACAGTTTGTGGTCCCTTAGCTGTATATTTTAGCCATACTCCACCCCCCCTCCCTTATCAGAGGACAACTTTATCAATTCCCAATGAAATCAAATATCAAATTATTATAGAATCTTACTTATTCCTTATTACTTATTCCTTCGTCATTTCTCAGTCTCTTTGTGCTATTTTCGATTTACATGTGAAACTAAGGTACTGTAATTGGCTCATCATTAAATTTATATACAGTATATGTGTATATATACAGTCAAGCCGGAAAGTCTGCACACCCCTTTCACCTTCTCCACGTTTTATTACGTTACAGACATATTCTACAATAGATTGAGTTAATTTTTTGTCTCAAAATTCTACACAAAATAGCCCATAATGACAAAGTGAAAACAGGTTTTTAGATATTTGTGCTAATTTATTAAAAATCTAAATGTAAAATATCATATGTACACAAGTGTGTGTGATATGACACCCAAAAGTGAGCTGAGGTGCATTTTGTTTCCACTGATACTGCTTGAGATGTTTCTACAACGTAATTGGGGTCCACCTGTGATAAATTCAATTGATTGGACATGATTGGGGATTGCCAACACCTGCCTATATAAGGTCCCACAGTTGAAAGTGCATGTCAGAGCAAACTCCAAGCCATGGGGTCAAAGGAATTATCTGCAGACCTCAGAAACAGGATTGTGTCAAGGCATAGATCTGGAGAAGGGTATGGAAAAATCTCTGCAGCTTTACAGGTCCCAAAGAGCACAGTGGCCACCATCATTCGTAAATGGAAGAAGTTGGAACCACCAAGAATCTTCCTAGACCTGGCCGCCCGGCCAAACTGAGCAATCGGGGAAGACGGGCCTTGGCCAGGGAGGTGAGCAGGAACCCGAGGGTCACTCTGACAGAGCTCCAGCATATCCTTGTGGAGATGGGAGAACCTTTCAGAAGATCAACCATCCAGACAGCACTCCACCAATCAGGCCTTTATGGTAGAGTGGCCAGACGGAAGCCCCTCCTTAGTAAAAGGCACATCACAGCCCGCTTGGAGTTTGCCAAAAGGCTCCTAGAGGACTCTCAAACCATGAGAATCAAGATTCTCTGGTCTGATGAAACCAAAATTGAACTTTTTGGCCTGAATACCAAGCGTCACGTCTGGAGGAAACCAGGCACCGCTCATCACCTGGCTAATACCATCCCTACAGTGAAGCATGGCGGTGGCAGCATCATGATGTGGGGATGTTTTTCAGCAGCGGGAACGGGGCGACTAGTCCTGATAGAGGGAAAGATGAATGCAGCTAAGTACACCGAGATCCTTGAAGAAAACCTGCTCCAGAGCGCTCTGGACCTCAGACTGGGGCGAAGGTTTACCTTCCAACATGACAACGACCCGAAGCACACAGCCAAGAGAACAAAGGAGTGGCTTGGGAGAAAGTCTGTGCGTGTCCTTGAGTGGCCCAGCCAGAGCCCAGACCTGAATCCAATTGAACATCTGTGAAAAGAGCTGAAAATGGCTGTGTACCGACGCTCCCCATCCAACCTGACGGAGCTTGCAAGGATATGCCAAGAGGAATGGGCAAAAATGTCCAGAAACAAGTGTGCCAAGCTCATAGCTTCTTTCCCAAGACGCCTTGAAGCTGTAATCACTGCCAAAGGTGCAGCAACCAAGTATTAGGCTAAGGGTGTGTACAGATATGTAACCCCTAAATAACCTATTTTTGTCAGTAAAATAAAATTGCATATTTTCTAAAAACCTGTTTTCACTTCGTCATTATTGGCTATTGTGTGTAGATGTTTGAGGCAAAAAATGAACTCAATCTATTATTATCTAGTATAAGTCTGTAACGTAATAAAACGTGGAGAAGGTGAAAGGGGTGTGCAGACTTTCCGGCTTGACTGTATATATATATATTTTTTTTAATATATATTTTATGCCTGAGGGGCTTGCCTCTGTTGACGGCTGCCGTTTCGCCGTGAGAGTGATAGAGAACGTAAGGAAGAAAGAGAGACAGATATGATAGTGTATTTTTTTTTTGTGATCAATTTTTTATTCTTTTCCAGTAGACAATACAGAACAATTACATACACACAAAGTACACAGACCTATAATACAAATACCGACATAGTTATACAAGAATAAAATAAAATTTGACATTAATGATACATGGTTAAATAAAGAGAAGGACAGCTACAATCACATCTTAGACATCCTGTACATTTATCCTATCTAGTGTATTTAGATCACATAATATTTTTCCCAAGATTGAATGGTAGAAGGGCATGACTTGTTAATACAAGCTACTGAGCGTTCTATTAAAACAATGTTCTGAAACTGGGAGAACCACACATCTCCCTTTATTGTATCTGGGGATACCCATGACAACAGAATAGTTTTTTAGCGGCTGTTAAAGCAGCCAGAAATACCTTACATTTCAAAATATTTAGAGGAAGAGAGGAGAGATTATTGAGGAGAAATACGTTGGGGAGAAATAGGATAACCAAAATGAAGCAATGTATGGGCACTCCCAAAACATATGCATATACAGTGGTGTTCAAAAAAATAGCAGTGCGTTAAAAATCTTGCAAATCTTTTTAATAGCTTTTAGTTCCATATTTCAAATGTAGTGGAAACATTACACATTCAATTCCAAATCAAAGCATTAACAAATTTTATCAAGTCTGTGTTATTCTTTTACAGGAAGCAAAGAAAAGGAATATTAATCTGTTCAAAAAAATAGCAGTGTCAACATTTTTCTCTTTAAACTCAAACACTTACTGTATAAACTGAAGAAATTTTTCAAGATTTAACTTCACTTTAAATTACTGAACTAATATTTAGTTGCATAACCATTGTTTTTGATAACTGCTGCGCATCTGCGCTGCATCGGGTCAACCAACTTCTGGCACCTAGAAACAGGTATTTCAGCCCAGGATGAATTAACTACAGTACCAGTCAAAAGTTTGGACACACCTAC
Organism: Synaphobranchus kaupii; assembly: GCA_029718625.1. Lineage (NCBI taxonomy): Eukaryota > Metazoa > Chordata > Actinopteri > Anguilliformes > Synaphobranchidae > Synaphobranchus > Synaphobranchus kaupii. The sequence continues at coordinate 18,660,452 of CM056382.1, forward strand.
CCATAGAAGGTTTTTTTCCGTTATTTTTACTGTTTTCCACATTTTGGAATAGTAAAGACATCAAAACTATGATATAACACATTAAATTATGCAAAAACCAAAAAAGTGTTAAACAAATTTTAAAAAGTCTTGGTTGGCTAAATGGCTGTAAGTCAACAAGGGTCTGAGGTATCAAATGAGCCTCAAACCATCACTCTGCTGCCAGATATGCAGGAGATATGGATGGATCACTTGAAGGGTTGTTTCTCCTGACAAATTTTCCTATTGAACTCTATGGAAAAATAAGTCAGGAGAAGAAACCCTTCAAGTTATCCATCCATATCTACTGTATTTCTGGCAGCAGAGTGATGGTTTAAGGCTTGTTTGATACCTCAGACCCTTGTTGACTTACAGCCATTTAGCCAACCATGTGTTCCATACTATTCCAGTGTAATTTACAGCTTAATCTAGTCCCACCCCCCAATTCCCATAGCGATCCATTCAAATGCAGAGAGGTTATAGTATTGCTTCTAAGAGTACCTGGAAATAAGATATCAGGAGTCTTTTGATATCCTTTTATACAGAATCATGATGGCATCACCTGTTTACCTGTGGAATACCTGTTTACCACAGAAGTTGTTTGACCTGTTTTTTTTCACAGAATGAATGAATTCTCTAATTGAACTCCACACTGCTATTATTTTGAACAAGCCCCTTTCAATGAATGAGTCAATTACTCAGAACAAGCAGCGTGCGTGCATGTCATGACAGTTGGGTCTGTTGTTTTTCTATTACACTACTACATCTACAAGTAAATTATTTGCCATGCAGAAATATCACTACTACTAATAGCAGTGGTTCATCAGGTTACTGATGTTGTACTGCTATTTTTTTGAACACCACTGTATGTTCCCTTATCCATATTACATTTTTTACAATTAGGAGACTGTATCAGCTTCATTTGGTGTCTTCTATAAGGAGTCGCATAAGAGTGTATTTTAATATATGTGAAGTATTCCAAAGTTTGAGGAAAGTAGGGCTAAATAAATGTTTTCTGGATTTGACTTTGGGGGGACAGGCGGAGCATTTGCGGGGGCATTGCCCCCCGTGCCCTCCCCTAGAAACGGTGCTGTAATATGGCAACTTGCTCATAGTCCATTCAATAGTACTTGATTATCAAGAGGCCTGCTTTGCTGACCTGACCTAGGATCTGCGTTCCTCTCTGACCCCTAGTCCACAGGCACAAAGGCAATTAAGTCAGGCTGAGGCGCTGGCTTATCTATGATATAAATCTTATAAATTAGGCAAAAAATTAATATGTTATATGACCTGTTCTTACCCTATGCGCTTGGGGGCACTCTTGATCTATCAAATAAAATTGTTTGTGACCTTTCCTCCTTTTAATCAGACCATGAAATATTCCTTAATTTCCTTTATTTTTTATTCTTTTCCCACCTGTTCGGTCAGCATGATCTATCTTATCAGCTTAGTTATGGAACACAGGAGGAAAACATTCCTGTTTTGACTGGTGTGCTAGATGCCCTCGTCCTTGCTGACAGAGAACTATCCTGCACCCTCTCACAACCCCCCATCTCAGTACTTTTCCACTAGATCTTGACTGTATTATTTAATTATTTATATAAGTTTGCATATGAGGCTTTCTTGGGCCTACAGAACATTTTCACAAAACAGCTTACTTCCACATTCCCCCCTTTGAGACCATTCGGTCTCACACTCTCTTGTTGATACTTCGCCTGGTGGTGGGGTTATGTTATGACATTAGTATTGTATGATAAAAATAAACATTTGTAGTTGATTAGTTTCATGCATAATTTACCTAAGTTAATATTTCCTCTAATTAACAATTAACAGATGATCTATCAAACAGTAAATATCAAGAATATCAAAAAGTTAATAAAAAATATCAAAAAGTTAATCAAAAATATCAAAAATTGAATAAAAAAGCTACTGTACTTAATGATTTTTAATGATCATCTAATTTTGATTCGCTATAATTACACAAAGATTATATAAAAAGAATTGGATTATACTTGTAATGTCTTCTTCCTCTTCTTATGAGCCCATATTCTAAGAAGCCTGAGGAGAGGTTACTAGCACTTCACTCAGGCGTCTCTTAACTTCTTCGCCCTTTTCCTTAATCTATTTATGTGTCTGTCTTATCTATCCTAAGGGCCTTTAGTCAGTTGGGGCTTTATTATGTCCCCTTTGAGTTGTTCTTTTCTTCATGTAGTCAGTGTATGTGATATGTGTGATCATAGGGTGTCAAATGGATAAATCTATTCTGACTATTTATCATGGCCATGAGTGCTAATGGTAGACCTTGTACTCATCTCATCCCTGTTTGCCTACATATTTTCTGTAATTTAGTTTTTAGAACCATTGTCGCTGCTCAGGGTCTGACAGACCCCGAATCTGGGGGAAATTTCTCTAGCCAAGGCTGAAAATATATCAATGAATATATCAATGATTGATCATATCTACATAGTCCATTACCAACTTTACCTTACTTCCTGACAAATTTTGCATCTTGATATCATGCTAGTATAAACCAATGTTTCTGTATTTCTCTCATCATCTCCCCCCTTGCAATGCTGTAATCTAGGGATTCATCTAGCTAATAAGCATTTTTTTAAGTAGATGGGTTTATTACAAGCCGTGTGCTAACTTACAAACAGTGTTGGGCGGATTACTTAGAAAATGTAACATTAGCTAAAAGATAAAAAACTTTTTTGTTGTTCGACCCGCCAAGTACTATCTGTAGGCTAACTTTAAAACGGTGTTGGATGGATTACTTTAAAAATGTAAGACAACAAAATGCCTTTGTTGGAACGATGTAACCTTAGCTAGCTTGCTAGCTAACGTTAGCCTCGAAACAAAGAATACCTTACCTAGACGCTAGCTAGCTAACGTTAGCTACATTGTTTCACTAAAATATCTATCTAGCAATCTAACGCTAGCGAAATTTGAACACATTCATTGATTCAGTCACAAAATGGAATAAACTCTTCTAAAACAGGTATCTGGTTTGCATTAGATAAGAGATAACTAGCTAGTAGCCGTGATAAAGCTCAATGCTTACCTGTTCAGGAGAAAATTAGCCAACTCTTGAAAGCTTTCTGGGCTCTCAGCTTTCTCCATCTTTCAAATGCCAGTCCAAGATTTACCCATGTTTTAGCACGGCTCTGGTTGTGCAGCTGCTTCGAAAGAGGACGAGGCTTTTTAGGTTTGGTAGAATCTAGTACCATCGCAGTTGATCCAGTTCGTTTGCTTGCTTCCATAGCTGCAGCGTGCTGTGTTTGTGTGCCAATTTGTTTCATATCAGGCAACTCGGTGTGTGTCGAAATGGGCAGTGGGCGGAGTCAACTTGGAGAACAGTGAATCACACAGGACTAAAACAGACGTTCCGGCCCGGAATGGAAATTTCATAGGAGAATATACTAGGCTGTAGCATTGTTGTCGGAGAAGCCAATATTTCGATTTAGCATGTTTCCTTAATCTCTGATGAAATATCATGGTCATTTTATGATTTAGTGCAGTAAATTTATTACATATAGCCCCTTTAAATATATCCACATAATTTTCCTTCCTCATGATGCCGTCTATTTTATAAAGTGCACCAGTCCCTCCTACAGCAAAGCACCCCCACAACATGATGCTGCCACCCCCGTGCTTCACACTTCAGCACTTTTCCTCCTAACATAACGATGGTCATTATGGCCAAACAGTTCAATATTTGTTTCATCAGACCAGAGAACATTTCTCCAAAAAGTAAGATCTTTGTCCCCATGTGCAGTTGCAAACAGTTTTTTATGGCGGTTTTGGAGTAGTGGTTTCTTCCTTGCTGAGCAGCCTTTCGGGTTATGTCGATATAGGACTCGTTTTACTGTGGATATAGATACTTTTGTATCTGTTCCCTCCAGCATCTTCACAAGGTCCTTTGCTGTTGTTCTGGGATTGATTTGCACTTTTTGCACCAAAGCACATTCATCTCTAGGAGACAGAACGCGTCTCCTTCATGAGCGGTGTGACGGCTGCGTGGTCCCATGGTGTTTATACTTGTGTACTATTGCTTGTACTGACGAATGTGGTACTTTCAGACGTTTGGAAATTTCTCCCAAGGATGAACCAGATGGGCCACAATTTTCTTTCTGAGGTCTTGGCTGATTTATTTTTATTTTCCTATGATGTCAAACAAAGAGGCACTGAGTTTGAAGGTAGGCCTTAAAATCCACAGGTACACCTCCAATTGACTCAAATAATGTCAATGAGCCTATCAGAAGGTTCTAAAGCCATGACATCAGGGCCGGTTCTAGGGGGGGGGGGGGGGGGGCACGGGTGGGCAATGCCCCCCCCAAAGCCAAATCCAGAAAAAATAAACTCCGACAATATGAAATTGCCGCTCGTTACGCTGTCAGTAGGCTTAGAGCTACAGACGATTCGGTCAATCGTAAAAATGCCACATCGAAATAATATATTTCTCTAATATCTGATTGGTTGATTTGGCCGTAAAAAAGATGGAGACTCAGCGAGAGAGAGAAGTCAGTTTCTTTGATTAATCTATGCTGTCTTTTCTGGATAACTAACTGTTACGCATTGCTTAGGATATAATATTCGCTAGTTCACAGAGGCAAGCCCCCTGGTGTCTCAGGCATAAAATATAGCCTATATAAAAAAATATATACATATACTGTATATAAATGAAATATATTAGTTTCACATGTAAATCGAAAATTGCACAAAGAGACTGAAATGATGAAGGAATAAGTAAGATTCTATAATAATTTTATTTAATTGGGCATTGATAAAGTTGTCATCCATAAGGGGGGGGGGGGGGTGGGGTGCAGTATGGCTAAAATATAAATGAAAATGATAAGCCAGTTACAGTAACGTAGTTTCACATGTAAATAGAAAATAGCAAAAAGAGACTGAAATGATGAAGGAATATAGCTTTTATTTATCTTTAATATACTTGTTTCCATATAAGATTAGATATTGATTTGGTATTATTGGGCATAAATAAAGTTGTCCTCCTATAAGATGAAGGGGGTGGAGGTGGGTTTAAAATGTAATAAAATTATCTTATCTACTAATATACTGATTAGCCTATACTGTAGATTTATATGAAAGCATCTCAAATCTCATCTAGGGCTTTGAAAAAAAAAAATCTTCAAAATGTTCATAAATTAAACAGAAAATTCCCTGTGTGAGGTTGTGTAGAAATGCAGGAAATTAGTTTTAAAAGGCTCAAATTCTTCTGGGGGAGGACCCCCAGACCCCCCGCTACTTCGTCCCCCCCCTTCTGCCCCAGCAAAATCTCTTCATGCCCCCCATCAAAGCAGTCTAGAACCACCCCTGCATGACATCATTTTCTGGAATTTTCCAAGCTGTTTAAAGGCACAGTCAACTTAGTGTATGTAAACTTCTGACCCACTGGAATTGTGATATAGTGAATTAAAAGTGAAATAATCTGTCTGTAAACAATTGTTGGAAAAAATACTTGCGTCATGCACAAAGTAGATGTCCTAACTGACTTGCCAACACTATAGTTTGCTAACATGAAATCTGGAGTGGTTAAAAATTAGTTTTAATGACTTCAACCTAAGTGTATGTAAACCTCCAACTTCAACTGCATATGTAATCTGCTTTTACCATATTAGCCAAAAAGATCACTTCGTTCCCAAGACGCAGGCTACTTAGTAGTCCCTAGAATATCTAAAAACTTGTCGGGTGGTAGAGCTTTCTCCTACAGAGCGCCACTACTGTGGAACACCCTACCAAATTTTATAAGGGTATCAGACACAGTCTCAATATTTAAGTCTAGATTAAAAACGCACCTCTATGATCAGGCTTATAACGAGTGGTTCAGGATCAGAGAAGCCTTGAGCCATAGAGTAAGGTGGGGTGGCATCCTTTCCTAACTGTCAACAGCTGTGACCCCATCTTCCTGGTCTGGCTCTTGATAGGTGGGTAGGATTGTTTTCCCTCTCATGACTGGATGGGTTCTCAAACTCTGTCTGTCTTCATAGCTATGCAGCTATAGATTACTCCTGGCGGGGGCACATGAGAGTTGCTGTCAACTGGACTCCCTCACCGCTGCTGTCCGGCTTCCACAGTGAAGTCCTGTCTATGTAGCAGTATTGACTGGCAGTGGATGCAGTGATAATGCCATTGTGGTCTGCAATCTAACCCACATCTGTGAATGGTAAAAAGTGCAAATTATGAATACCCAAACCATTACAAAACAATGTCAAAATGAAGAGACTGGCTGATAACACGTATTGTGGGTAAACAGGCAGTCAGCAGAGTTTAATTATTAAGATTATTTAAACTTCATTAAAATGGTAAAACAAATATTTACACTGAAGACAGTAGGCCTACTGCTGATTTAATGTAGCTGACAGACACAGATCATATCGACATGCTCTTATCATCTTTTGAAGTTTAATCAATGTGCTGGCTAGAATTTATTATCATAGTCAACTATTCATAGTCAACTAGTTGGGCTTGCCAAAATTGCACTACGGTTTCATAAACAAATAAGGCTAACGTTAACGTTAGTTAGTTTTGCAGTAAGCTAACGTTATAACAGATGATTGTTTGTAGTGCCTTTTAAATATGCTTCGATTATCTTGGAATCGAACATTAACGTTAGCAAGGACTATCATAAGCTAACGTTAAATTCTATTTAGCTAAACGTTAGATACATTAGCTAGCCAGATCTATTTATGTAACGTTAGCTAGCTAACATTACATGCCCAACCTAACGCTAACGTTAGATCCACAACCATACACTCTGGCTAACTCTCAAAACGGTGTTAGATTCTCGCTAACGTTCATGCTACACACATAAGGTTAGTTAGCTACTCACACTTCGACTAGCTAGCTAACGTTAACTTTGCTGTCCAATTCAAGACACCAGAATTGTTTTTAACGTTAAACAAATAAAACTTGATTCACATTCAGTTTTGTACTCACACTCCAATTGTCGTCCATTCTTCTTGTTTCTCTTGGGCATGCGCAGGACTCCAGGGTCCTAGAAACGCGGTCCTGACACTGCACTGCTCCGGTATTGCAGGGACACCCTTCTCAAATTTACGGGGTTTTCTTAAAGCTGTAGTTCATCATTTTAGACTAACATGAATACTGTAGGCTAATTGAGACAGATACGTCTCAACCACTAGGGGCAAAGTTTATACAGTTCAAATAGGCTACATAGCCAACGTCATGCAGTTAAAATTACTGCAAACACTTTAATTTATTTGTCATTCATGGTATGCTAAAGCACAGAATTCACGCCTATGACTTTCTATGAGCTGCAATGCATGCGTGTGTCTGCATGTATTCTGTATGCAGGTCTCTCTTGCTGTCATTATCTTCATGCATTATCATCATTAGTTAGTACACAAAAATAAGTGATATCTCACCAAAAAATATGTTTTCAATGTAAAAAACAAAAGCCAAGTTAGTCACGCATAGCCTACAAAGCACTGTTTCTAAGTCCTTAATTCCAACTTGCAAAAACTAGGCCTGCCTTTAAAAGTATTGATATCAAAATGTGGCCAAGTTACAACGAACAATATTGCCTATCGTAGCTCACACTAATTAAACTAGCTCTATTCCAAAGTAATGCTCTCCAAACTTTCCTAGATTATTTAATGCAACTTGGCCCTGTGTTTTTTCATCTCAAGAGAATGTGGTCAATGAAACTGTATGTGCCACATCAAACTGTGAAAGGAGAATAATTTATAGTGGAAATAATCTGAGATTCACATGTGTTGCACTTAGAAATTAAAAAGAAATATTACTACACTATAGGGTATGTTTGAACAATTGTCTGCATCCAGTGCTTTCAGTCTATGAACAGCACAGCATGAATAAAATGTATTATTATTATTATTGTTATTATATGTTTATTTATTTGGAATATTTGATTTTCTATAGAAACGTTTGTGGTCCTACAGAGCCTAGACATTCTTGTGTTCACAAAATTCTGTTCGCAAATAACTATTATTATTTTGACAAATTAGTACTATTACGGATTTGGCATCATCTGACCCACAAACATACAGTAGGCTACATTATCAGGGGAACATGTCTGGATAGGTTTTTAAAAATGCAATATGTAGGCTATTTTCTCCATCAAAATATTTCTCATTTTTATCTGCATTTATTTATTCATCCCCCCTTTCTCTATTGTAAATGATGTTTCTTGGTGTAAATGTCTGTTTGTGAATTGTAGAGAAATCTGTAGCAGCAGCGAACATTTTAAAATGTGTACATTTTCTAAAGTAAACTTGACAACAAAGTATAAACATATCCTTTCTGGAGTGTAATTATTCGTCAACTGTTTAAAACATTAATTGAAATGACATGTTGTTCCATGAGGCAATTTTTGTTATTTAAAAACACAGGGCCAGTTGCATTAAATATTTGAGGACAGCTTGGATAGCATTGCTTTGGAATAGAGCTAGTTTAATTAGTGTGAGCTAATGATAGGCAATATTGTTAGTTGTAACTTGGCCACATTTAGAATTTTTCAATACTTTTAAAGGCAGGCCTACCTTTTGCAAGTTGGAATTACAGTTTTTCTCCATTGTATACACACAAAAAATGGAACTATGCACACAATTCTGAAAACTTGAAGCTAATGTATCAACAACATGACTCCAAACTGCTAAACTCTAAGCACAATTCCATTGTTCTCACTGAAATATCATTCTAAACCACATTTTTGCAAAACTCTAAACACAAATTGCATCATTTAGCACACTTTGTTCACCTGGAAAACACTGGCCTTCAAAATGCAACACCCAAATTACCAATTGGTCTCACTCATGTCTCACCTGTGCAAACACAATTGGAAAAACACTTCAATCATGTGTCAGAGTATAAAAGAGGCCTCAGGTGACTTATACAGGTGTTGGACAAGAAGATGGAGCAGCAAGAACACAGAGTAAGAGGAGGCCAAGGAGGATGAGGATGAGGATGATGATGACGAGGAGGAGGAGGAAGGCAAAGGCGAGCCAATATATCCAATGAAATACGTGCAACTCTGGTGGACCACGTAATCAATCACGGCCTGACCATGACTGAAGCTGGGCAGCGAGTCCAGCCGAACTTGAGCCGCTTCGTAGCCTCAGTTATCCAGGCATTTAGAGAAGAGAATAGGTAAGTAACCACTTGAGTTGTTTTCAATACTCTCTACAGTAATTACAGTATAACTTTATGGTTTCTATGGATATCTACAGTGCTCACAGAAACGTAGCCTATAGTGCAATGTTGTTTTGTCTTACATTTACGTATAAAATGTGTAGCCTATAATGTGTATACTTTTCACAGAATAGAAAGATGGCCAGCAAGAGGTGGCAGAGGCCGGAAATTCACAGACGAGCAACCATGATCAACATGGTTTTGGCAAATAATGGCATCACCCTGAGGGAAATCAGAGACGGGGTCCTGCAAGACAATGTCAATTTCGCAAACATTGACCGGGTCAGCCTGTCCAGTCGACCGTGTCTTGAATAAACACCAGCTGCGGATGAAACCGGTATATCGTGTTCCATTTGAGCGCAACTCTGACCGAGTGAAGGAGCAACGATACCAATATGTGCAAGTGAGTACAGCAGGTCACTGTAACTGACCACATCCTCTCGGTACTCTGTATAGACATGTCACTATGTACCTCAGTGTTCCTGTGTGTAGGCCTTCTGTCTGATATGGTCATTCTCTCTTTTTCAGAGAGTGCTTGAACTTGATGCCAGTGCTGCTCCCCATGAATATATTTTCATTGACGAGGCAGGGTTCAACCTGCAGAAGACCAGGCAGTGGGGGAGGAACATCATCGGCAACCATGCCATTGTCAGTGTCCCTGGGCAGCGTGGTGGAAATGTCACCATGTGTGCAGCTATTGGTCACCGTGGGGTCATACATCACCATGCACAACTTGATCCCTATAAGACTCCCCGTTTGCTAACATTCCTTGACAAACTCAAAAATATCCTCATCCCTCCCATAGGAAGAGGGACCAGAGCAGCCCACCTACGTTGTCATTTGGGATAATGTAAGTTTCCACCGGGCTGCCCTGGTTTGCTGACAACCCATGTTTTGTAGTGCTGTACCTTCCACCATATTCCCCATTTGTGAATCCGATAGAGGAATTCTTTTCAACATGGCAGTGGAGAGTGTACGACCGCAGACCCCACAAGCGCGTGGCACTACTCCAGGCAATGGAGGAGGCATGTCATGACATCCACGCCAACGCATGCCAGGGATGGATCCGCCAGTCAGTTCAGTCAGCTGAACATTTTGTATTGCAGTAACAAATAAATATTTCCTTTGTTACCTTTTCGTATCAGTGCACTGATTTATCATTACATCCCCAGAAAGACAGTCTAAACATTTTCTTTGTCGTGTTTCTCATTGTACTTATCAGTGAAATTACTGAGTTTTGCTAAAATAGGTAACATTTGTGTTGCATCAACTATAGTAAATGCTATTTTGGGACAAAAAAAAACATACAAAAACAAGAAACTATTTCCACACAATTTTATGCATTTGAATATGTAACATGGCCTCATGAAGCCAAAACATACATGAATACTATTTTGATGGTAGGGTTTTAAATTTATCACACCAGTGTTTAATTCTTCTAGACCCCATACCCACAAAGTTATTGAAGGAGATATTGCCTATGCTCATCAAACCAATTCTTCATTTAATTAACTCATCATTGCTATCGGGCCATGTTCCTACATCCTTTAAATTGGCAGAAATCAAGCCACTACTTAAGAAACCAAATTTGGATCCCACGGTCCTGGCTAATTATAGACCCATTTCAAACCTCCCATTTTTATCAAAGATTCTTGAGAAATGTGTAGCGCAACAGCTTTCTTCATTTTTACATACTTATAAGCACCATAGCACCGAGACTGCCCTTGCCCTAGTAATGAATAACTTGTTCCTCTCTCTGGACTGTGGCTGTATTTCTATTCTTGTTTTACTTGACCTGAGCGCTGCCTTTGATACTATAGACCATCATATTCTCCTCTGCAGGCTAGAAAATTTAGTTGGTCTTACCGGGCATGCTCTTATGTGGTTTAAATCTTATCTCTATGATAGATCCCAGTTTGTTAGGGTAAACAGTCAGTCCTCTGAATTTTTTAAGGTGAACTTTGGAGTACCACAAGGATCGGTTTTGGGTCCTCTGCTCTTTTCTCTTTACATGCTCCCTCTTGGGAACATTATAAGCAGACATGGTGTTAACTACCACTGCTAGGCAGATGACACACAACTTTATATATCAGTTAAGCCAGGTGAAGTTGACCAGTTGTCTAAACTAGAGATCTGTCTCAAAGATGTAAAGGCCTGGATGACCCAAAATGTCCTCTTATTGAACTCAGATAAGACTGAGATATTACAGTTTTTCTCAATTGTTTACACACAAAAACTGGAACTTATGACACAATGACCACAACCTGTAACTCATGTGCCAACTCCCTAAACCAATTCTGCTGAACTATAAACACATTTCCTGCTGTAGACCCAGATTTCAATTCTAAACCACACTTTCTTCAAAACACTACACACAATTATCTGCTTTAGACCCAGATTTCAATTCTAAACCACACTTTCTTCAAAACACTACACACAATACTCTCTATTTTGCACACTCTTCATCAATGCCAAATCTCCTTGTGTTCAGACAGAACACACTGCCATTCAAATGGCAAAACTTCCATTTCCAAGGCCGTTGTGCAATTTCCAATCAAAGCTTGAGCAATATAAGGGCCACAGGTGAGCTCCTGGTTTGGAGAACAATGGATGGCAACATTGAAGTGAGAGGTGATCAGAGAGGCAGAGGAGTGAGAGTAAGAGGAGGACGAGGAGGAGGAAAAGGAGGATGAGGAGGAGGAAGAGGAGGACGAGGAGGACGAGGAGGAGGCATGTGGCGATATAGCTCCTGAGGCATTTCAGGGCTGGATTCGCCATACTAGGCGATACTTCCCCCGCTGCTTGGCCAGAGAGAACATAGCCTGTGATGTCGATGAGGTCCTGTGGCCAGACAGGAACCGAAGACAGGATGCAGCCTAGTTTTTGTGTCCTTTTTTATTTTACATTTTTCTTTCTTTTTTTGTTGACTGTACTGGCCTATTTTCTATTGTTTGTTCTGTGCAAATCATTTACACATCCAGTTGTGTTTGCTGTGATGTATAGGCACATTTGGAAAAAATAAAGAAATATTTTTGTTGTTACTGTATATTTGTGTATTGTTTTATATTTGAGTAAAAACATTATACAGTAATATTTTACAACAGGAGTAAGCGTACAGTAACACTGAACATGAAAAGGCATAATGCTCCTGATAAGGCCTTCATACTGGTGTTTTCCCATTCATAGTAGTGTTTTCCATTCAGCACATCAGTGTTCAATGGTTCTTAGAAATGTCTACTCATATGATGGTCTGTGTGTGTCATTTGAACACAAACTACCATTTTGATGAGACATAACATTGTTTTGAAGGCAAAGTAGCATTTTGCAGGAGATATGTAGGGTTTTGCATTTTGTGTGTGTGGTTTTTGGATTTGTGTTTAGAGTTTTTGAGAAAATGAGGTATGCTTTCAAAAAATGTGTGTAAGCAATTGAGAAAAACTGTAGTATTAGGTCCCAAATCCCTTCGAGATAAATTCTTACAGCTTCCCTTAAATTTAGATTGCTTCTCTGTCTCCGCCAACAAGGTTGTTAAAAACCTTGGTGTAATTATCGATTCAGATCTCTCCTTTCAGCCGCATATTAACAATATCACAAGAATGGCCTTCTTCCACCTGAGGAATATATCTAAATTAATACAATGCATTATTGTCTGGTTGCACTGGCTCAGCCCTGAATCGCCTCCAACTTGTACACAATGCAGCTGCTAGGGTTCTTACTAGAACCAAGAAATGGGAGCATATCAGCCCGGTGCTCAAAACTCTTCATTGCCTGCCTGTCAAATTCAGAATTGACTACAACATTTTACTTCTAGCGTTTAAAGCTTTAAATGGCTTGGCCCCTGAATATCTGAGTGACTTACTCATTCCTTACTGTCCTCCTAGATTACTTCGCTCTCAAAGTGCTGGCTGGGGGGGGGGGGGGGGGGGGGGGGGCGGCTAACCTTCTCTTTTCCTCTCTCACCCTGAGCTGCAGATTACTCCGGCCCGTCCCCCTCTCACCCTGAGTTTGCAGACTGCTCCAGTTATGACAATCACCCACTATTTCAAGTTCTCCCCCTTCCACCTTTCCTGAACCCTATTGAGGAATTATTTTCGGCGTGGCGTTGGAAGGTGTATGACCGCCGACCCTACCAACGCACAACTCTCCTCCAGGCGATGGAAGAGGCCTGTGGCAACATTGATGTGGAGGCGTGCCAAGGCTGGATACGCCACTCAAGACGGTACTTCCCCCGATGTTTGGCAAGAGAGGACATCGCTTGCGATGTTGATGAGGCGCTGTGGCCAGATGCACATCGAAGACAGGATGGACTATAATTTCAATATACTGTATTACTGTTTACAGTACAATGATCATGTAGTCTTCAGTTAAAATAATTGTGTCTGATAGTGTTATTGAGAATAAACAAATTTGTTTGTTTCCCCATTGCATTTGTGTTCATAGTCTATGTTTACAGCATGCTACAAATGAAAATGCCAAAGACTCTAGATAATAGTGTTTCATGCTTAGCACATCAGTGTGCGGTTGGCATGTGGAAAGAGCTATTTATTTGGTGTTTGTGTGTAAAGATGTGATGCAAAAATACAATTTTTGGAAGAGTTTATATAGTTTTGAATTAAGTGTTTGTTTTTGCAAGAGATGTAAGATATTTTGTATTTTGTGTATGAGTTTTTGGTTTTTGTGTGTAGAGTTTCGACAAAGAGGGCTCTAGTTTCAAAAATTGTGTTTTAGCAATAGTAAAAAACTGTAAAAGGGCCGAAGTTGAGCTCTCCTGTTTTGGAGAACAATGGATGCCAATATTGCAGAGAGAGGTGGAGCAAGAGGACTGAGAATGAGAGGAGGAGGAGGACAAGGATGAGGAAGAGCAAGACCAATGAGAGCTACTATCTCTGATGAGATTCGGGCCATGGTCTTACAATGAGGGAGGCTGGGCAGAGAGTCCAGCCCAACCTGAGTTGCTTCACTGTGGCTTCAGTCAACCGGACTTTCAGAAATGAGAATAGGTAAGAAATCTACCGCCCTTACTTACATATCAATACAGTGCTCAATGATTACAGTTGAATACACTATTGCAAGTGGCCAATAGTACTGTAAACAGAAAGTATGTTTCATGTATGTATGAAATTGGGAACTGTATTCCTACGTTGTCCATAATTTTAGATTAGATTAGAAAGCTTTACATAATGTCCTCAGTGAGGCAATTCGTTTTGCAGCAACAGTTACAAAAATCACAACAATCACAACAGATCATGGTATTTTCCATAACATTGACAATGTGAGTTTATCCACACTGGACCGTGTCCTCCGGCGAAACCACCTTAGGATGAAGCAGGTCTACAGGGTGCTATTTGAGAGAAACTCGGAAAGAGTAAAAGAATTATGTTATGACTACGTGCAAGTAAGTCCTATACATTCCCACAATTGACTACATCCTATCAGGACTGATTAGACTTTTTTAATTTTTTTATTTATTTTAATTTTGCCTTTATTTAACCAGGCAAGTCATTAAGAACAAATTCTTATTTACAATTGCGGCCTGGCAAAAGGCAAAGCCTCTTGAGGGAAGGGGATTGTCATGGTTTATGACCCTTTTTCCCTTGCGGTCGTGTTCCTCGGTCGCCACACGTGGGCGCTGCTCTGTTAGTGGAGTTTTGGCTCCGCCGCGTTTCTTTCGCGGAGTTCTCGTCAGCATTCACAGGTGTGCGTGGTTGCCGGTGAGCTACATAAGCCTCAGTATTTGTTGTTTGGGGCTTCGATATTGTTGAATTGTATTGTGGTGTATTGTCTGGCATTATTTGTGCTGTTTTGTGTGTGGTATTATTTTGCCCTTTGATTGCTTAGCCAGTATAATTCGGTCTAGTTTTTTTAGGAGACCATTTCTGCTCCAGAGTGTTTTATTGGAGTAATGCGGGACTTGCCTTTGTGGATATATAAGGACTCTTCCCCCCTGGCTCTTTTCTGTCTCCGCTTTCTGGTTTTTCCTTTCTTCCGTTGCCTAGACCCTTTTGCCGTCTCTGTCTCTTCCTCCTCTCTCTGTCTGCTTTCTTCAGTGAAAGCGAGAGGAGTCTTTGTTTGTTTGTGAATGTATTTGTATAGTCATTTCTTACTAAGAGACCGGGCGTTTTTATCGTACGGACAAGCAGGGCTTTATTTATTCTGAGAGGCAGGGCGTGTATTTTCTATTCAAACTCGCGTTAGTCTTTTAGCCGGTAAATGACCGGTGCACCTGTCCTGTTCATCCTTCGGGTACCTGTCTCCGTACATGGAGCTTTTTGGCGATTTTTGTTCGGAACTGTAGCTGTTTCGTCAGTCAGTACATGTCTTCCTATAGGGAAGACTGGGCGATGTTGTGGACATGTTTGTGTCATGACATGAACTGTAGTTCTGTTCGTTCTCCGGGTATGTCTACATGAACTGTAGTTCTGTTCGTTCTCCGGGTATGTCTCTCCTCATATGGAGCTTGGGCGATTTTGTTGACATGTTTGCATTTGACTGCGAGTCTCTGAAAGTAGCCTTGGAACGTTAGCTCTCTGTTCCCTTCCCCTCGTTACATTCCTCTTTACGGAGAGGTAGGCCGTTTATTTTCTACTAATCTCGTGTTAGTCTTTTAGCCGGTAAATGTCCGGTGCAGCCTGTCCTGTTTGTTCCTTTCGGTACCTTTCTCCGTACTTGGAGCTTTTGGTGATTTTGTTCGGAACTGTAGTTCTGTTTCGTCCTTCGGTACATGTCTTCCTATAGGGAAGATTGGGCGATATTGTGGACATGTTTGTGTGTGACTGCGAGTCTGAGAGTAGCCTTGGAACGTTAGATCTCTGTTCCTTTTGCCTCCTCGTATACTATCTCGTATTATTTTGCAGGGTTTGTTGGCTGTGTGTTTTATTTGTACCATTTATGCTACTCGCCTGTTCTTATGCGTCTCGTTACCAAGGCAGGGATTTTATTATTGCTGGCTCTTTATTAACTTGGCTCGTAGAGGTATGGGACCGCAGACCTCTGCTCTATTCGCCTGTAAAATGTTTCTCTCTCCTGGGAGATCGGGCGTTCACGCTTTTACTGAGTTACTTAGCTCGTAGAAGTATAGGGTAGCAGTTATTTGTTCCATTAGCCTTATTTGGTTTTCTTACTGAGAAACCTGGCATTTGCGCTTCTACTCATTGGTGTGTGACAGTGAGCCGGTTAGTAGCTTTGGTACGTGTGTTCCCTGTCTTGTCTCTCTCCCTTAACTGCGGGGTTTCCCGCCTTAGTGGCCTTAGGGCTTAATGAATCCCCTTGCTGCGTTTGGCTCCTCCTACCTCACACGTCATGCCGCCATTACAGGGATAGTGGCTAAAAAGAAATGTCAAAATTAGAAGTAAAAATAGCAGCACACATCCACACATTTCCAACACACCCACTACTTATATACAATCACAAACAAGTATTACATAAATGACATGCAGTCTAGCACACAAGCATCGGGCAGGTAGCTAGAAAAACAACAGCATCAGGCAATACAACAACAGAACAAGAATAGGATACACAAACAATAAGACAAACAGGCAGGTAAAAACAGCAGCAGCAAGAGCAAGAATATGGGACAACAAATAAGCAGCCGACAGACAAGGTTTAGGGAATATTAGTAGGTCGGGAAACAGCTACATGTATCAGTGAGAATGTCCATAATAAAATCCTTGAAAACTGACTTGGGGATAAAATTGTCCAGTTTTAGTGTTTTTTCCAGATTGTTCGAGTCTCTGGCTACAGCAGACCGGAATGACGACAGACAGAGTACGGTATTTGTTTTGGGAACTTTCAACAATATATGGTGAGCAGAGCGGGTGTTGTAGGCAGCAGATGTAGTTTGCAACAAGTGACACAAATAGGGGGGGACAGACCAAGGAGGGTTTTGTAGATAAGCATGAACCAGTGAATATTACAATGGGTGTGTAAGGATGGCCAGTTGACAGAGGAATATAGAGTGCCGTGGTGTGTTTTGAAAGAGGCATTTGTAGCAAACCGGATAGCAGAGTGATAGAGAACATCAAGCTTTTGGAGTATGCTCTTACATGCCGACCTATATATGACGTCACCATAGTCAAACATGGGAAGGATGGTCATTTGAACAAGAGTTAGTTTAGCAGAGGGAGTGAAGGTGGAGTGCATTCTGTACAAGAAGCCAATTTTGGATTTGACTTTAGACTGTAACCTGCTGATATGGTGTGTGAAGGACAGAGTGCTGTCTAGCCAGATACCCAAGTATTTGTACTCAGTGACCTGGTCTAAGATAGCCTCGTCGAGGGTGGTGATATCTTGGGCTGAAAGGGGCACAGAACCCTTCCTACCGAACCACATGACCTTGGTCTTGGTGGTGTTTAGCAGGAGATTTAGGGTGGAGAAGGCCTGTTGGACCTTAAGGAAGCCATTCTGAAGGGAATTAAGTACTGCATCTTGGGAGGGACTAACGGCATAAAGGACTGTGTAGTCAGCATAAAGGTGGATAGATGAGTCTACAACAGAACAAATAATATTGTTTATATATATAGAAAAAGTGTGGGGCCTAGGATCGAGCCCTGGGGTACACCCTTAGTTACAGGAAGGGGGTGAGAGAGAATTTGTTTGGATTTAACACGTTGCACCCTATCAGTACGGTAGTTTGAGAACCACGCTAGTGAGCGACCAGAGACCCCAATGCTGCCCAGCCTGCCAGCAAGAATAGAGTGATCGACAGTGTCAAAGGCCTTAGCTAAATCAATAAAAATTGCTGCGCAATATTGTTTAGAATCTAAAGTGGAAGTGATGTCATTGAGGACTTTGAGGGTTGCAGGGACACAGCCATAACCAGATCTAAAACCAGGTTGAACACCAGACAGAATATTATACAGTAAACATCCAGGTAATTAGTAAGTTGATTATTGACAAGTTTCTCCAACACTTTTGATAAACAAGGCATTATAGAGATGGGCCTATAACAGTTAGGATCAGCCTGATCACCTCCCTTGAAAAGGGGACGCACTACAGCTGCTTTCCATGCATGTGGGATTTCAGCTGTGTGGAGGGACAGGTTAAAAAGATCTGCAATGATGGAGGCTGCAATCTTAACCCCTTTGCGTAGAAAGTTACGCCGGCGGAATCTTTTTGCTCAACTGAGACATTCGTTGCTACTGCAGCCAAACTATTAGTGGAAATCACAAACACTGTGTTTTAAATTTATTGGTAGACAGTTCGTGACGATTTCTGCTGAATACGGAGTTTCTAAGTGTCACTATTTCCCCGTAGCAAGTCCATTTAACAAGCAACCCCCCACCTAGTTTATACCTACCCATGCCTGACATAGTGGACAATAGCGTCTATGTTTGAGTTCATAAATATATTTATTCATCATAGAAAATTAGAATAACGTCATAGCAACGAGATAAACCCAACAATAGCCTGATCGTATGCCAGAAAAGCCGTGAAAAGCCCTGCTCACTCAAATGCAAAATAAACTGTGAAAGTACTGTCTCATTCTACCATGTATTCTACTAGCAATATACGCTACTAAATATGAAATAAATATACAATCCTACCACTGGTT
Organism: Synaphobranchus kaupii; assembly: GCA_029718625.1. Classification (NCBI taxonomy): domain Eukaryota; kingdom Metazoa; phylum Chordata; class Actinopteri; order Anguilliformes; family Synaphobranchidae; genus Synaphobranchus; species Synaphobranchus kaupii. Next base: position 18,679,212 of record CM056382.1, read on the forward strand.
TTACACATCGAGATGTTCCTCTCAAAATTCAGTGGTCATTTATTGTCTGGTACAATCGGTTTGAGAAATATACAACACTTTATACCGCTATTACACTATCTGACACGTCAATGCTTAATACCTCCATGCCCTGTAAGCCTGTCTCATTCATTACAGTTCATTCTGGTTTAATTGTCAGCTTTTTTATCCAATAGAGTACATTATAAACTTAGCAATGGTATATTGCACGTCTTTTTGGGTGCTTTGAACAATTTACCACAGCCCAGCGTAACGTCAGTTTTCGTTTTAACGGTCTAGTATTACGCAAGCTCTATAGAATACGCATTAGGGAGGGGAGTTTCCCTTTTCCGATATGTAAGTATTTTTGCGTCTAAAATACAGTTGGTCTCACTGGCTACATATGTATGTTCGTGCTTCCACTCGAGCACTGTATGTATGTATGTATCCAATATGTTTGATAGCCCTATTGTTATTTTCGTATTTTGAGTGCATTTCACATACTGTAGTGTAATCATTAAATGTATTTTTGATGTAGGCTACCGATGTTCATTGAAGATAGAACATTTGGCAGCATTTTGCAGATGGTGGAATACTATTTTATGTTCATGTTATCGTACATAATATAGGCTATGGCGTATATACTTGTCTCTTAGGGTATGACAAATGCTCATTCAAATTTACTGTCTGCTGATATGTGGTAGATTAAGGTAAAAATTTCCTTGGAAAAAAAAACTACAGAAAAATGCAATCCCAGGACAAAAGTATACATACTGTAGAGTACATTTACATTACATTTATTTAGCAGACGCTTTTATCCAAAGCGACGTACAGTAAGTGCGTACAGAGACATCATCAAGATCTACAGAACAGACAAGGCAAAGCACATCCTTCGCATAATGTAGCAGCTATCCCTAGCAATGAACGTCGACTGTAGTTCACAGTAAGCTGTGGGCAAATCAGCAACACCACACTTCCATTCCAAATACTAGTATAAACTATAATAAACAGACAGAGTACAGGGACAAGTGATGTTTTATTGAGGTACAAGAGTGAATGATTAGGCAACATATTTAGGTGTATGTAACACTGTGGTATCAATGTTCTTTATCTTAAGCCATTAGAAGGAGCAAATGTATATGCTTTATAATGGACAAAACTAATTTTATTCATTTTATGACATGTTTTGCATAGGGGTTTTGGACCCATAGATATCTACCCCCCTATACGATGTCAAAAATATAGTAATGTTGAAAATATAGTAATTCCCACTTGAAAATTATGCAAAAGTGAGTTTTATGGGTCAAAACTGTTGATTTGTAGAGCAGTGCACAATTTAGCCATTTGGATAGATTTGGAGACACTAATGGACAACAGGGTACACTGCTATATTTTGCTATATCATAGACCTTTAGTAGTTCTGCATATCATCCTCAGATTTAGCAAAACTTGTGGAAATGGCGTTTATGATCCAGGAAATGTATATACATATTACCGATTTCACTTATCTAGCTCTCAGCAAAATTAAAAAAAACTTAAAAATTTTTTTTTTCCAAAGTTTCTTTACATTTGTGGCACTTTATTTTTTTCATTTAAGCCATTCACCAAGTTTATGTGATGCTCACACCTGGAGTTATAAAGCCTTAAACAGAGCACCCCCTAAATAGGTGAAATTTGCCATCTGCGCCAAGGGCTTAAATAAGAAAAGGTCCAGCTCATCAGACCCAGCTGGTTTTTTGGGGTCCAGCTTAAGCAGCTCATCCAAGACCTCACCCTCCGAGACAGCCTGTAGGTTGAGGCTATGTAAGGGGGCAGGGGGCCTGGGGAGGGAGATAGGGTGAGAAGCTTCAGGAAAGTTGGGGGCTGGGCTTAAGGGAGAAGAACTATTGGCCAGGCAGGGGGGGTTAGCAGACTCATAAATAAAACCAGACTTTATGAAATGCTGATTAAAAATGTTGGCCATACGCATCTTATCAGAGACTATAATGTCGTCCACGTTAAGTGACAAAGGCAGCTGAGTAGAAGGTTTATTTTCAAGATCTCTCACCGTTTTCCAGAATCTTTTTGGGTCAGAACCACAGAGGGAGAATTGTTCTTTGAAATACCCAACTTTGGCCTTTCGAACAGCTTGCATGGCCGTATTTCTAATTTGCCTAAACGCCAGGCAGTCTGCAGGGGATCTAGATAGCCTTGTGCCAGACAGCGGTTTTTTGTTGAAGGAGCACTGCAAGCTCACGGTCAAACCAGGGACTGAGTCGATTTTTTACAGTTTTTCTGAATTGCTAAAACACTAAACTCCATTCTCTGAACCAAATGCTCAGTGGCCTGAACCCATTTATTGAATCGAACACTCTTTTGGCAAAACCATAAACAACTTTCACCTAGTTAGACACAATTTGCAGATCTCACTGACTCTTTTTTGCAAAACTCTAAACACATTCTCACTCACTAAAACACATTTTGTACTGTGATGCATAATGGTAACCACAGGAAGCAAAAGTTAAACACAATTAAAGCACAGGTGTCATAGCTTAAACACGACGACTCAAAATTGATCACGCTTGTTGCTAATGATGTGATGAAACTGTTACGAACCGAATACGGGCTGGACCCAAGTGCAACGACCAGGAGACAGATTATCAGCAAGGGGTTTTTATTATAAGCTTTGGGGTAGTCCCAAAGCTGTACAGAAAGGAAACACAGTATTTACACAGGGTGAGAGAGTTGATACGAACTGCTCCAAGCCGGAGCTGGACTTGAGTGCAGGTGGCGAGTTCCAAGCCGGAACTGGACTGTACTGGACCGGAGGTCCACTCAGGAACTGGATCCCGGAATCGGCAGGTTTGCTCCAAACCGGAACTGGACTTTAACAGGAGGTGCACGAAACACCGGAACTGGACTGGAACTGGACCGGGAGGTCCAACTGGAACTGGAATGCAGGAACAACGGGTTTGTTCCAAACCGGAACTGGACTTTACTCTGGAGGTGCACTTAACACCGGAACTGGACTGGAACTGGACCGGGAGGTCCAACTGGAACTGGATAGCAGGAACAACGGGGTTGTTCCAAGCCGGAACTGGACTTTGGACTGGAGGTGCACTTAGCACCGGAACAGGACAGGAACTGGACCGGGAGGTCCTAACTGGAACTGGATAGCAGGAACAACGGGGTTGTTCCAAGCCGGAACTGGACTTTGGACTGGAGGTGCACTTAGCACCGGAACAGGACAGGAACTGGACCGGGAGGTCCAACAGGTACTGGGCTGGGTACAGAGGTAGGTGAGCGGTTGAGCCCGGTAGGGTAGAGCTGTGTGGCGGAGCTCAGCTGCGGCTGGTTGATGGTAGCTGGTTTGCCGAGGAACCTGGGACCGTAACCGCAGCGAAGGGATCCACTACGGCCGGACAGGAACCACTGCAGGATAGCTAGGCAGAAACCGAACAGCGGACGCACTGCGAGCTGGAGGAGAGGGCACCGCAACACACACACACGCAGACTAACAGCTACAGACTGGTAGGTGCAGGAACAGCTGGTAATTCGAGGGAGACAGGTTAGAAACACACAAACAGCAAATTGTTAGGGCTAGATAGCTACCAACTGGAGGGTAGGAGAACTGGAAGCTGAACAGGTATTAAACCCGTAACCAAGCAAACAGTAAACGTGACTAGAAACCTGAAGACCATGAAACACACAAGGTAGTTTAACGAACTGGCGCCGACTAGCAGCCAGACGGGGGTTTAAGTAGGAAGGTGAGATTGAAACTAAATGCCGAACAGGTGAGGAATGTAACTGAGAGCGATTGAAACAAACAGGTGCGGAATGAATGTCATGAATGGGGGAAAGAGATAGGTGGAAACCAAAGTGGAAAGCCGATAGAAACAAACAGAGGGGAAACGCCCAGCCTGTAGCAAAGGGGAAAACATGGACAGGAGAATCCAACATGACACGGAAGGAACAGGGGAAAACACGGAAAAGGACAGGAAGGGAACGGGACGTTACAGTACCCCCCCCCTCAATGGACGCCACCTGGCGTACCTGGAGGCCTGATCTTGTCCGGGAACTGATCGTGAAAGTCCCGGATCAGGGAGTGGTCCAGAATGAGGCCCTTGTGGAGCCAGGACCGCTCCTCAGGGCCATAACCCTCCCAATCGACCAGGTACTGGAAGCCCCGACCCTTACGGCAAATATCAATGAACTAGTGCGAGTTTAATGGCAAGGAGTTCCCGATCCCCGACATCATAATTGCGTTCCGCGGAGGACAGTCTCCGGGAGAAGAACGCGCAGGGATGGAGTTTGTTGTCCAAGGCGGCTCGCTGAGACAGAATGGCCCCTACACCGGTGTCGGAGGCATCCACCTCGATGGTGAACTGACGGGTAGTGTCGGGGTGACTCAGAATGGGAGCAGAGGAGAACCGAACCTTGAGTTGTTCAAAGGCCAGCTGGGCCTCCGAATTCCAGCAGAAGGGAATGGAAGTGGAGGTGAGCTTGGTAAGGGGGGCAGCAATGACACTGTAATTGCGGATGAAACGCCGATAAAAGTTAGCAAAGCCGAGGAACTGTTGGAGGTGCTTACGTGAGGAGGGTTGGGGCCATTCTGTCACCGCCTTGACTTTGGCAGGATCCGCCCGGATACTGCCCTCCTCAATGATGAAGCCGAGGAACGGGACAGACGACGCGTGGAACAAGCACTTCTCGGCTTTCACGAAAAGTTGGTTCTCCAGCAGCCGCTGAAGAACCTCCCGGACGTGGAGAATGTGCTCCTGAGGGGATTTGGAGAAAATGAGGATATCGTCAATATACACGAAAACACATTTGCCAAGTAGGTCCCGAAGCACATCATTGACCATGCCCTGGAAGACTGCTGGGGCGTTAGTAAGGCCGAACGGGACCACCAGGTATTCGTAGTGGCCCAACGGGGTATTGAAAGCAGTCTTCCACTCATCTCCCTCGCGTATCCGCACAAGGTGGTATGCATTGCGGAGGTCGAGCTTGGTAAAAGAGACTGCCTGGGAGAGGGGTTCAAATGCGGTGTTAATCAGAGGAAGAGGGTATTTGTTACGGAAGGTAACCTCATTGAGACCCCGGTAGTCGATGCAGGGCCGCAGAGAACCGTCCTTCTTCCCCACGAAAAAGAACCCTGCACCAACCGGAGATGAGGAGGGACGGATTATGCCCGACGCGAGAGACTCGTGGATGTACGTCTCCATGGCCAGCTTTTCCGGGCCCGACAAGCTGTAGAGGCGGCCACACGGAAGCTTAGCCCCTGCCAGAAGGTCGATACAGCAGTCGTAGGGCCTGTGAGGAGGTAAAGACAGAGCACGTGATTTTGAGAACACTTGAGACAGGTCATGATACTGGCTAGGAACGTTAACTAGGTAGGGTCCAGGTAGGGAGGAATTGTCACACTTGGCCCCCGGGGGGGGTTGAGCAGAGCGAAGACAACTGGCTAGACAGTGGGCACTCCAAGCCAGAATACGACCGGCTCGCCAGTCGATGTGCGGGTTGTGGAGGCGTAGCCAGGTCTGACCCAGGACCATGGAGGACTGCTTGGCGTGGATAAGGAGAAGTTGGATTGTCTCCCGATGATTGCCTGACAAATTTAACTGTAGGGGAATGGTGGAGTGAGTGACTAACCCCAGGCTCCTGCCGTCCAGGGCGAAAGCAGTGATAGGGGTAGGTAAAGCCTCTGTGGGGATGCCGGCCCTCCTGACGAAGGACATGTCAATGAAGTTGGCATCGGCCCCGGAGTCGATAAGGGCTGATGAGGAAGCGGAGTTGTCCCTCCAAAGGAGGGTGGCCTTGAAAACAAGACGGTTCTGGGCTGCATGGTCGGGAATGATAGGGCTCGTCAGAACGCCCAGCTTCACTGGCGAGCCACCTCTTTTGGGCGAATGGGACAAGAGGCGATTTGGTGGCCTAACTTGCCACAGTAGAAACAAGACCTGGTGCGGAACCGACGTTGGCGCTCCTCAGCATCGACAGTAACTCTGCCCAGTTGCATTGGCTCCTCCTCGGACACCACAGAAGGGCTCTTCGGCCCCGTAAAGGAGGAGTGTTGACGTGCACCAGTAGAGTCGGAGTGCGGATGACGACCGGGATTCCTTCCTCGCTCACGAGCCCGGATGCGGAGACGGTTGTCAACGGCGATAGCCAAGCTGATGAGGCTGTTGAGGGAGTTGGACTCCTCACGGGTAGCGAGTTGATCCTTGAGCTCCTCACTGAGGGCCTGACGAAAGGCCCCTTGAAGGGAGGTGTCGTTCCATCCGGACTCAGCAGCGAGGGTGCGGAACTGGATCGCCATCTCGGCGACACTGCGGCTGCCCTGACGAACCTGCAGCAGGCGCTGAGTAGCGTCTCGCCCACAGGCTGGGTGGTCGAAGACGCGCCGCATCTCCAATGTGAAGGACACGAAGTTGTTACACATGGGGGCTTGGCTGTCCCAAACAGAAGTGGCCCACTCCAGGGCGCTGCCTCCCAGGCTGCTCATGATGAAAGCGATCTTGCATGGGTCAGAGGCGAAAGAGGTGGGCTGCATACGGAAGACGATGTCGCATTTCATCAGAAACTCGCGGCACTTCCCCAGCCCCCCACGGTATAATTCGGGGTGTTGAACTCTAGGTTCCCGGCTAGGAGAGGGAACCGGAACCTCGGGAGGCGGCTCTGGAGTAGGAGGGGTCGGCCCCACTGGAATCCGAGGAAGGGGCTGATGCAGCGAGAGCTGAGCAACCTGCTCCGTGATGCCCCTCAGCACCTCCAATACGTCATCCAAACAACGGCCCTGTTGGTCGCTGACCGCAGTTTGGCAGGAGAAGGCGTGGCGAATCTGCTCCAGGTCGGCTGGATCCATGTTTTTAGGCCAGTTCGTTCTGTTACGAACCGAATACGGGCTGGACCCAAGTGCAACGTCCAGGAGACAGATTATCAGCAAGGGGTTTTTATTATAAGCTTTGGGGTAGTCCCAAAGCTGTACAGAAAGGAAACACAGTATTTACACAGGGTGAGAGAGTTGATACGAACTGCTCCAAGCCGGAGCTGGACTTGAGTGCAGGTGGCGAGTTCCAAGCCGGAACTGGACTGTACTGGACCGGAGGTCCACTCAGGAACTGGATCCCGGAATCGGCAGGTTTGCTCCAAACCGGAACTGGACTTTAACAGGAGGTGCACGAAACACCGGAACTGGACTGGAACTGGACTGGGAGGTCCAACTGGAACTGGAATGCAGGAACAACGGGTTTGTTCCTAACCGGAACTGGACTTTTCACTGGAGGTGTACTTAACACCGGAACTGGACTGGAACTGGATAGCAGGAACAACGGGGTTGTTCCAAGCCGGAACTGGACTTTACTCTGGAGGTGCACTTAACACCGGAACTGGACTGGAACTGGACCGGGAGGTCCAACTGGAACTGGATAGCAGGAACAACGGGGTTGTTCCAAGCCGGAACTGGACTTTGGACTGGAGGTGCACTTAGCACCGGAACAGGACAGGAACTGGACCGGGAGGTCCTAACTGGAACTGGATAGCAGGAACAACAGGGTTGTTCCAAGCCGGAACTGGACTTTGGACTGGAGGTGCACTTAGCACCGGAACAGGACAGGAACTGGACCGGGAGGTCCAACAGGTACTGGGCTGGGTACAGAGGTAGGTGAGCGGTTGAGCCCGGTAGGGTAGAGCTGTGTGGCGGAGCTCAGCTGCGGCTGGTTGATGGTAGCTGGTTTGCCGAGGAACCTGGGACCGTAACCGCAGCGAAGGGATCCACTACGGCCGGACAGGAACCACTGCAGGATAGCTAGGCAGAAACCGAACAGCGGACGCACTGCGAGCTGGAGGAGAGGGCACCGCAACACACACACACGCAGACTAACAGCTACAGACTGGTAGGTGCAGGAACAGCTGGTGATTCGAGGGAGACAGGTTAGAAACACACAAACAGCAAATTGTTAGGGCTAGATAGCTACCAACTGGAGGGTAGGAGAACTGGAAGCTGAACAGGTATTAAACCCATAACCAAGCAAACAGTAAACGTGACTAGAAACCTGAAGACCATGAAACACACAAGGTAGTTTAACGAACTGGCGCCGACTAGCAGCCAGACGGGGGTTTAAGTAGGAAGGTGAGATTGAAACTAAATGCCGAACAGGTGAGGAATGTAACTGAGAGCGATTGAAACAAACAGGTGCGGAATGAATGTCATGAATGGGGGAAAGAGATAGGTGGAAACCAAAGTGGAAAGCCGATAGAAACAAACAGAGGGGAAACGCCCAGCCTGTAGCAAAGGGGAAAACATGGACAGGAGAATCCAACATGACACGGAAGGAACGGGAAAACACGGAAAAGGACTGGAAGGGAACGGGACGTTACAGAAACCAATATAAGCCAGTTCAGAGTGCACAGGTTGTTGAAGGTAGAAGGTTCATATCAACAATGGACAGAAACGATCGGAGAGGCAGAGGAGGAGTGTGTGTTAGAGGTGGGGTATGAGGAGGAAGAGGAGGGGGCGAGGAAGAGCAAGACAAAGAATAGTAATTTCTGATGAAATCCGAGCTACTGTAATAGACCATGTTCTTGTCCATAGAATGCCACAGGGAAGCAGGACAAAGAGTACAACCCAACATCAGCAGATTCACTGTGTCCACAATAATCCGGTGATTCAGAGAAGAGAACAGGTAATTGTTTTTTTGTCATTGAAAGTTTACAGTACTACTGTATATACAGATGTTTCAGTACATCACTTTGCCAATATACAGTAAAGGAGACTGGGGGGAAAGTCCATCACTGTTTGTACTGTACTGCATGTATATTCTTGTAACTACACTTTTTGTAGAATTTCAAGACTGCCACGTGAGGGTGGAAGGACACCTATGTTCTCCCAATCAATCTAATTTAGGCTCTCTTGCACTAAATGTAAAATCTGTTTCTATAAATCTTGGTGTGATTTTTGATCAACATCTTAACTTTGAGTGTCACATAAAGAAATCAGTCCAGACATGCTTCTACCAACTGAGGAACATCTCCAAAATCAGAAAAATATTTTTGAAGATACAGAGAAAATTGTACATGCGTTTGTGTCATCACGCATAGACTATTGCAACTCGCTGTATAGTTGCCTGGGACGCAAAACTATGGTCCGGCTCCAAGTGGTGCAGAATGCAGCTGCCAGGCTATTAACTGGGACAAATAGGAGAGAACATATTACCCCTATTCTAGCATCCTTACACTGGCTCCCAGTTGCTTTTAGAGTTGATTTTAAAATTTTACTAATCACTTTTAAAGCATTAAATGGTTTAGCACCTGCCTATATAGTTGAGCTTCTTACCCCTTACTTACCAAACCGGACACTCAGATCTGCTAATCAGAATCTGTTGGTTGTTCCAGATTCTAGGCTAAAGACGAAGGGTGACTGTGCCTTCTCAGTGGTTGCGCCTAGACTCTGGAACAGCCTCCCACTCAACTTAAGAACTGCAAACTCAGTATGCACTTTCAAAAATAACCTGAAAACTCACCTTTATAAACTAGCTTTTACTTAAAAGTATTATTTTATTTATTTATTTATTCTTCTTTCTTTTTATTATCTTGTATTTCTGTATACTTATTGTTCTTGTTCTTCTGTTTGTTATATATTTTGTCATTTTTCCTTTGCCTGTCAAAGCACCTTGTATCCTTGCATTAGAAAGGTGCTATACAAATAAAGTTATTATTATTATTATTATTATTATTAACAGCAAGAGGCCCTCATAGTTGACATGGTCCTTCAAAACAACACCATTAGACTGCGTGAAGTACAGCAGAGTTATTGAAGACAATGCAAATTTTGAAGGAATCAACAGTGTCAGCCTTTCCACCATTAACCGTGTCCTCCAACGCAACAGGGTGCGCATGAAGCAGGTGTACAGAGTACCCTTTGAGCGCAACTCAAAGGGTCAAAGAGCAACGATTTCAGTATGTGCAAGTAGGTGTACATTCAGACACATTCAGTGTTGATTGTTTACAGTTCAATACTACTGTATACTACATACTACTGGCAAGCTGCATAACATTGTAATGTATGTAAATCAGGAGTGCATATACTGTACTCTGCAGTATAGTTCTGTCTTTCTGTAGCACTTACAAAACTATATCTACTGTATTTCTACGTATAGAGAGTGTTTGAATTGGATTCCATGGAAAGACCCCATGAATACATTTTTGTGGATGAAGCTGGGTTCAATCTGGCCAAGAGGAGAAGGAGAGGCCGGAACATAATTGGCCAATGGGCCATTGTTGAAGTCCCTGGCCAGTGTGGTGGCAATGTCACATTATGTGCTGCCATAAGTAATCGTGGGGTTCTCCACCATCATGCCACCTTAGGGCCATATAACACCCAGCGTCTTCTTACATTTCTGGGTGGTGTTCGAGATGTCTTGTTTGGGTGTGAGCAGCAGGATCATGAGCAGGCAGAGCATCCTGTCTATGTCATAATTTGGGACAATGTCAGTTTCCACCGCGCCGTCCAGATACGAGAGTGGTTCAACATCAACCAGCAATTCATAAATGTTTGCCTTCCACCATACTCCCCTTTCCTCAATCCAATAGAAGAGTTTTTCTCTTCATGGCATTGGAAGGTATATGACCGACAACCCTACACCAGGGAAAATTTCCTACAGGCCATGGAATTGGCCTGTGGTGACATAGGTGTGGAGTCTTGCCAAGGCTGGGTCCGGCACACCAGAGGGTTCTACCCCCGTTGCCTGGCTAGGGATGCTGATGCTGAGGCCGAATGACAAATCACTTCTTGACTTTGATTTTGTGGTCCCATTTAGTGTACTGTAATGTGCTTCTCATTTACATTTTGTCTTTGTCCTTTTCCAGGTGTTTATTTTTACTGTATGTAAGTGCTGAATCCACTGAGTTATGAAATGGTTTTTTTTGGAAATGCAAAATGCATTTACTGTATTGTAAACAATAAATATTTTTCCTGGAGCTACATGCCCTGAACATTGCCCTGGCTGTTTAACAGGCTGTTTAACAGAACAGTTGGTTCGAACACAGGCAATAAAACAGTGGTCGCTAATATCATTGCAGAACACACCCAGACTGGTACATATGGGGGGAGTTTGTAAAGATAACATCAATCAACGCATTACTGTATTGTAATCTAATGTTTTGTACTTCACAATATTGACTGCTCTAGGTCTATTTCTGATATTGTCCTGTTGTTTGTTTCAGAGAGTTCTTGAGCTAGATGTAGCTGCAATACCACATGTGTTCATCTATATTGATGAAGTGGGCTTCAACCTGGCAAAAAGAAGGCAAAGGGGAAGGAACATCATCGGCCAGCGTGCCATTGTTGAAGTCCCTGGCTAGCCCAGCGCGGGGGAATATGACCATATGCGCAGCCATAAACCACCACGGCATCCTCCATCACCATGCCACCCTTGTACCCTACAACACTGCCCATCTCATGACATTCCTGGACAGACTACACAATATCATCATTCCACCAGACCAGATAGATGGCCCAGAGCAGCCCAGGTATGTTGTCATCTGGGACAATGTAAGTTTCCACCGGGCTGCTCTGGTACGCAACTGGTTCATCGAACATCCACGATTTACTGTTGTTTATCTGCCACCCTATTCACCATTTCTGAATCCAATTGAAGAGTTTTTTCAGCTTGGCGTTGGAAGGTCTATGAGCGCAATCCCCATGCGCGCATACCCCTTCTACAAGCAATGGAGGAGGCATGTGGCGATATAGCTGTAGAAGCATATCAGGGCTGGATTCGTCATGCCAGGCGATACTTTCCCCGCTGCTTGGCCAGGGAGGACATTGCAATATACAATATACAAAAGGCCTATTTTGTTTTCTATTGTTTGTTCTCTATGCATACAGTAACACTATACACATTCAACTGTGTTTGCTGAGATGTATACGATATTTTGGGGACAAAAAATAAAAAATATATTTCTGTTATGTATTTGTGTGGTTGTTTCATATTTGAGTATAAAAACATTATATTTTACTCCAGGCTACTGTACGTATGTAGTAAGTGTAACACTGAAAAATGCAAAAGGCCTAAGCCTAGTGATAAGATATTCATAGTAGTGTTTCCCATTGAGCACATTAGTGTGCAATTGGTGCTTAGAAATATCTATTCATATGATGGTCTGTGTGTGTCATTTGAACACTAAATTCCATTTTGAGAAGACATAACATTGTTTTGAAAGCAAAGTTTAATTTTGCAAGAGATTTGTGGTATTTTGCATTTTGTGTGTGTATTTTGTGTTTTGAGTTTTGAGAATATGAGGTATACTTTCAGAAAATGTGTGTAAACAATTGAGAAAAACTGTAATAAATGTTTGCAAACTGCCGATGAATGTGTAACATCCACGGTTTCCCTCCAGTCCACCTCCCTTTCATTTCTTTTGTTTTCCCATTCCTTATGTTTCATGTTTCGTGTTTTTCAGTTCACGCTGTCTGTCTAGTTCCGTGTTTGTTGCAGACTGGGCGTGGTTCCCCGTTTTGGTTCTTTGATTTCTCCCCTCATTGTCTAGCCTATGACTCTCCCTCCTCGCACACATTCCACACGCCCCACATTTATTCAATCAGCATTCTCACCTGTCCCCTGCTCTATTTAAGTTCCCCATTCACACTCATTCATTGCCAGTTTGTTTTCTCAGCTCCGTCTTGAGATTCTCCCGGCCAGTTTGTTTTTCGCTGTTTACCTGCCTAACCTGTTTGTTTTCTGTTCCTCACTCCAGCCTGCCCTGCCTGCCTCCCGTTTTGTCTGCTCCTGCCCTGACCCGGTCCAGCCCTGTTTAGTTTGCCAACCCCGCTTCCAGTCCTTCACCTTAGTTGTTCCCTGTTTGTTTGTCCGCTATTGCTGCAATAAATATACTCCTTGCAGAGTTTTCTTCGAGTTTGCCTCTGAGTCTTGCATTTGGGTCCAATCCAGTGTTCTAAACCGTAACAGAATGTAAACTACGATAACATTGCTAGCTAGCTATTGGCAAGCTAATCAGCTACCAGTAATGTTAATGTGAGATGCATCCACAGACCTCGTTCTGCTCTTTTACTTAGCACCATTACTTAGCTAACGTTATTATTCATGAGTAGGCTACCGATTGAGATATAACATATATATTTAGGACAGTGTGCATTTTGATTCCCCCCCATACAGGGGTGCCGCCAGGTATTTTGGGCCCCATGAAAAGATATATCACATTGGGCCCCACCACCACAGGCCACGCCAACCCTGCGCAATTGCTGTAAACACACACCTCCAGAACCCAATAGACTACCATATAGCTACCCTATAGTTTCCATATGTTTACATTAAAAACCCCAGACCAGTTATGGTTAGGCTAGTATCATTAAAAATTGATATAAACACACATCTGGAACCTAGGCTCTGCAGTAACTTAGTCACTTTGATGAGGAAGAATTTATAATACCAAGGTGGAATACCATGAGAGAAAGACCTCATCTGAAACCCAATGCCGTCCCACGCCTTATATGAGCATCCAAAGAGCGCAAGTTATGCATGAGGCGAGTAACGTTAATTGAGAAACCGAGTCGGCTATCGTTACTTACTGTTTTTTCAAGTCGCAGCAAATAACAACAGACAACTGTAGCTAGCAAAAACTCTTCTACATTCGCTCATACAATGAATGACTAAACACATTTCAAAATCAGCTTTTAACAAAAAACGTCAATTCATATACAAAACGAGTCCTGATAACTTGTTTTATTTGGCATGTTTGCGGTTGTTGGTCAAATAAACTTCTCACTGCGGAGTAATTAAAAGAACGAATCGCAGTTCGAGAAAGACTCACTTTTCTCTCTCCTGTCTTTCTTTTCTTTGTTTTCGTTTTTGGAAGCCAGGTTTTTTTTAGGAAGCTGAGACATGATGCTCCACTGGCACTCCTCACTCACAATTTTCACTGCTAGGCTAGCAAGTACCGTTCGCGCCTGGTTTGGGGGCAGGACCCAAAACATTTCATGCAAATAGAGGGGGGGGTTGGGCAATACAGAGGCTCTCTGAATGTTCACTTTTTGCCAAAAACAAGAAAGAAAAAGAAACCATTAGTTTTATTAGCACATTGTAAATAACATATTCTATTAATTATAATAGGTTATAATTTAATATTGAAAAAAATATAATAAAATAATTTTTTAGGACCCCTGTCAGTCAGGGGCCCTTAGAATCGTCCTAACCTTTCCCCCCCATACGGCGCCCCTGCCCCCGTACTTTAACTAACTGAGGCATTCATTTTCACATCGAATAAATCAATGGGATTAACGTGACCGACTTAAGGTGACGACGATGTTTGTTTTGAATAGCTAATGGTAGCTAGCGAATGACAGCTCCTGTGGCCTGTTTCACGAAGCTCACAGAGTTGGCTGAATAACTGCACTGAGTAAAACCCGGAACCCTCCCAAATCTGGAACATGGACTGAAGAAAAAGAGCTGTTCTGGGTTTTTACTCAGTGCAGTTATCAAGCTAACTCAGTAATTATGCATCGTGAAACAGCCCCTGCTCAGCTAGCCTGAGGATGAGAGGAGAGGAAAAACCTTATTGTTATGGAATCTATGTCAACAGTCATCAAGCTAACGTTAGCTAATGGTCTCGTACACACTAGGGTTTTAGATTAGAAACATTTCGGAAATGTTTTAGTTGAGGTTTTCGCTAACGTTACCTTGACTTGTTCGTAGGCTATACATTACTCAAAAGCATTCTGTTCTGTGCTTTTCGAAACCTAGAATGCGCTCCACCCAGCACGTTTCCTTGATAGCGGATTTTATCTTCTGCATTCCTTGGTAACTGTAGTGGGGTGGTCGCAGGCAACGGAGAACAGTAAGAGTCCGAGGCAGATATTGGAAAAATATCACCCGAGGTGAGATTTATTTAGTGAAGACGCCGGCAGAACTTTAAACAAAAAAAGAAAAGAAATACTGAAAACAAAACACTGGACCTAACAAACAAAAGCAAATGGACATAACACGCGCAATAACTTTTTCCTTAGCAAATTTGTATGCCACATTGTCACCAATCAATATGAACACATCTACTCACTCTCCCTCAAAACACAGAATGAGGGGTTTAAATAGACTACAGCCGGATATGACATCACACTTCCGGTATAGCGGCGCGAAAAATAAATCTAAATAAATGTCCAGCAAATTCGCTGCACGGGTCCTTTAATCACAAACCAGGAAGTGGCTGAACCTGGCACATGAAAACATTGCTCCCTCTTATTTAAAATGTTTATCAATTAAAACAGTTAGCTGTGCATAATTAAAACAGTTAACGCTATACATTAACACCCCGTATGATTATTTGTGCGATTGATTTGTAAAAGAAAACCCCACTAATATCAGCGTGGACATATTATGCAAACAACATTGCCAAATATAGTTTACCTTGCTGATAAATGTGATGCATGTATGCATGTACATATACTCAGGGTTCAATGTGTAAAATGTTAAAGAGATACTGCAGAGCCTTTTCTAAGGCCTTTTTTACAGCTTCAATTTGAACTGAAACTCGTGAGTAGGTGTGGTCATATAACGATGATGCCACGTAGTCATATTATGAATATTCATACAGTCAAGGAGTGAAAGGGTGTGTCTTGGTGAACTGACTCAGCCCCACTGAACTCAATACGCTATGCTCAGCCCCCTTCCTGCTCTCTCCTCACTACTAGCTAAACAAACAACAAAATGGCGAGCAACAAGAGTGACAGCAGTACTGCAGGGAGCTAACAGAGCCGGTACGTGGCGTTGCACCGAGGAATGATACATCTCTGACTCCTTGGCATAATGCAGGCAACTTAGCTAAAGATACCAAACAGTAAGACATAGATGAATAACTCTCTATGTAGTCGTAATATTAACGTTAGCAGTAATACAAAGCAATACGCATTTGAACCTGAGGGTCTCAGTCTCACAGAGGAAAAAAAAAACCCGTTGGTCTCTGCTTTTATACCACGTGCCCTGTCGAGACCACCCCTAGGATCACCTGAACTCCACCCATTTTTATGTTAAGGATCTCGTGACGTCACGAATCTCCGGAAACCAGCGTATCGGTAAGCCTACACAAAAGCTCAGATAAAACCATTTTGACTAAACATGAGATTTTCTGACATAAACAGTTGTGTATGATCATAATGTAACCCAAAACATTGGTTTTCAACGGGAAAAGTCGGTTTTTGACTGCAGTATCACTTTAACAAGGGGGTGCTGTTTGTTGACGGGGGGGTCGTAAACTAAAATGTAAGCGATTGCTATTATATTTGCCACAGGCAGGCACACACAATCCAATATTACCGTTCCTTTTCATTTGTTATAAAGCGCTTTAATCCATATAACAACACTCATTCTTTAGGACAAACAAAAGCCATGTTTATTCATGAAAGAAAGATGCTAAAACACATTACAGTTATGCGCGTAAGCATATTACTGATGTTTTTGTTTCCCATATCATTCAGTGTGTTTTTTACTAGGAAACGCAACCTTCAATGCTTAACGTTAACCCATGTCCTTTCAAAAATAGAGCCTATTAATTTTGCCGTATGTAGCCTATGGAATATGTCATGTTAAGACTATAATTATAATTACGTTCATACAGTTGAATGCATCCAGCAAATAACTCCTGTTCATACAGTTGAATGCATCCGGCAAAAAATAAATAATTTAAATGGTTGGGTCTACTATGAGGTGGTAGACCCCTGCCTTCTAGGGGGGTCTGGGGGCATGCCCTCCCCCCCCCCAACCCCCCCCCCCCCCCCCGGGATACATTTTTGTAAATTTTAACAGTTAAATGCATCAATCTAGTGCACTTTGAGAGGAAAATAAAGACAGTCGATCCATGAAGAATTGCGTGCTCTTGTAAACAATCCAGAAACCCTCGAACTTGTAAGATGCTTGATCCTACAATTGAGCCATCACATAAATTAAATGAAAGCTGTCATGTTTGTTTTAGCCTACTGGTTTATTTAAAGTGTTTGGAATCACAGTCCAAGGTTGCAGTAAAAATATATGTCACTGCCTGCTACGTCAGCTTGAGAGATCACATTCAACTTCACAGTCAGGATACAGCTTTGCTAACTTGATGCTGGAAATAATGTTTTAAACCATTGTTACCACATTCACATTGATGTAGCTAGCAAATAGATAATTACTGCAAATGATGTTGCCTTCTCAAAATGCATTCTGGACCGATAGTCAAGTGATGCTGCAAAGTAGGAGCGATCTTTTATGATTAAGCTTTCTCAGAATCTATCTACATAGAAATAAGTCAATTTTATTTTATTTCCAAATGTTAATATACATCCAAAAATATTGTAAGATGACTGTATATTTCCTCAAAACTATTCTCCAAACAGGATATTGTTATCAACTCCCATCATTATTCCTCTGTGCCCTCAGGTTTTTAGGTGCAGGTCGCCCTTATTAAGAAACAGTAGCAGAACAAATTACAGTTTGCACACCACCACAGTTTATTTACCTGTAGGCCTATGCAATTTATCCCCAACCTAACCAAAAATAAAAATTTCAGCCATAATTTTACAAACAGACATATGATTTGCCCTGCACTAATAATGAGTAGAAGTGGAAACCGCAGCATTAAAACTATCGTATGATTCATGTTATCTAGTTTAGTTTTCTATTTATGTGAATTGGCTGTCTTTTACCGATGCAATTCATGTTCATTCACACGCGTGCATGGTACGGCGGCAAAAAAAACACACATGGCCAACTTTACATGCACCTTTACATGACCAATCATTATATGACCAAGCCACAGATGAATAGAATATGAAAATAATAACTGTCCTACCTCTCTCCATCTCTCTCTCTCTCTCTCTCTCTCTCTCTCAACAAGGCAGTTGGACCAGTGTAGCGTACAATTCTTCCCAGCGTATAACTTTTTACCACTTCCAGGTCCATTGCTTGACTGTACGTCTCGCTAGCTACTAGCCCCTAACACTGAACTGATTATTTTCAATGTATTTGTTCAATGCTAGCTACTGACCACGGGAAAAAGATAGCTTGTCTTTTCATAAACGTGCACAACAAAAGTGCTATCTGATTGGACATTGCTCAACTTTCCACTCGAGTAGTGATTGGTTATTTGTCCTGTTTGAGTGACGGACCCGGAAGTATTCCGGAAAAATTATACACTGTAGCAAAGGTCTCTGGCTGTTGCCTACGCTACCCCGGCCCAAAACAGTAGTAGATAGTAAATCAGACCGGCCCTTCTGCCATTTGGACAGAGGAAAGGACACGAGGAAATGATGCAAGGAGTGAAAATAAGTGAAAATAAACTAAACCCAATGTGTTTCATTTTACAGAATTGCATATTTTAACAAAGGGGATGATTTTCCCAATTTCCCTTAACAAGGGGAGCGGCGCTCCCCCACGTTCAACGACAATTCGAACACTGCATATACAACATGATCAAATAAACAGATTGCTACTGTACATTAAATGGCGCGTGTGTCTGTAGTTTAAAGCAAACTAATGCTCATGGAGGAACGGATTCACTCCGTTACATTCCCTCCCCCATCTTCAGCTGATGGACGGGGTCTGAGGTCTCATCCTCTGCAACCCGAGAAAGGCTGTCTGCAACAATGTTTGAGGCACCAGTTTTATACCTTACAGTGAACCTGAAGGGTTGGAGAGCCAGATACCACCGGGTAATACGCAAGTTGATATCTCGCATCTTGTCTAACCACTGTAGCGCCCGATGGTCAGTCTCTAAAACAAATTCCCTTCCCAGGAGATAGTAGCGAAAAGAGTCTTCATGGCCAGACACTCCTGTTCAACAGTGGAATATCTAGCCTCTCTTGGGAACAATTTGCAGATGAGGAAGGCCACACGCTTTTGCTCCCCCTCCTCTTCCTGCAGCAAAACTGCTCCAAGGCCAACACCTGAAGCATCGGTCTGTAGAGTAAATGGCTTGGAGAAATCTGGGCTCTGCAATACTGTTGTCACACAGCGCCTCTTTCAAGTCCCGAAGGCCCGGTCACAGGCCTCCGTCCACCGAACCTTCCCCGTGGCGGAATTCTTTGTAAGATCCGTTAAGACAGCTGCCCTGGTGGAGAAATTTGGCACAAACTTCCTGTACCAGCCCACCAGGCCTAAAAAGGATCTCACCTTCCTCTTGGTGGTAGGGACAGGGAAAGATCGGATGGCTTCCACCTTCCCCACCTGTGGGGGAATGACGCCCTCTCCAATCACATACCACAGATACTGGATCTCCTTTTTGGCTAATGCACATTTCTGTGGGTTGATGGTGAGGCCTGCTGATTGGATGAGCTGAAATATCTTCTGGAGGTGAGCCAGGTGGGCGTCCCAGGACTCACCAAAAATTACCACATCATCCAAATATTCAGCCGCAAACTCTGTGGTTCCGTGCAGCAGTCTGTCTCTGCAATGTCGCCGGTGCCCCCTGTAAGCTGAAAGGCATCACCGAAAAATGGTACATTTCAAAAGGTGTTTTAAATGCAATTAGCTCCTTTACCTCTGGAGCCAACGGCACCTGCCAATAGCCCTTACTTAAGTCCAGGGTGGAAATTAACTTAGCCTTGCCCAACCTTTCAATGAAGTCGTCAATTCGAGACATAGGGTAAGGGTCAAACTTAGAAATGGCGTTGATCTCTCTAAAGTCAATGCAGAACCTTAGGGACTGCATCACTCACTTGTTGAGGCTCAATGACCCCCATGTCTTCCATTCACTCCAACTCTTGCTTAAGTACTGGCAGCAGTCGCTCAGGGATCCTGTAGCACTTCTGGCGTACTGGAGAGTTTTCTTTGAGGTGAATTTTGTGCTGAGCTAAGGTGGTATATCCAGGTTTCTCCTGGAACAGTTCTGGATCCATACAAGCACCTAACTCCTCCCGCCATGCCGGTGGTAAATGTGACAGGTCCATGGTTTGAGACTGACCTTTGGTAGGGAAGTACTGCTCTGAGGCTTCTTCCTCCTCACCCACGGCTCGAACAAAGAGTTTCTGCTGCACTGGCTCTGAACGTGGCTGAAATGCCTTCAGCAGGTTTACATGAAACTTTTGATGTTTCCTCCCTCTCTGGCATATGCAGCTCATATGTCACAGGTCTAGTCTTCCTGGTGATTCTGTATGGGCCATACCACTTAGTAAAAGCTTGCTGTCATGGGTGGGTAGCAGTAACAGTACCTGTTGCCCAGGCTCAAAGACCCTGGTCCTTGCTTTCCGGTCATACCAGACCTTTTGGTTTTTCTGGGCCTTCCTCATATTATCCTGAACCAATGCCATCATCTCCTCCAGTCTCTCCCTCATCTTCACGACATAAGCCACAACGAGTGCTCCTTCAGATGGTCCAGGGGCCCTCTCACCTGTCGTCCAAAGAGCAATTAAAATGGTGAGAAGCCCGTGGAGGCCTGGGGTACCTCTCGATAGGCAAACAAATGATATGGCAGCCATTGGTCACAGTCAGATCCGATACAAACTTGTGGAGCATGTTCTTCAACGTCTGGTTGAATCTCTCTACCTGTCTGTTTGGGGGTGATAAGATGTGGTCTTCATGCCCTGTATGCCTAACAACTGGTAAACCTGTTTTAGTAATTTAGACAGAAAGTTTGTCCCCTGATCTGTAAGGATCTCTCTAGACACTCCCACCCTTGAGAACAGCTGTAGGAGTGAGTTTGCTACCTGCCTGGCCTTAATAGTTTTTAGGGAAAAACTTCTGGGTACCGGGTAGCATAATCACACTCCTCTCTAGTGGGCCCACTATGTCCATCCCTATCCTTTCAAAGGGGGTTTCAATGATGGGAAGTGGATGTAATGGTGCATGTGTGACCCCTCTACCTGATGTTACATTACATTACAGTCATTTAGCAGACGCTTTTATCCAAAGCGACATACAAGAAGTGCATACACAAAGGTCATCAAAGTAACTACAGAATAGATAAGACAAAGCACATCCTTCACATAACATAGCAGCTATCCCTCGTAATGAACATTGAATGTAGTTCACAGTAAGCCATGGGTAAATCAGCTATACTATAATTCTATTCTAAATACTATTATAAACTATAACAAACAGTTAGACAAGAAAACATAGGGAACAAGTACCGTGAGAAAAGGTCCTAGATTAGTACACTGCCCGGCCAAAAAAAAAGTCGCACACTCTAATATTTCGTTGGACCGTCTTTAACTTTGATCACGGCGCGCATTTGTTGTGGCATTGTTTCGACAACCTTATGCAATGTCACAACATTTATTTCCATCCAGAGTAGCGTAGGTTTTTGGCTGAAATCTTGTATTGACGAGGGGAGAGTCGAACCACTCCGTAAAGTGTTCTCCAGCACATCCCAAAGACTTTCAATGGGGTTAAGTTCAGGAATCTGGTGGCTAATTCATGTGTGAAAATGATTCCTCATGCTCCCTGAACCACTCTTTCACAATTTGAGCCCGATGAATCTTGGCATTGTCATCCTGGCAGGTACTTCGCTGACTTCATTTTATTGCTGCATAATGTTGCTGAGCCTAGACCTGACCAACTGAAGCAACCCCAGATCATAACACTGCCTCCAGAGGCTTGTACAGTGGGCACTATGCATGACGGGTGCAATGGTGACTTTTTTTTGGCCGGGCAGTGTATATCAGTCAAGGTAGAGTCTGAAGAGGTGTGTCTTCAGGCCACGACGGAACGCAGGCAATGTTGGAGTAGAACATAGGGGAATGGGGAGTTTGTTCCACCACTGAAGAGCTAGGGTGGAAAAGTCTGCAGTCGGAATGAGCGAGAGCCGTTGACACGGAGGGGGGGAAGTGCGAGTCGCCCTGCTGTAGAAGTGCAAAGTGGTCAAGCAGGTATATAGTGCTGGATTAAGTCCTGCAGGTAGGCGGGGCCTGTCCTATTGGCTGCAGTGCAAGCCAGGGTCAGAACTTTGAACCTGATCTTGGCTGCAACTGGCAACCAGTGAAGTGACCTCAGCAGGGGGGTGACATGCGAAAATTTCGGAGGTTGAACATAAGCCAGGGAGCTGCGTTCTGGATCATTTGAAGAAGCAGAATGGCGCAGGCTGGTAGGCTTGCAAGCAGGGAGTTGCAGTAGTCTAGGCGGGAGGTGACCATGATCTGGACAAGACGCTGGGTGGAGTAGGTGGTCAGGTACGGTCGAATCCTCCTGATGTTGTACAGGAGGAACCTGCAGGACCGTGCTGTTGTCCTGATGTGCTCTTTGAAGTCTAGCTGGTCATCCAGGACCACCCCCAGGTTCCTTGCAGAGTGGGAGGCAGCCACTATGGTCCCGTCAACGGTGATGGAGAGGTCATGTAGTGGGGAGGTCTTGTATGACATGAAGAGGAGCTCTGTCATGTTAAGGTTGAGCTTCAGGTGATGGGTAGCCATCCACTCAGAGATGTCAGCCAGACAAGCAGATATCCTCTCCTTAACATGTGGGGTAGAGGGAGGGAAAGAGAGTTGAGTATCGTCAGCATAAACTATGGTATGAGAAGCCATGTGAATTCATTACTGAACCAAGAGACTTAGTATAAATGGAGAATAGCAGAGGACCCAGTACAGATCCCCGCGGGACTCCTGTAGAAAGGGGATTGGGTGCAGAGACGGAACCCTTCCAAGAGACTTGGTAGGACCTATCAGTGAGATACGATACAAACCAAGAGAAATGCCCATCTCAGTGAGTGTTGAGATTAGAAGTTCATGGTTGACCGTGCAGAACGCCACAGACAGGTCAAGTAGAATCAGGACAGAGGAGAGGAAGGAGGCTCTAGCAGTGGCGAGTGCCTCCGTCACGGCCAGGAGAGCAGTTTCGGTGGAATGCCCAGATCTGAAGCCGGACTGATGCGGGTCAAGCAGGTTGTTCTGGCAGAGAAAAACAGAAAGTTGGTGAAGGACAGCTCGTTCGAGAGTTTTGGACAGGAAGGGCAAGAGAGATACAGGACGGTAGTTCCTGACATCAGAGGGGTCCAAGCTAGGCTTTGTAAGGAGTGGGGTAACACAGGCAGTCTTAAAAACAACAGGAACATAGGTGTTGATAATGGAGGACAAATATGGAAGGAGCTCACCGGATATAGACTGGAGGACTGCTGAAGGGATGGGGTCCAGTGGACAGGCGGTTGCGCGATAGTGCGTCACAAGTTGGAGCACATCAGTATCCTCCAGTCTTGAAGGACGACAGCGATGGGTTCGGTATGGGGGATGTGGGGTGTCACTGGATGCGTGAAGGAGTTCCGGATTGTGGCCACCTTCCCCTCAAAGTGGGTCAGGAAGTCATCTGCAGAGAGGTAGGAGGGTGAAGGGGGTGGAGGAGGGATCAGCAGGGAGGAGAAGGTGGAAAAGAGTTTACGTGGATTAGAATGCACATGCATTAATTTTAGACTGAAAAAATGTAGTCTTCGCCGATGTAGTTGCAGATGTGAAGGATGATAGGAGGCCATGTCATCTGGGGATCTAGATTTCCTACACTTTCTCTCAGCGGCTCGCAGCATGGTTCTGCTGGATCTGAGAGAATCCATCAGCTATGGGCAGGGGGGTGATGCTCGAGCTGGTTTGGAGACAAGAGGACATAGTGAGTTGAGAGACTGAGAGAGGCAGGAGTTAAATGTGGAGGTGGCAACATCAACAGGCATATTAGCAAAGGAAGCAGGAGGAGGAAGCGCAGAGAGAGCAGAAGAAGTGAGAGAGGAGTGGGAGAGGGTACAGTGAGTGGGCTGTTAGCGGAGTTGAAGGAGAGTGGGCAGGAGAGAGAGAATGAAATAAAGAAATGGTCCGGTACGTGGAGCGGAGTCACCGTGAGTTCAGACGTGGCGCAGCTCCTGGTGAGTACAAGGTTAATTGACATTCAGTACGTCTTGCAGAACTCAGAGATATCTGTGTGCCGATTCTTTCTATAGTCTTGTGCTTTCCCAGATGACCTGCCCATGGCACTGAGTGTCCGCGAGTCATAAATATACTTTTCATGGGTGCGGGTAATGTAAAGGTTTCAACCTGCCCTTTCCTCTGGTACAGCCTTTAATTTCTCAGAAAATACATTTCCTCCTCTAAACAGCCCACTGTGTTCTGCTTAACTCCATCAACCTCTGATACTTTGTTAAACCAAGCCTGCAAAGCTGGGTCTTCCCTCTGCAACCTGGCAATGTCTGCTGGAATGTCAACATCTAGAGGAGCATTTGGCTGCGGCAATGACTCTAACTCATCAGGTTTAACACCCAAAAACTTGTCCCTGCGCTTTTGTGCTCTGGACTTAGTCCGCTTTGGAGAACCTGATGATAGTGTTTGCGGTGATTTTGTACCTAGCCAGAATGGCTTCTTTAACTCTGTCATAGTTCTCAGTGTCGTCAGTATCCATGCACACATATTCCTGTCTGCAGGGGGACTAAGCGGATTGCCCAGTCATTTTCGTGCCAGTGACAGACCTTAGCAATCCTTTCAAAGGTGGTCAGGAAGTGTTCGATGTCATCCTCAAGTGTCAGGGGGTGCAGCTTGGGTTCCTTGAAGCTTGTGGGACTCCTCTGTCATCTCACTGGTACAGCTCTATGGCTCCCCATGCAGTCATCTTCGACCTCCTCCTCCTCTTCTTGCCAGGGTCTGCACTCCACTTGCCGTTGCAACTGATAGAACTGGTGCTACATACTTTTCCACCGCTTGTCCTGTTGTGCTGACTCTTTGTCCTGCCGCTCATCTCATGCTGCTTGGTTCTGCAGGATCACCTCGACCAGCCCTGCCAACTCTGACACCGTTGGATCCACTTCTTGGCCTGCTAGGCGGTCATCAGTTGAACTGGCAGCGGCTCCTTCCTCTGCCATCTCTGCTTTAGATTCACCACTACCAAGGATCATCCTCAACCTCCTACTGTAGCGAGGACAATCCCACTGCTGACACCATTTGTAGCGGGGTGGTCGCAGGCAACGGAGAACAGTAGGAGTCAGAGGCAGATATTGGAAAGATATCACCCGAGGTGAAATTTATTTACAGTGAAGACGCCGGCAGAACGTTATACAAAAAAAGAAAATAAATACTGAAAACAAAACACTGGACCTAACAAACAAAAGCAAATGGACATAACACACGCAATAACTTTTTCCTTAGCAAATTTGTATGCCATGTCACCAATCGTGGCTGGCATACAATCACGGGGTGGGGGGGGGGGGTGGGGGGGTTCGGTAGTACAGCAGAAAATAATGAAATGCAAAATATAAAAGTGTTTTCCATTTATTAAAATGCAACCGTGGCTAACTTTCCATAATTTATTTCTTAACAAAATAAGGCACATTATCGTTCAAGCCCTATTCGGACGAGATAAGTTTTACTGCGATGTGGGGTAATGTAATTATTACCAGAGCATCTCCGTTATTTTAGTTCCGTCTGAATCTGGCATGTCAGTAACTTTTGCGGACTGTACGCACCCGTGCCAGTAAAGATTCCGGCATATTTTCCCTACTGTTAAATGCCCTGTATAAATAACCCCAGGTTATAGCAATCCCGTGCAAATTGACATGATGGTAAATATTGTTATTTCCTGTAACAATATTACCCTGTTATATTTTCTGTTATAACCGTTCTGTTATAAAGTCCTGTACCGAAGGAAAGAGGAATTTTTTTCCAGCCTTGACAAAATAAGCGCGGATTCTTTTCTGATTAGACACGAAAGTGAGGGAACAAGGACATGTGAAGAGTCCTGGACAAGAGTTACTCTTACAGCCACAATAATTGTATGAAATATAAAGTGCGGAACATGTTTATTAAAAAAAAAACTTTTTCATTCACTGTCCTTGTTCAGTGTTGAAAATAAAATTTGGGGCGATCAATTGCCTTTAAAATAAAGTGTTTATTTAAATAAACAAAACGGGCTAAATTTATGACGTGTGAGAGATATGCAACTCCGATAACTAGAAGAATCTACACGAGAATTAATGGGAAGGGAGGAGGAGCGCCAATCACAATGACCGGCATGGCTAGAAATACAATAGACTGTTCACAGATACTTTTTAGGCTATTGCAGTCAGTTAGTGTTTCACTTTTGCAGAAATCTTTTTGACCTGTCAAAATGACAGATGGCATTTGTATTTTTCCTCAAAGTTTCTAAAATTCTGTAAATGACAGGAAATTATCGGTTAACGCATGTAAGTACACATTAGACAATACCAGCAAAAGCAGACCATGAGAAATACGGCTTCATTTTTTGATCATCTTATGGCGAAGATGAGATGTGTGTTAGGGTGCATCAAAATGCAATGTAAAAAATTTAATGTCAACATATCAAACTGTCTGGGGTTGCATTTTGTTCGAATGCACATAGAAATGACTTGAAAAGTTTTCGGAAAATTCATTGAGATTTAGAGGTGCAACGCAACGTAAAATTTTGAAAATGTGCCTGTTTGGGTGTTTTCAGAACTCCAATTCCTTGACAACATGACAAGGCAATTTCTAAAAATGCAAGAAATAGTTTTTGAGAATTTTTTTTTTTTAAAGAACAAACTGTATTTATTTAAGAACAAAATTTTTGAGAACAACATTGAAATTGTCATTGAACATCATTGAAAAATGTTTTTGAGAAAAACGTATTATTCTCGAGCATCGTAGAATCCTAGTCCTGGTCTGTGTTCAGCTTGCGCTTGCAGCAGCGAAGATTCGGCTGTTTAGAGCGGTCATGCTCAACTGCCTGCAGCACATTCTGCAGGTGCTGCTCGCTCCTGGCTGCTGACACGAAGTCTGACGTGAGTTTGACACCACGCTCGGCGCAGTCATTGACAACGGTGATGGCACGTACATTCACCGCACCTGCCTGGAATGCTGCACTGGTAGCCCAATCCTCTACATCGAGTGAGAGAAATGCTGGATCGACGTGCAGCTGGTGCATGCCGAACCAGCAGTCAGGGTTGGCGAGGTCAGCCAAGCTGGTGGTCGGCGAGAGGGCTGGAAACTTCGGCTTGCCGAAGCCAGTGCCAAAGCGCAGCTGTGGGGCTCGTATGGGGAGATCAGCTGGCTTGTGCTCCAAGATGGCATCCGCAAGTGCGCGCTGCTCGCCAACTGGCACCTTGGTGCTGAAGAGTGCCAGGGGCAGCATCTCGCCTGTCAGGTACCAGAGGTGCCGCTCCATCGCCTTGATTGCTGATGCTGCGATGCCCTCGTCAACAGACTTGTACGCGTACAGGTGGTGGTAGAGTGTGAGGTCATTCCATGCGGCATCTACGGCTGTGTCGCAGGTCAGCCACCACGTTGCGTAGATGTGCGTTATGAAGTTGGCAAACGCCCGAATCTTCAGCACTTGCTGCCGCATGGTGATGGTGCCCTGGGAAAGCAACACGATGTGCTGCTCCATCAAGGCCAGCTTGAGAGTGTAGAGCAGCTTGGCCATCCATCGCGCCTTGTGCAGCGCTCCCGGCCATTGGAAGGTCACTGGAGTCTGCGCTGCACCAGCTGCACCCAGATACACAAGACACAGCTGCACAAACTCACGGTAGTCGCCTCGCTTGTAGTCGAGCACTCCTGCAGCGCACACGGTGAGTTCAGCACGCAACTTGCCCAGGAACGGTGGTTCGGCGTCGCCAGGAATGTAGCAGGACAATGGGCCGCTGTACTCATGCGGCACCAGGTTCCAGTTGTCCCGCAGATGCGTGAACAAGGTAACCTCTGGCGAGCGTGATGTCTCCACCTTGAGGTCAGTGAAAATGTGGCTGAGGAGCACCTCGCCGATGTGGTGCCGGCACCCGGACCAGAGCAGTGGTCGACCCAGTGAGAGCTGGATGGCAATGCAGGCTGCTGTGAGATGGCCGGTGTTTGACGCGGTGGTGTCAAATGCCATGTTGACAACCTGGTCGGCGCAGCACCACTCCTGCAGCAGCTTGCACGTCAGCCGGGCGATGATCGTTCCGCACGCCTCGTCAGTCCCCTTTGTATATGCCGGCACACCGAGCAGTTTGAGCCTCTCCGCATCTCCGACCAACACTGTCAGACGCTCCTCCAACTGGTGCACATTGCTGAGCATCGGCGTCAACTTGCTGTCCCAGTGCAGAGTGCACATGGGAGGTGGTGTCCACTGCTTGTGGTGTTCCTCACTGATGGCCTCCAGCACTTGGCGGCGCGATCGGTCTGCTGTTGCGTAGGATGTGGAGATATTTGCCCAATTGCCACCTGACTCCGCGATTAGGCCGCGCGTGAAGGCAGCCTGCTGCATCGGCGTGATCTTCAACCACGTAGCCAGTGAAATGAGACTCGGCCGGCTGAGGATGTCGGGTGGAATGAAGGCTGTGGTGCCAGTCTTCTTACGCTCGTGGGATGGTGTGTTCTCAGTCGGTGGAGCGGCTGTTTCATCTGCATTGCTATCCTAATCACTTTCACTCTCCAACACCGCCATGCTGGAAGTCACAGTCATCTCCTGCTGCTCCTTGGTAAAGCGTGCCTGCCGGGCTGCTGCCCCAGCTTCACGCTCCTGTCGCCGCTTCACCTTGGATTGCAGCTTGGCATCGAACGCGCCAAATGTGGACACTCTGTCTCCCTTCATGCTGGCCAGGAAAGCAACTTCCTCCGGATCGCGGATCAGCTCCTCTGCGTTTGGAGACCACAGCGGGTATGTGGCATCCAGCCTACGCTCCACTGCGTCCACCTGTCGAGCTGTAGCCTCACTGGAGCGCCTGGCCTGCGGAATGCGCCGCAGCTTGTTGTTGGCGTCGACAAGTGCCACTATCTTGTCGCACGCGCGCCTATCGCTCACCATTGGGATATTGGCCTTGCCGTAAAATGGCCGCACATGCTCCAGGATGACCTTAGCCGCCTCGAACCGCGACGAGGCTCCGTTCAAACCAGGTCGCTTGGCATGCAGTTGTGCGTCGCAGTTGTACAGCATGCACCGCAAGATCTGGCGACCACTTGGCAGCTTGGCGCCAGTGATGATGCCATCCACATTGGTGATGCTGGCGCCCAGACCAAAGACCAGGCTGCGGCTGCTCGGGCAGGAGCCTAAGGGTGAGGGCCGCATCTTGTGAGAGCTGGATCCTGTGGCGGGCGATGCCTTTGAGGCAATAGAGTGCCTGAAAATGTAAAGTGGTGTAACCATGAAAAAACACAAAATAATTGATTAAAGAGTTGTGGTTTCTACAATCAAATGATAAACAAGGATAGTGTTACAAATATACCTTGTCATACATTAACATTATTAAATTCTAATAAGGCCTACAAATATTAACATGGCCTAACTTCGGCAAGAACAAGACGATGGACACTTGAGTAGCTAGCTACCGTACTACCAGAGTAGCTAGCTGAGCTAATAAATAGACCTAACGTCGGTGAAAATGTAGATTTATAAATTCAACAAGTACAGCGCTACTCTCAATAAACATTAGCACAGTTTAGAGACATCAATATTCCGAATAGAGTACTTGCATTTTGCATTCACGCACAACTTGTTGGAACACGAGATAAATCTTTAACGTTAGCTCCTCAATGAACAGACTGAGACAAAACCGGTCAGAACTAGTCAGAGCAGAAAGTCTCCCCCTAGTGTCTAGAGAGCACACTGTCACTGCTGCCTTCAATGGGTGCTGGTTACCCCCTTTAGCCGTAAAAGCTGATGTGCCGTTGCTCCTCTAGATCACCACGTATTGCAAAAATATTTTGCATGTGTTGTAACAACATGAAATGGAAGACTTTTAGCACCCAGACAGATCAATATGCTAGAAATGTGTATTTTGATGCACCCTAATGTGTGTGTATACGCTTGTTTTATAAACAGGAGCAGGCACTGCGCTCCTGGCAGCAGACAATCCAAAGTAGTGCGGAAAAATTTAGAAGGGGTGTGCCGGGCGCCAAATTTGTACCCCCGTCAACGTGGCGCTCTAGGCCGCCGCCGCCTTGTCGCCTATACTGTAAAGCCGGCCCTGTGAACACATCTACTCACGCTCCCTCAAAACACAGAATGAGGGGTTCAAATAGACTACAGCCGGATATGACATCACACTTCCGGTATAGCGGTGCGAAAAATAAATCAAAATAAATCAAAATAAATGTCCAGCAAATTCGCTGCACAGGTTCTTTAATCACAAACCCAGAAGTGGCTGAACCTGGCACATGAAAACATCACTCCCGGGAAGCAATTCCCCCATAGTAATACACTGAACAGCTGAGACCAAGCAACCTAGTGATGTCATGACCGCAGTTGGTCCAAGATGGCTGCGCCCTAGTGGAAAAAAAGCAAATTGTAACTTCTTTTTATAGCAAATACGGGTTGGTTTGAGATTTGAACGCACGGTCATATGTAATTTAAGGTAAAAAGCTAACGAACCAGAGCCAATTTACAGAGTGCTTCATGTCCCCTTTAAAATGTTTAACAATTAAAACAGTTAGCTGTGTGTAATTAAAACAGTTAACACTATACATTAGGATCCCGTATGATTATTTGTCTTTAAAACTGTGCTATAAATAGAACCCGACAATAAAACAGATTATGCATTAACCGTGCGATTGATATGTAAAAGAAAACCCGCTATTATCAGCGTGGACATACTATGCAAACAACATTGCCGAATATAGTTTACCTAATCCTCCTTGCTGATAAATGCGATGCATGTTCAAATAAACAGATTGCTACTGTACATTAAATGGCGCGTGTGCCTGTAGTTTAAAGCAAACCAATGTTCATGGAGGAACGGATTCACTCTGTTACAGTAACTATCGAGATTCGTTACAGTTGGAAAAAATAAACAATGTAGATCATTTGCCGCTTTCCAAGTGTTTATGGAGTTGCACCGCATCTCCTCCTCCATCCAAGTTAAGCTACAACAGGGTGTCCGCGGGTCATTAAAAAGTCTTAAATAGTCTTAAATTCATATTTATTAAAAAAAGGCCTTAAAATGTATTAAATTGTATTAAATTCGTTTTTGAAAGGTCTTAAATATTTTTTGAGGCGATGTGTTCTCAATCTCACTATACGGTGTGATTGAGTTTTGCCAAATGATAAACTGAAAGAAAACCAAATACGATAGAAACTGGATTTTTTTTTTTTAAAAATACGCAAGGATCCTTTTTAGGTGAAGTCACGTGACCGCAAGAGTTCGCGGGTGCTTCTACGTTACCAAGCAATCTAAACTGTTCCACAGTAGTAGGCTACTGTCAGTAGGAGCGATTCTGACAAGATTACTTTCTGCTAAATGTCTGCTTCGGATTCAGTCAAGGGAGGTAACAATCTAAGTTCTATGTAATAGCCAAGCTAGCAAACTAACTGATTCATGGATAAATGCAAGTTTAACGATAAATGGCTTGAGAAAAGCGAATACTCATGGTTAAAACCCGTGCCCGGTAATGTCTCCGAAGCCCGATGCAGTATATGTCGCAAATGTTTCAAGCTTGGCACAATGGGATTCAGGGCGTTCTGCACAATTATACGATCCCAGATTTATGCGTTTTAAACCAATTTCGGTACTTTCCTGTTCTTTATCCTGCTCTTAGTCTTTTAATGTTTATTTGTTACAGGGATCACTCATTGGCAGCTGAAGGTAGTGGCGATTCTTTTTTTATTGTATAGCTGATTATCTCGCGAAATTCGTCTGTGTGCAAAGCTATTTTCCATTGACCGCGCAGTTTATTTTAGCTGTTTTGGCGTCATGAACGGGTTTTCTTTGCAGCGCTTATTTGGAGTTACAGCCCACACTCGTGTTGCCGCAAATTCGAACATCTCTTCTTGTATTTGCCCTGTCAAGTAAGGATTGAACTGACCACAGTGTGTACGTGTACAGTCCTTACACACCAATAACCACTTTCCTGGGATGAAGGAGAATTATTCTTCGTTGTCCAAAGAAGGGCATCATTTTTTCCGTGCCATTTGATGTTTGAGGGCAATAATGTAGCCTAGGCCTAGCGATTGATTCATTAAACGGGAGCACTTCCTTTAACAGTGTGACCTTTAGGACAGAGAGTGGGTTTATAAAATGCTTGCTTTGTTGTCTAATGGTTTAATATCTATTTTCAGCTTCATATTACAATCATATATCCAACCCCCGCCCAGTCACCATAGCTAGCTGCATAGCTAGAGGTAACGTTACTTACAGGTCCAACAGAAAACAAGCCAACTCCACATCGCTCTTCATCCCCTTGCTGAACTTCAGCTGTTGCCATCGAGGAAAAGCAATTCCGATTCTGGTTTTTGAACGAGCCCTGTCGGCTTGTCATTTCACTTCACTGAGCTTCTTCACCTCCGCCATTGCAGTAGCTATCTAGCTACAAACCCTCCGCTGAAACCTGATCCCACCCCACAGGCTCTGTAGCCACACCGACCCCTATTTCACTGTAATAAACATTTGGACAAATGTCCTTAAACTCAAGTAATTAGTGTCGTTTTGCCTCAATGTTGATTTAGAACTGCATTCATCAAAAGTTTGACCTCGATGTAAATTAATTGTAAATCTAATCTACACATTTATGTTCCCATTTACGATCAAATTTGTACTTGAATGAGGCCCAATTGGGTGCTGAGGCCCAGTGGGTGCTGTTTTCAGGCTCTTACTCCAGTAACAGAGCATTCCATTCCATTACACATTTTTGCCACACCGCCTGTCTTAGCGCACTGGAGTAAGAGCCTGAAAATATCGCCCATTGTCTTCTCCAGTTAGGCGTACTGCTCCCTTTCAAGAGCATCCGGTGGTTTGTGGAATACTAGAACCACTTCTGCTAACTTCATTCTTGACAATATTACATACTCAGTTGCGAAGAGTGTATACACTTTTCATGTTTATTTTTGTTGCAAGTTTGGTCTTAAATTTCATTCTAGGTGGCATTAAAAATGTCTTAAAAAGTCTTAAAATTAACTTCTTGATACCTGCAGACACCCTGTACAATCGGTAGCCATAATACAGAGATAACATGATAATAATAGGGTGATGTCAGGTAAAATGGGCCAGATAAGGTTGGAGCGTCTCTGCGTCCACTTTTTTCCCCATAGAGTTCTATAGGAAAATGAGTCAGGAGAAATAACCCTTGCAGTGATCCATCCACATCTACTCCATATCTGGCCAGAGAGTGATGGTTTGGGGCTCGTTCGATAGCTCAGACCCTTGATAACTTACAGCCATTTCGCCAGTCATGTGTTCCATACTGTACCAGTGTAATTTACAGCTGAATCTAGTCTCACCCCCAATTCCCATAGAGATCCATTCAAATGCAGAGAGGTTATAGTATCGCTTGTAACAGTACCTGAAAATAAGATATCGAGAGATATCATTTTGATGATGATGGGTCACAGACTTAGTAAGTAACAGCA
The DNA here is from genome assembly GCA_029718625.1 of Synaphobranchus kaupii. Classification (NCBI taxonomy): domain Eukaryota; kingdom Metazoa; phylum Chordata; class Actinopteri; order Anguilliformes; family Synaphobranchidae; genus Synaphobranchus; species Synaphobranchus kaupii. The sequence goes on from CM056382.1 coordinate 18,712,439, forward strand.
TGCAAAGGATATGCGACCAAATATGAAATATGATACTTTAAAAAATAAATTTTTTCACTTTGTCTTTATGGATTATTGAGTGTATATTGATGGGCAAAGATTTTATCCATTTAAAATTAAATCTACAACACAATAACGTGTGCAAAAAGTGAAGGGGTTTTAATAATTTGAGAGCAACTGTATATATATATATATATATATATATATATATATATATATATATAATATGCATAAAATAAGTAGCCTAATGTATTTAAATGTTTTTAAAAAAAACCTCTCCAGGGTTTCATAAAAAAAGATTTTGGAGAAAAAATTGAGATGTCTTCTAAATCGAAAGGGCATCAGGTACGCTACTGTAGCCTATGTAGTACAGTAAGCAAGGGAAAACGCAGAATGCTTATTTGTAAGTTTTAAATGTTTTAAAAAATATAATTGTTTCTATTTCTGAAAATCTTAGCATGTATAAACAGTGCATTTTACAGTCTATGGCTGTGGCTAGACGAGGGTTGTAAGCACTTTGGGCTATTAATAGCACCCTCCTATTTTATTGTCCTGCAGTGGCTAAACATTTACACGGTTTTCTTAGAACTGTAGCCAATTTATAACTTCAGACAAACATGAATACTGTAATTGGGACTGATACGTCTACCACTAGGGTGCCAACGTGGATCGTGTTAAAGCTTTTACCTTTTCAGAAGTTAGGGCTTCAAAGGTCATTAAAAATTGGAGAGCGCTCTCTCTTCGCTCTCACTTTCTACCGAGTCGGTCGCACGCACTGAACTGAGCCGTGGTTCTATATTCTTCTTCTTCCCATCTCCTAGTACCGACATGTTGTAGTCGACTAGTACAACATATCGCCATCCGGTGGCTGAAAGACCATATCGTCGCTGTCGGGTGAAAAGCACGTATCTCCAAAACCGTTACTTTTCAGGAAATTTAAAAAACGCTATATTTTCAAAACGAATAAACACAGCGTTGTGAAAGTTACTCACATGTGTCAATAGAAAATTGCTATTTTATCAGAAATCAAGTAAAATGGAGTTACGAGTTTTGTGACAATAGAATGTGGAGATACATGTTTTATTCTGTCATTGATTAGGCTAGAATGGCTGTATCTGCGAGTGAATTAATGCGCAGTGGCTGCGAGTCTATTATCAAGTGCACAGTCAATACTCACACATCTATAAGCCAGTTTGCAGAAAAATGTCAGTCTATCCAGTGATTAAACATCCATATGTTTTGTAAAATAAATATAATTAGGAGACAAGCCCCTAGTTCACTGCATTAACAAGCTAAAATGAAAGATGCCGTTCTGCTGAGACAAGCGAGTTACCTAACTAGGCGCTCGTCTCCCAAAAATAAAATAAAATTTTTAAACACATAGGCTACTGATGATGTTTAACCTCTTCCTACCGAGGGCAAAATAGGCCAAATTTTGCCTGTTTTCACTAGTGACAAACAAAGGTGGTTATCTCAAAAACTATAAATGGTACAAATATGGTTCATGGCTTTTATTAAAGCAGACACCTGCAGTATTACGACTAAGCAGTGAGAACTCATAGAAATCCAGTTTTTGATACTTAACTACAACAATTTATGTACAGAAAATATAAAAAAACTAAAAAACGGGTACCTACATTCAAGTTTAAGAATTTTTACCTGGGGAGCTACAAATGCAATCAAGGAAATGACTCCTCTATCTGATTCATCAATATGCTGCCTACCTCTGGTATCTGGTGTCAATATCTCAAACCATTCAAATTTTACAGGGTTTTTTTCAGGTGAACCTTTTTCGTTATCCAAATGGTGCCAAATGGTGCCAAATGTGCCAAAAATGGCAATGTTCCAGAAAGGTCTCAATATGATTTATTTTTTAGGTTTTTACAATAAAATGAGATAATTTGTCAATATTGGCAATAAAAGTTCATTTTTAGACGTGTTCTTGGTGTTCTGCATATTACACAACTAACTACCCAAGGTTACAAAAAGCTGTCAAAACCCATGTAGCAGCACAGTGAATCTTGTGTATTTCACCAGAGCCCCATTAGCCAGAAATGAGTCCAGGAATGTGCAAACAGGTTTTCAAATGAATAATGGGAATAGTATGAAACTTCCCTACACATTAATGCTTGCCAGTCCTGTCCTTTATTCTGTTGCCACCTCCTATGACAGGGACGTTGGGGTTGGGTTTTAGGAGGCAAAACTTTATACATGACAAACATATATCAACTATATACAAGTGCACTAAGGTGTACTACTAAAAGTGCAGTGGATAAAAAATCAAAAGTCCACCAGTTTCCTAGATAAAAAATAAAAACACCCCTGCTGTAACAAATAAAAAGATCCTTGCCTCTAATTGCTGAAGTTACCGTATTTACACAAAGAAAGTACAAAATGGCAGGGTCCAAAAAGCTAAAAAAAAATGAACTAAAAACAAAAAAAGGTAAAGGATCAAAACATGGGGGTGGAGGTTGAGGAGAGATTATTTAACCATTCATACAGAAGCCATTTAGACTACACATTCCCTCAGGAGAGCAATCTGCATCATTACAAATCCCACTAACCCTGTCCATGGAATTGTCCACCATGTTGATATACCCATTAGTCCCCCTTATACAACAACAATCAACAATAATAATAATCAACAAGTACTCCCTCATGTTATCATGTTCTCTCCCTCATACCATGCATAAATTACCATTTTGTTTACCTGCACAGCCTTCTGTACTGCATACAGAACAATTTACTCAGGTGGAACAATGACTTTACTAAACACTTCCAGAAGCCATTTCACACTCAAAAAAATCGTTTTAGTAGCTCATCTCAGACACAAATAGATAGCTAGCTGCTTGTTACCTGTAATTTTGCTTGCATTACATTACATTTATTTAGCAGACGCTTTTATCCAAAGCGACGTACAGTAAGTGCGCACAGAGACATCAAGATCACTACAGAACAGACAAGGCAAAGCACATCCTTCGCATAATGTAGCAGTTATCCCTAGCAATGAACGTCGACTGTAGTTCACAGTAAGCTGTGGGCAAATCAGCAACACCACACTTCCATTCCTAATACTCGTATAAACTATAATAAACAGACAGGAAAACACAGGGATGCTTGCTAGCTTGCCACTGTAAAGGCAATACTATCTATATTAATTTAGCTGAGAGGGACCGATTTACTTTATGCATAAGTATATAAGGTTAGTTAGCTTCACAGAAGAAACACAGGGATTCACGCATTGCAGCTAAATTTCCTTCGATGCTTACACCAAACATCTGTGTTGTTGGCAACGCCACGTAACACGTGCGAGTTTGTCAACACAGACAATACACCCTAAGTTTACTTCATAAATTATGTATCATACCGTTGGAATGTGCAATTTGTAATATTAATTGTATGAAAAACAATAAAATACAGTTGACAATGTAATTACGAACCCGCATGGCATTGCGTGAATTCACACTGGTATATCGAAAAATCGGTAATACCACCAGCCCTAACGACGTTACCTGCCATGGCGAAATTCAATGCGTTTATAGCATAACACTGTTAGTATGATAAAACAACTTACATGTCAGCAACATCATCTCGGTCATCAGTGGATTCAGCGTCACTGAGACAGGATGAGTCTCCCTCGGCAAAAACATCTTCTGGCTTATCCAGTTTGTCTAGCACTTGGTGCACGGATAAACGCCTCAAAAATCTCGACATAACTACACAAAAACTGTATCAAAAATACTCTAAAGTAAAAAATGTAACTGCGGGCCTTACCTAATTAATTGTGCTTTGCTAAACGGAATGTAGCGAGCTACGCTACAAGGTAAAAACACTGCGCCATTTTGGTTCGATAATTACGCGTGGATCGCCACTTCCTCATACGCACGGCTCGATTTCCTTTTTTACGACGGCTATTGTATTCAATAGCCGGCTTATTTCAAAGATAAGAGTCTTGGCTATTTCCTGGAATATTTGACAGACAGTTTTAAAACCCAATGGAAAGCAAATAATACTCAGAGTGGAGGCGGGTGGAAGACGGTTTTTCCCACTTCAGATAGGCCTATTGTGCTATCAGTCAAAGAAATACACCCAATTGACGACGGTTTTGCATAAATCTCTGCAAGCATGTTCAAAACTACTCTGGCTAACATATACTAAGCCATGGGATTGGTACTCCAGAAACTGGCTGAGTTTCACAACGCCAAAGTGAACACAGCCGAACGAGTCGTAATCAAGTGCAAAAAAAGCACAAGTCGGTTTAAAATTGGAAAAAAATAATGTACAGCCGTATGAAAGTTTTAAAGTATTTTTTCTTGAAGCCTAAAGGTATAATGATTTTTCAAACCAAAGTTTTGTGAAATACAATTAAGCAGAACAGTTTACCAGCACATTGTTTATGGTGTGACATCAAGCTGCAATACATGTTTGAGAATTAGGTCCGAGTTTCCAACGTTATTTACGAAGTTTTATCCCGACGTTTTGGGCTTAAAAACCACTTTCCCAGAAGGAATGGATATATCTTAAGGATATTTAATCAAAATATTGAGGTGAGCAGTTTATTATATATTATTAAATTAATGAAATGTATAATGTAATAATTTCCGTCACGCCGGCGTGACCGCTAGGGGGCGTTTGGCATTAAGAGGTTAATCACCTGGATTGACTCTCTGCACTGAACAAGACACTGGCAGATTAAACAAAACATTTCCTTCAACAAACTTTTGCTATAGAGTAGATACAGATGTGTGAGTATTACTGTGCACTCGATGATAAGACTCACACGGTAGGCTATGCGAAAGTCCGCTATGAACAGGTTTTTGAAGAGGTGAAGCCTATGACTAAACAGTGATTGCTAGGCTATCCTTACTCGAACCTACCGTGATGTGCCAGCTCCTCTCCCAATTTAACTTTCCGGTAGACATAGTTTCAGTTATCCCCACGTGTAGTTACGTATAATGAGTGCAAAAAGAGCCCACATTTGTGAATAAATATTTGTCTGACTAGTTCTTGCTTCTTGTGCACTTGTTAGTTATTTTATTACATAGGCTGGACAGACTATGTTTTTTGAAAACATGTATTGAAGCATGTATTTAAGAATTCATCTTGGCACTCCACCAGCCATTAAAAGACCAGGTGTAATGTTAGTAGTAGATGAGATCCGATGAACTCGCATGACTTGCAACAAAGCTTTCCTCAGATTAAAAGTAGCTCCCGCACTTCGTCCGAATGAGGTGGGATGGACATAGGATGTTTTTGCCGACAAGTTGAAGAGCCAATGGAGATACGGGTTTTAATCACAAGCTATTTTGAATACTTTCTCTTGGTCAAATCGTCTTAAAACCCACAGACAGACGTAAAGGATGAAAAATAGTAGTGATTTATGGAAAAAAATAAAATTTGAAAAAACATGGAGATACGTGGTTTTCACCCGACAGCGACGATATTGCACCCAAAACTTTACTGAAATTCATTCGGATATGATTTTATTTGCCGTTTTCTCAATTATTGTCATTTTGATGGTGGTCCCTTTGGTGGTCCGTGAAATCATTTAGGGGGCCACCAAATAATTTACTATGTAGGAAAAACCCTGGGGGTTCGCTGTAAAACTAGAGTGGTTGAACTTTACGTTTATCACCGGAGGTTGCGTCGTCAGTTGTCACTGCCCTTAATTTACATATGAATTATGAAAATAAATGAATTTAAGGATAATAAATGGTAATCCTTAAATTAATTTCTTTTCATGATAATTTATATATTAATGGTACAAAGGTAATTTAAATCAAGATATTTTACACCATTTCACATACACACAGCCTACATACAATTGCCTGCAAAATGATTGTCACCTTTGATAAAGAGCAGAAAAGGCTGTATAAATAAACACAAGCAGTGAGGCATTATGTTTTCATACAAATACAATTACTCAGAGAAAAGGTTCTTCAAGTATTTGACAAGCCACCCCCCCCCCCCCCCCCCCCCTTAAGAAAATATAATATATCCTCCTTTAAAGGTCAAGGCCAAAGCTTTGCCAATAAAAGGTCAACTTTTGTGGTCCATACCACCTGGTTCCAACTGAGGTTCTCTATTCTATTGGATTCCACATTGGATTCCGGGTGCTATGGCCAGATCAAAATTTTGCTCTTGACCAGGCACACCAGTGGTGGGTTTGGCATGAGAAGAAGGTTGCAAGGTTGCTTTTGTTGGTGTTACGGTTTTTTTTCCCGCATCGACAGTTCCTGGGGCTCTGGTTAAGGTCAAGGGAATTATGAACTCCAGCAAGAAAGGAGCAAGAGAGATTCTGTATGGGGGAATGGTCAGAATATATCCCCCCCTCCCAATATGTTAATAGCAGGAAAACACTACATAAGACTTCAGTAGTCTTATCCCTGTTAAGGAAAGGTTTACAAAGTACTGAAAACAAGGGGTGCCAATCATGTTGACACCCCTCAATTCATTTTGGGAAATAAGTGTACTTATGAAAACAAATTTCTGAGAAAAAAGGATTAGTATGACAGAATATAATTTTCACACTATTTGAAATATCTTTTTTTTTTTTTAGAATATAATATAACTCATTATGTGTTGTTTCATACAGTCTTTTTTGGGTGTTTGTTATCAAGGGTGCCAGTAATCGTGGAGACCACTGTATTTTTTCAGTGACAGTTCAATAATTTTATTTCATTTTATTTAACCTTTATTTAACTAGGTTAGTCTCATTGAGATCTCTTTTTCAAGAGAGAAAGCAACAATAGGTTACAACCATCTTGAAATTTTCATATCAGATTACGCAAGCACAGTCTAAAAATGTGTTGCAACGAAGGGTCAAAGCATTTACAAATTTCACTTTCCTCCATAACTTTAAACCTTGCTTTAAATGCATTTAGTGATACAAGCTCCTGTAAATTAAGCTCTTTCTGTAGCTCATTCCATGCCGAAGGAGCTGAGAACTGGACCACTTTTTTACCACCCTCTGTACGAGCCTTTGGCACAGACAGTAAAAAAGTTGTTTTGTGAGCAAAGCCGGTAATTTCCATTTGGCTGCTGCACAATGTACATACATTTCAGTAGGGCCTTATAAATGAAAATGTACCAATGACTCCAGTGCCAAGTAAGGCCAGCCCACTCTCCTATAAAGAGTACAGTGATGAGTCAAGGATTTGCAATTTGTAACAAACCTCAGTGCCCCATGGTACACAATGTGTACACAGTGTCCAGCAGATGCAATGACGCTGCAAGTGCATGCATATATAAAATGTCTCCATAGTCGATTACCGGTAAGAAAGTAGCTAAGATGAGCCACTGTCTCACCTCAAGAGAAAACAGGACCTGTTTCTACATAAAAACCCAACTTAAGCCTAAGCCTTTTAACAAGGGAATCTATGTGGAACTTAAAAGTGAGAGCATCATCTATTAAAAAACATAGGCAATTATACAGTTGTCACTCTTTCAATTGGTTTGTCTTGTAAAACCAATCAACTTGGTTTGGTCAACATTTAAATTGAAGACCCTGGTGCTAAAAGTACTGAAGTCACATTTTTAGACAATTCAAGTTGAGCAAAGAAACATGTTGTATTTGTTTAGCTAAGTCCACCCTATAAATATTGTTAACAGAAAAGGTGCCTAAGCAATGCATAAAAACAGCAAAACTTTTAATGGCTGATTTTATGGATCAATGATATTGTCGGATTTGATTTTCTCTAAATAGACATTTTGTGACTTCAGTACTTTTAGCACCAGGGTCTTCAATTAAGCTTCAGCTGACACAGCTGAGCCTGTACGATATTAAAAGCAGAATTTACCATTTCTGCACAAGAAACTGTAAAAAGGCTTTTGAAGATCCCCATTTATTCTTCCATATTAAGTGAAATGACATTGGATTTTTGTATCATTAACGCCTTTGCGCAAATACCTAGTGACCATGCCGCCGGCAGCAAGATTTTTGTTCAACTGAGACATTCATTGCTCCTGCAGCCAAACTATTAGTGGAAATCACAAACTCTGTGTTTTAATTTTATTGGTAGACGATTCGTGACAACTCCGAATACGGAGTTTCTAAGTGTCACTATTTTCCCGTAGCAAGTCCATTTAACAAGCAACCCCCCACCCCAGTCTATACCTACCCATGCGTGACATAGTGGACAATAGCATCTACAGTGAGCACCATAATTCATTGGACAGTAACATATTTTTTGTTATTTTGGTTATGTACTCTAGCACTTTGAGTTTGACAGGATACAATGACAATGCAGTTGGAGTGCAGACTGTCAGCTTTAATTTGCGGGTATTTTCATCCATATCGGATAAACAGTTTAGAAATTATAGAACCTTTTGTACATAGTCCCCCCTATTTTCGGAGATCAAAAAATATTGGACAGTTTAACATAATGTAGAATAAAGTAATCATTTTTAATATTTGGTCGCATATCCTTTGCATGCCATGACTTCCTGATGTCTGTGATCCAACAATATCGAAAGACTCTTGATATCTTATTTTCTGGAAATCCCTGATAGTGTAGAGAGCTGAAGCTTGGTGGTGCTCATTTGAATTTCCTGTCTTTTGCGGCTTTTGACCAAGCCAAACTTCACACTTAAAACATAGTTTTTTGTTATTAATATATACAGTACACATCAGAAGTGAGTACAACCCCTGTGCAATATCACTTAAAATGTCAAATGATTCAAAATTGTATCACCTCTCAATAATTGCATTATTTCTAAGTTGACAAGTAGATTGTTTCCTCTTATGAACAATCAAAAACAAATACTTTAGAAAGACTATAGTGAAAATACAGGTCTCAAAGTAGAAACTCAATGCAGCAAAAGTGAGTACACCTTTGATCACTGACACACAAGTTAGAAAGTTACGTAATCATTTTTAATATTTGGTTGCATATCATTTGCATGCCATGACTTCCTGATGTCTGTGACCCAACAACATCAAAAGACTCTTGATATCTTATTTTCTGGTACTCTTGCAAGCGATACTATAACTTCTCTGCATTTGAATGGATCTCTATGGGAATTGGGGGGTGGGACTAGATTTAGCTGTAAATTATGCTGGAACAGTATGGCATACATGGTTGGCTAAATGGCTCTAAGTCATCAAGGGTCTGACGTATCAAACAAGCCTTTAAACCATCACTCTGCTTGCCAGATATGCAGTAGATATGGATGGAATCACTTGAAGGGTTTCTTCTCTTGACATATTTTCCTA